>VUYV01000542.1:180502-196267 GCA_008711295.1 Anarhynchus alexandrinus
GGATGCGGTTGGCCTTCTGGGCTGCAATGGCACATTGCTGGCTCATGTTGAGCTTCTCATCAATCAGCACCCCCAGGTCCTTCTCCTCAGGGCTGCTCTCCAGCCATTCCCCACCCAGCCTGGATTTGTGCTGGGGATTGCCCCGACCCAGATGTAAGACCTTGCACTTGGCCTTGTTGAACTTCATGAGGTTGGCTTGGGCCCACCTCTCCAGCCTGTCCAGGTCCCTCTGGATGGCGTCCCTCCCCTCCAGCACCTCTAGTAGTTTTTCAGGTTAGGACAAACTGGGTATGGAACCACGCTAACGAAGAGGTGAGTCAGACAGAATTTGGGTTTTAATCTTGTTTGAAGCTGTGTTGGTATTTATTATTCAGTCGCTGCTCTGCGTGTAGGGTATGTTCTTTTCCCTTTGGAACAAAATAAAGCGAAAAGATTTGAAAGCAGAGATTTTCAGTGTTTTGTCTATTTCAAGTGATCTAGTGGTTCCCTTTTAGTCTCACCTTTCTTGCAAGACATCTGTACTTTTGGCTTCTTTGCACTTACGCAGTACTGTTAGTTTTATCTAATGACTATTTAGAATCCCATCGAAGGGACCAGATAATCTGGTTCTGCTGTAATTAATACCAGGATCGTCTCTGGGGGGCAAATGCTCCTTTAAAAGATACCAACTCTGACTTTGTTGTTGTTTTAAATCTTCTATTTGTTTTTTTCCTCTAGTGGATTATTTTCCTTTACGGGATTTGTCCTAAGATCACGGTGTAAGGGAAAGATTTGTTTAATACATTGAATTAAATTATTATGTGTCCCCAAGGATAGGTGTCTTTTCTCATCTGGCTTGATAAGGAATGATTAAAAATAAATGTTTCTAGAGCCAAAAGTAATTGTTTTGTGATAGGTTGTAGGGAGCACAGAAGGTAACACAAAGGAATAGCATGAGACTGAAGATGTGATGTCTGTAGTCTCGTTTTTCGTCCTCTAAGTGGCTCTCTTCCTCCCTTTGAGAGATTGAGTGTTGGGTCTGAAAAATGGGGAATTACATGAACAAAGGTGCTGGAAAAGTTTTTGAAGACTTCTGAAGTAGCTTCAGTCCCAGGATTGGAGACACAACACCACGATGACGGCGTTCGGACGTTAGCTGACAGTTTGCAACCTGATGGAGCAGGTGGAGACTGGAGGTTCTTCATTTCTTTGGTGGACGTGGGCTACACAATTAGACGGTGTCTCGTGGTGGTTGTCTGCTCTTGGGGACTGGAGGGTTCTTTCAGCCCGTGGGACACCAGTCAGATCTCCACTGGGAATCAATCAGACAACTTCTCCTGATGGGTGTAACGCGAAACAAACCTGTGAGCCGGTTTTTGGGGAAGGTGGCAGTCCTTGTACCCCTGTAGATGGGGACACTGGAGTTACGCTTGACCCTACCTGTGGGCCAGCAAAGAAAACTGGTGTGTGCAGGCTGGTTTGCATAGCGTCAAGCGACAAACTGGGATCCAGTTCGGCGTCTTGATCAATGATGGCCCAGGAATTGCTGGTTAGAGCAATCAACGTATTGCTTGTGGCTGACATGGCTCCGAATTGAAATTCTGCCTCTGAGACGTTGTCAGCGCTCATCTGGATTTTAATGTCCGAGATGAAAATGTATTGCCGCTTCATTCGAGGAATTCACAGGGAAATCGATGGGAATTTTTGAGCTGTGCTGCCTGTTCCTTTTCTAAATGTGCGTCTAGATTGTGACAAACGCTACAGAAGAGCAAAGTATCAAGAAAGGAAATTTTTCAGCGTCCGTAGGTGATTTCACTCACGTGAAAACTACTCCTTTCCAAATGACTGCTCTGCTCCATGGATTTATGAAAGGTACCGGGGATGTTCCGGCTGAGGGGATGTTCTGTCCCGTCATGTTGAGACCTAATACTGACAAAACGATTCTTACGGCGTATGTGTTAAGTGGGATAACGTACCCAGGAGAAGGGTGTTTGTCTTCGCAAGCTCTTTGATATCGTACGATGAGGTTTTGGGTCTGACTCGAGCTGGAGTTATTCCTGAACGGTGAGAATAATGTTTCTCCGGTGTTGCTGGCATTTTGTTTGCTTATTCTTATTTTTTTTTGTCTCTGCTTCCAAAAGACTAATGCTCTCCGCCAACACGCTCAAATTTTAGAGAAAGCTAAAAACAAGGGCGTACGGTTTGTTTTAAAAGCCCATCCTGGATGTTGGCTTTGAGCTTTTAGCAGCCTTTCGTTTTTGAGGTGATGTTTTTGGGCTTTTTTGTTTTATTTTTCTTCTTGGGAATAGCTGTGGTACACTACTGGAGGAAAAGGTAATAAGGATGTATTTATTATTTGTTTTTCCATCAGTGTGGCTTCTCTGCAAGCTCATATTTGCTAGAATTCCTGAAAAATAAAACATTTGGTCTGTCCCGCACGGTTTACCTTAAACTTTCTCCGGCAACGTATTTCACGGAATATTCTTACAGAATAATTTCGTCAGGATATTGCACGATACCCGACAGCTCAGGGACAGTTCAGTATCCTTTCCTTATTCTGATTTATCAGAATTTATTCCTTGTGTGCCTTTATCTAGTTAAAGCTGTGGGTGTCCTCTTAGCAGAGCCTAAATCGTTCAGGAATTCGGACACGTCGGTGACTTTTAGGCTTTCGGAGCGCTGCGGAGCCTCAATGCTGAATGACGGCACGTACCGGTGGCTCTGCTCTTTCAACGGTTCCTTCAGTCTTCTCAAGGGAAAAGCACGTTTCCCTCATCGTGAGCACTGACACGGGCCCCAGCTGCTCCGGAGGACTTCATAGCTTCTCCTCCGCTGCGGTTTGATCTCGTGGATGATTTGTGGGGAGCTCCCATTCGATAGGAGGTATGGGGATGAGTTCTGAGGTGCGGCCCATGTTGTATGGGAGGTTATTTTGGACCCAGGTGTGGTGGTTTCAGCTGGGATGGAGGTGACGTTCTTACTAGCAGCTGGTGTAGTGATGGGATTTGGGTTTGGGATGGGAATAGTGTTGGTCATGCGCTGGTGGGTTTGGTTGTTGCTGAGCTTTCAAGGCCTTTTCTGCTTCTGACACCGTCCCACCAGCGATGGACTGGGGGGCACGAGGTGTTGGGAGGGGACACGGCCGGGACAGCCGACCCCAACTGACCATGATAGTCCATACCGTGTGACGTCATGCTCAGTATATAAAGCTGGGGAAGAAGGAGGAAGGGGGGGATGTTGGGAGTGCTGACTTTTGTCTTCCCAAGTCACCGTTAGGCGTGATGGAGCGTGGCTATCCTGGGGATGGCTGAACACCCATCTGCCCGTGGGGAGCAGGGAATGCATTCCTTGTTTTGCTTTGCTTGTGTGGCTTTTGCTCTACCTGTTAAACCATCTTTATCTCAAACCATGAGTTTTTCCTTGCTTTCACCCTTCCGATTCTCTCCCCCATCGCAATTTGGGGGGGTGAGCGAGCGGCCGCGTGGTCCTGCCCGGCGTTGAACCGCGACACCGGGGCTGAGCAGACACCGATGTTTCCCTGCGGAGGAGGAGGTGGAGGTCACTTTGGCCCTGCTCTCGCCTTGTTTCTGTTTCAGCCACCTGAAGCCCAGGAAGAGAAGAGGGAGTAGCGTGGAACAGTCCGTGCAGTTAGGGAAAGCAGAAATAACTCTGTTATAAAGTATTTCGCTGTCGCGTGTGTGTGAGCTCCTTTCTTAGCACCGCGGCTGATCCTCTGTCCCGGCCAAAACTTCGCCTTGGTTTTATCCTCCTGTGCACCCCTGGAGAATTTTCATCATGTATATATGCAAAAATCATCTCTGTTCATCTCCGATCTGCAAAAAAAAAAACCAAAACACCCTATTTGTAATTTATTTAAACCATTTTTCCCAAAATTTGCCCTCAGTGGCTCTTACTGTTGTCTCCCTGAAGGCTGCAGAGAGTGCTTTTAAGCTTCCAGATCTTTCCGATCAGGTGTAGTTCTCTTGGTCTAACACAAAGGGGGAAAAAACGTCTCAAAAAAACCCACCCAAAACCCTGAGCTAAGCCCATGCCTTATTTTCTTGTGCATTATTTGTTGATTTTTTTTTCCTTTGAGTCCACTTTAGGGATTTATTGAAGAAATGATCATATAAGCCATCGAAGCTGCTGCTATTTTCGATTTGCTGTATTTTGTTTTCACGCCTTTTTCTCAGCGTAGTATATAAAAGCTATGGAGGAGTATGTTTTAAAGGGGAAAAAAAGGAAAGACTGAACGTTTAGCCCCCGACTGTGTCAAGCAAGGGCTGGATTTTGGGCTGGATTTAGCTTATTCTTACTCATGGTGTGTGCTGACTATAGCTTGTACCATGATACGTTCTCCAGTAGGCTACTGATAAGTGATGCGTCTGGTTTAGAGGGGGAAAATATCCATTGAAACTCTTCTGGATATTTTGTAATATTCTGTTTAGTTTTCTCTCTTTTTTTTTTCTTTATTTAAATTAAAGTTTTACAGAGAAAGAATAAAAGTTTCTTCTGCATGTGACAGTGATCTGGATGGATGGAAACCAGCTATCATCAGTTAGACTTCAAGGCAATCTCAAGATTTCTTTTTCCCTTTGGAGTAAATAATTATAATATCTTAAAAAATAAAAGAAAAAATCGTGGACCTTCTATAGATAAATGAAAATTTGGGGTCTGCCTGGTTTGAGAATTCCCTGTTTGAATGGGAGCCACTCCGAATCTTGAGTTTAAGTCCAATCCAGCAGCAGACTTAGCTGCTGTGCTGATGAAAACCAGTTTTTAGGGCTCTTAGCTGAATCTTACTGGTGTTAAACGTTTTCTCTCAAATATAGCGATGATTTTTGCATATTTTATAGAGCTCAGACTTTGACCTGTGCTTTTTTGGATAACTGGTTCCTTCCCAGTTGAAAGCGGAGTGTTGAAAGTCGCTTACGTTGGGTTCCGAGTGTAAGCTTTTAGTTTATTAACAAAAGTTTTGGCCTCAAGTAAATGTAAAGTAATTATCTCTCCTTCTGCTACCGCATAGTTGAGAAATTGGTGCTCCGGTGCATTTTTCCGTTGTCGTGAAAATGTAGGGTGTTGGGTGAAATAGTGATGGGCAGCTCTGCAGCGCACTAAGAGAGTCTGAGATCACGCTTCGTCGTGTTTGAGGAAACAAATGGGATGTGTATAAGGGATGCGGAATAGAAGGATGGCTGGGAATATATTTGTTTCCTTTTTACCACTCATACCCAGTGACCAACTGGAGGAATTTGCGGTCTGTTTAAAAACAAAAATGTTTGACATTTTGAAATGTGTATGTTAATTAAAACTTTCCAGAAATAAGAGGGCACAAACCATTAACCTTTCATTTTTGGTGGTTTTGATGAAGAATTTAGTCTCGTAATATAATGCCAGAAGGGTGTGTGGCCAAAGATTCCCAGTATAAGTTTGGGCCCTTCCCAGGAAGGGCGAGACTCCGAGCAGCAGTCGAAATTGTCTCAGATCGGGAGTTCTCGTGGAGATATGGGAAGAGAGGAGGTAAGGATTGCCTTTTGAAAAAAGCTTTCTCCTTGTGCTTGATCCTCCTAGGAAAAATAGAAACGTCTCCTTAACCTTCGTATGGGCAGCAGTTCTCCTTCTCAGTGTATTTAAGTTTTCTGAAAACATACCGGCTTTTTCCCCAGTGACCTGCAGCTATTAATGGCAAGAGCGAAGTTTTTGTCCCAGAAAAATAAGCAGGGCAGGATGCTCTAGAGTAGGAGGAGGAGGGTTTAATTTTATACATCTATATATTCCAACTCTTTAATTGGTGTTCTGTTTTTGTGAAGATGCTATAAAGTTATCCGTGTTGTATGCATAAATAAATGTGTTTTTTATATATTGTGATAGCGGCAGCTATAATAATTATAGCGCTGATGCATTTATAATTCTCAATGAGTTTTCGTTTTTAGCATTCATAATATTGTTGTTATTATTATTAATAGAATTGCTCTTTGGGGGAAAAAAAAAAGAGACTAATTTGCAGACTGAGTGACTTGTCTTAATGACTGCCATCAGTCTAAAGCTGCCAGTATGCATTTATCTCCATTTCCCCTCATATTTATTCTTTTCTGATAGTCATTTCCTTTTTATTTATGTCCACCATTGACAGATTTAATTCCTAATACACTCGCGTATGGGAAGGCTGCATCCATCCACCCTGCGCCTGAACGCCGCAATTATTCTTCTTTGTCTTGATGTTTTAGCCCTCATTTGAAAGCCGGGCACACGGCTCCTTCCAGGAGTGAACCGAAGAGCGCCGTATAGATCCATATAGATCCATTTGCCCAGAGAGGTTGTTGAGGCCCCATGCCTGGAGGTGTTCAAGGCCAGGCTGGATGGCACTTTGAGCAACCTGGGCTGGTGGGAGGTGTCCCTGCCTATGGCAGGGGGGTTGGAACTGGATGATCTTCAAGGTCCCTTCCAACCTAAACCACTCTATGATTCTATATAGTCATCAGCAGTGATGTAGGGAGACATCGAGGAGGCTTCTCCCATCCATGTGTGGTTGCTCTACCCAAGCAGCTTATTCCCATTGAGATCGTGCTAAGCTCAACCTTAATCTGCTGCACCACATAATAACAGAGGGACTCCAGCTCATGGCTGTGAGGAGCTCAGGTGTGGAAATTAAACTCGTGTCCATACCGAGGGTGCACCTGTGGTCTGCTCTCCCCATGTTTTAATGTGTCAAAGCTGCTATTATCTGGTCATTCCAGCTGAGAGCCCAAGAACAGACTCCGTAGAGTCAGCAAATTAAAAAAAGACATTTATTGTTGAAAAAAATAATAATTGTATTGCCATGGGTGGTTTATGATTTGTATAACAGATGTGTGTGTGTGGGAGTATGGCTTCGAAAGCAGTCCGTAGTCCAGGGTTTGTTTAAGATGGTTACAGATCTGAAATTGCTGCCAGTAGGCCATGAGCTGGTGAACAGCCGAGACCTCGGCCTCTGGAGCCTGTGTTGGAAACCGGGGTGGAGAAACCAAGAAGACACAATACGTGTGGTGCTGGACTTGATATTTATCTAAAAATACATTAAATCGATGATCTCGGCAACTCCAGTCCAAAACTGTGGTACAGTGAATCAGCTTTCCCGAGGGTTTTCCTGGGCATCCCGAGAAGCCCCAGCCAGGCATTTCCTTCTACTAGAAATGCTCCAAATAATCATTAGTTTAATGTTTGATTACTGCAAGCAAACCATCGATAAATGATTGGAAAGGCTCTTGAAGAGAAAGGGCTGAGGCAGAAGGGTCTGTCTGGGAGGAGCTGGGGCTCACGCTCGCAATGCGGGAAGGGGAAACCACAGAAATCCCAACCTTCTCCTGCACAGTTAATTGTGGTAAGCGGAGTAACTTCAACTGGTTTGGCCGTTTTACCATACTGGAAACCTACTAGGTGCTTTTTTCAAGATAAAGTGAGATGCTCCATATTAAAACACAATTTCCTGCATTATTTATTTGTAAATTAATGCCGTTCTTTTCCGATGAGTACTGAGAATACTTCCAGAACGGATCGTCAGTGGCCGACTCCATTATCTTTATCAAGGATATCTCATAAACACATGGAAATTTAAGGTCGGGGGAAGCATTTATTCATCTGACTTTCTGCGTAGCTCAGATCATGGTGCTTCCATTAAGCGATTCTGTGTCAAATAATAATGACAATTATTATTTTACAATAAACTCGTCAGAAGTATAACCTGACGGGGTTAAGCCGCGTCACGAGAATCCCATCCCCTCCGTATGAAAGCTGATGACCCGCACTTAAAACTAAGACCTACGCTTTATGGTCCACGTCAACTGGTAGCACTTGAGTATTTCTTATTCATTGATCATTGTTTTTAATTCTAGGGAGAAAACCCACCTTGTCTTACTTTGGTTTTTTTTGCTTAAAAGAAGAAAAGGACTAGCAGAGTTGCCCTAATATCTTTTTTTTAAAATGAGTTAGCCTGGAGTTATGCCAACCTACAGAATCCCACTTGTATTGGCTGTCTTTCTAGTCAAACCGTTTTGCCTCTTTCTGCTAATTTGTTGAGTATTTTTCAAGTTTAACAAAGGATATCTGCTTCAACCTTGACGCGCCTTCTGCAAACGCCTACTACAGCGAGCAGCTTCACGACCCATTGCAGTCATCTTCAAAAGATAAAGGTCGTGAAGGAAATGCGGTATCTGTTTCACCTCATCTTTCTGGTGGCCATCCGAAGCTCGTTGAATGAAAGAGGCGGTTTTATGCGGAGATAAGAGCATAAACTGGTTTGGTGAACAAGGGCAGTAAGTTCGCGCTGCTTTTGTGTTGTTCATTTGGGCTTTATTTAAAGGGTAGGCACCACTGGTTGAGCTTCTAGCTCTCTGATAAACCCATTGCACAAGTGACGTCAGAGACTTCTCCCCGTGCAGCACGGCCGCTGTATTTCTCCATGAAGTTCATAGAATCATAGAATGGTTGGGGTTGGAAGGGACCTTGAAGATCATTGAGTTCCAACCCCCTGCCATAGGCAGGGACACCTCCCACCAGCCCAGGTTGCTCCAAGCCCTGTCCAACCTGGCCTTGAACACCTCCAGGGATGGGGCAGCCACAGCTTCTCTGGGCAACCTGCGCCAGGGGCTCACCGCCCTCACAGGAAAGAATTTCTGCCTAATATCTCATCTAAATCTCCCCTCTTCCAGTTTGAAGCCATTCCCCCTCATCCTATCACTCCATGCCCTTGTAAAAAGTCCTTCCCCAGCTCTCCTGTAGGTCCCCTTTAGATACTGGAAGGATAAGTGTGGTTTAGATATTATCTTAATGCATCTAAAGCTTCTTATTGAAATCCTTATTTATACCCTCCTTGTTTGCAGTAGGTGTTATTTCCAAACCAGGGAGTGGTGTGAGACACCTGCAATTCCCACGTCACTGCTGGGTACCGCTCCTCGCTGGCTAACGTTCTTAATTACCAACCTCTGCAATCTTTGCTGTTTCATATCAAACGAAGCATCCTGGGGAATAAAATCCTATTTGGTCCATCAGAAGGGCTTAGATTTGAGTTGCTCCGTGTCTGTTTGCTGCTGAACTGGAGCTTTTCATTTTCTTTGGTGTTGAGGTCGCTCGTGCACGGCGTGCAGGGGTTAGTGTTCTGCTTTGCCTGCCCCCGTGACCGAAGCCAAGATGTCAGCAAGGAGGAGTCAAAATCAAGGGAATTCCTATGGTATCTCCTGTCGAGGCCATCGTTCAGTGAGGGACAGCCCGGCTTTGCGGGGGAAGTCAACGGGAGTGCATCGAGGCGAGCTTCTCTCTGGGGCTCTGGCTGGGGTTTTAGCGCGTCCCGCTTACGTTTTCCTTCTGCCAAGGTGGACAAATGGCTGTTTCTGCCTTTTTTAGCTCTGTTATCTCTTAGCTTTTTTTTTTTTTTAACACCCCAGACCTTTTGATGACACAAACAGTACACGGGTTATCCATATTGGCTGTGCTAAAACTGATCATCAGCCTCTGAGGTGCTTGAAGATCTGAAAGAATCTGTGGGTTTTGGTTAAAGTTGACAAATAGAGCTCTTCTAAATAACTGTAGACTTGCAAGTTACCCTGGTGTGTGCTCCAGCTCCTACGTTTTCCCAGATCAGAGCAAAGGAGAGGTGACTTGAAAATGTCCTTAATGATAATTGCTTAAATCCGAGAGAATGACATTAATCTCCTCTCGTACTTTTTGAGGGCTGAGTTATGAGAAAAGAAAGTCCCAAGCGACATTAAGGAGGTTAAGGGAAGACTAAACTTCACCAGAAGATGCGAAATGAAGAAATAGATCTTCGTCCTATGTGTCGTACTTCGTAGATGTCGTACTTCTCTAATGAGTTTGGTATCATAGAATCGTCAAATCATAGAATGGTTTAGGTTGGAAAGGACCTTGTATCCAGAGCCTGTGCGCTGGAAGTTGCCTAGAACTCGAGAAGTTCATGCGTAAAAGATGTTTTCTCTTCCAGAGGAACTATATTGGAGAAGTAAAGACCGTTAGCAAAGCTGTCTCATGTAGGAGCTGATCTGGCCGGCGAGTTCGGCACCAGTGAGCTGCTCTGACCTTGTCAGCGCCAGTGAGGAAGGGTTTAAGTCATGGGCCCTCTCAAGAAATATCTGGCAGTGGGTTCGGTTCAGTCGGGGCATGACAAGGTCTCTGTAGGTTTGTGCTGTGCCCTAACAAATGATGATGACCTTGGAGAGCTGGAGGAATTATTTTAGCAACCTTCAGATCCCCCCGCTCTCAGGCTGGATGTGTATCAGCAGTGCCTTCTTAATTACTGGGTATACTTCAGGGGAAATATTGGGGTTATTACAGAAGGACTACAAAACCGAACACGGATAGAGGGGAGGTGTCTGCTTGACATGTGGAAGCCCCCCAAAATCACGGTATTGAGGCGAAGAGCTTATTGTACTCCAGCTGCCTGTTGGCAAAGAGGCAGCAAGATCGGACTGCATGTTAATCTTCGGGTACGGGAGAAGATTTAGACGCAGATACAATAATTTAAAGCTGTAGGGTTTCTGGGGTAATAGGAAAAATTGACACTGAAAAATACGAGAGCAAATCTTCGATAAGGTCAGATGTGGATGTCGTCGGCTGAATATGCAGAAGACAGGTACGGCGTTCCCGCTGGAGGCCATCAATTTGTTTGCTGTGAAGTGTCAGGTGTCTCAGGAGCCCATTCCGTCACTTGGGTAAGAGCTGGGAAGTTAACGGAAGAATCCGTGGAGGCACGAGGAGGTGGTTAGAAAAGGGTGATGGGTGGAATTTGTGAAATTCGGTTCAAAAGGAAGGGAGTAAATTCGGGACGCTGTCTTAGCTGATCGTCTTCAAAGTGAAAGCTACTGAAAGAAAGGGAAAGCCAAAAGGCCCCAAACGTGACATCACTTGTGAATTTTTACTGTTTTTAAAGGATTGTGGTCCTGTGCAGCTCGAGAGCAATGACAACAAATCAGCTGCTGTAGAACTACCGCTGTGCTGATGTATGAGACGGAAGAGATCAGATTTACAAGAAATGAGGTCTATAACATGCGGCACCGCCAAGTGGAAATTTTGGTCCAGGAGATGCTGCTGGTGAGAGCCGGTGTTGCTCTTTGCTGGGTGGGAGGTAGCAGGGGTCCTGGGGAGGAGGAGGAAGAGGATCTCATTCTCATCTATGTGGTGTGGGCAACACGCTGGAGGGGAGGGATGCCATCCAGAGGGACCTGGACATGGTTGAGAGGTGGGCCTAAGCAAAACTCATGAGGTTCAACAAGGCCAAGTGCAAGGTCCTACATCTGGGTCGGGGCATCCCCAAGCACAAATACAGGTTGGGCAGAGAATGGCTGGAGAGCAGCCCTGAGGAGAAGGACCTGGGGGTGTTGGTGGATGAGAAGCTCACCATGAGCCAGCAATGTGTGATCGCAGCCCGGAAAGCCACCCGCATCCCGGGCTGCATCCCCAGCAGCGTGGCCAGCAGGGTGAGGGAGGGGATTCTGCTCCTCTGCTGCGCTCTGCTCTGGGGAGACCCCCCTGCAGTGCTGCCTCCAGCTCGGGGGGTCCCAACAGCAGAAGGACATGGAGCTGTTGGAGCGGGGCCAGAGGAGGCCACGGAGATGCTGCGAGGGCTGGAGCCCCTCTGCTGGGAGGACAGGCTGGGAGAGTTGGGGGGGTTCAGCCTGGAGAAGAGAAGGCTCCGGGGAGACCTCAGAGCCCCTTCCAGTGCCTAAAGGGGCTCCAGGAGAGCTGGGGAGGGACTTTTTCCAAGGGCATGAAGTGATGGGACGAGGAGGAATGGCTTCAAACTGGAAGAGGGGAGATTTAGATGAGATATTAGGAAAAAAAATTTCACTCTGAGGGTGGTGAGCCCCCTGGGGCAGGTTTCCCAGAGAAGCTGTGGCTGCCCCATCCCTGGAGGTGTTCAAGGCCAGGTTGGACAGGGCTTGGAGCAACCTGGTCTGGTGGGAGGTGTCCCTGCCCATGGCATGGGGGTTGGAACTGGATGATTCTTAAGGTCCCTTCCCACCCAAACGATTCTGTGATTCCTTTCCTTGGGCAGAGGCAGCAGTGTGGCAGGGACGAGAGTGGGGAAAGGCAGTGTGTGTCATCTGCAGCCACTGCCCTCCCTCCTCAGCAGCGCAAGTGGTTGGAAAGACGTGTGTAGGGAAGGTGGGGATGAGGCTGATGTTTGCTGCCTGGATGGTTTTAGCCACAAGCCATGGACCTACTGCCCAGCTTTCCAGTTCCAGCTCCAGTGCGGTCTTTCTTATACTGGTATGTTAGATTTTCAAAGCTGGAATCTGGGTTGGAAGGAGAGTTCCCTTTTTGTGTCAATATTGGCAAGCTGCCTTTTGGGTTGGTTTTATTTTGTTCTTTGCTCATCCATCATCCTGAAGAATTTGATTTGGGAATTTAAAATGCCACTTTTCTGGAAGCTTCAGTGATTCCCTGGGGTTAAACCGCACCGGTCTTTGGCACGGTACCATCCAGTGAGGAAGCGTGTCCCCGAGGTTGTCCCCGCGTTGGTCTTCCCTCCGTCTCCCCAGTGCACCCACCTCCTGCCTGACAGAAGGGCTTTGATTTAAAGGCCACGGTAGAGAATAATGGAGATATGGCGTAATCGTAAATTTACTGCCGCTCTTTTCCCATTAGTAAAATATCTTGGAATGGGCAACTAATGCGGTAAAATGATTTCTTTCACCTTATGCGTGAAATTCCTGAAATTATCCAGTGTATAATAAAAACAGAGATGGCATTGTCATGATAACGCATTTTTTTCTTCCCTGTATGGAAGGAAAGAGATATTTACAGACATTGCTCTAACAGGTTTCACTTGTTCTTTTATCACCTTTTGATACCGTGGGCTGTAGAGCTACGAGGAGATGTTAAAGTGATCAAAATCATCACGAAGGTACTCCTCTCCAGTGCCGTAAGTATTGCGATTTGATGACAGCAATCTCGTCTTAAACCACTATGATTTACACGTGTCCTCGAAGGGCGAGAGAAATGATGTTGTTTTGTGTTGGACTTATTTGAATGAAGGAAGTAAAATACTCCCAGTCCTCAAAAAAAGCTGATGGGAACCACTGCGTGTCCTTATATGATCGCTGAGGAGATGAATATCTTAAAATGTCAGTGCTGTTGGTGTTGGCGTTATTTGAGCTTCCCCGCCGTGTTGTTGTTCTCTAGTGGGAAGATGCAGCGAGGCCGGAGGAACATCTCTTTAAAGTACGTGTGACAGATGTTTTCTTAATCAAATATATTTAGTATTACCATTTAAAATTTGCTTAGGAAGCGATTAGGCCCAGTTGTGTGATATTGCCTCATACTGGGTTTGGCTTTGTTTTTGTTAATGTTGCAATTAATCTTCGCAAAAAAAATCTAATTCATCCCTGGGCTGCTTTCACGCCACCATCGGTTTGTGGAAATCCAATGCAACAACCCCCCCATCTAATCAGATGCGTTATCTTGATTTGGAGTAACAGCCGCTTGATGGAGTTTTGCTGCAGAGTAATAAAATTATGTCTTCACGAGCGCGGCATAATTAATCTAATTATTGTTTTGAAGAATAAGTCTCTAATAAGGCAGATACAGGCCTTTGTTGCATTTTTGGGGAGGTCTTTTTTGGGGAATATGGAATAAATGTGTTTCACAGCGCTCGTAGCTCTGCCGTAAGCGCTCGGGCAATGGATATGGGCTTTAATGAATAATATCTTCAACTCCAACAAAAAGAGTGAATGTTTCTCTTGAATGAGTCAGTAGAATAAATGCAACCCAGGCGTCTGATGATTACTGGTGCATGAATAAAACCTTCTCTGCTCGCTATGGTTTAGGTGAAATAGGATTGCTTAGCATTTGTCAAGCAGCAGGAATGTGCTCCTGAAGTTTAAGGTGAACCCAAGCCGGTAACTAACAATTACGCGATGAGACTCGTCCTTTCCGGTGGATCAACGTGTTGGTCGGACACTGATCTGTGGCTGATCAGTCGCAAAATCAAATCCTGAACACCGTTTCAATCCCTCCTCGCTGCCATGGAGCTCCTTCCCTCTCCTTCCCATGGCTGAGCCTTGTTCTCTCTCGACACCAACCTACAAAGGTTGCCCAGAGAGGTTGTTGAGGCCCCATCCCTGGAGGTGCTCAAGGCCAGGCTGGACGTGGCCTTGGGCAGCCTGGTGTGGTGGGAGGTGTCCCTGCCTATGGCAGGGGGGTTGGAACTCAATGATCTTCAAGGTCCTTTCCAACCTAAACCATTCTATGATTCTATGATTCTTTACTTCCTTCCAGTTTCAAAGGACTCCACGCAGAGGCGGTAGAGTTTGGTGTTTAATGTACTTAATTAAGGTTTGGGCTTGTTTTGACGGAAAGCAAAACGGCAGCAGCTCAGGTGTGTGTACGTGGAAGGGCAGCCCGGCCGTGCTCGCTGCTCGGCGTGGGGACAAAACCGGTCGCGTGTCTTCTTCAGCAGCATCCACATAAATAGCATGTGATAGCAGCTCTGCAATCCTTCAAGTACGGGCCGTTTTCAAAACGGTGTTAAGAAAAATATCAGCCCGTTAATTAAGATGGGAAGAATTAGTGGTCTTCTGGGGAAGCCACAAGTGTCTTAAATGCGGTCCCTCTTCACAGCGATGTAGTCACCTCTCAGTGTTTTCAGCCGGCTGAAGACATTAAACACGTGAAGCCTCGCGGTCTGTGGCTCCTGGATCGTTTCTGTGGCCTTCCTTTGTGCTCCCTGGGCCTGGAATCTCTGTATCTCCCTTGAAGCAGGTACCAGCACGAGGCACGGCGCCGTAGAAGCCGTCTCAGAAAGGCCATGTAGTCAGGCGAGATCAGACCCTTTCTTCTCCTTGATGTTCTTCTCTTTAAACATCCAAGGCTTCCGCTAGCTTTGTTAGCCACCACGGTGTGCGAAGGGCTCCCGTTGAGGCGGTTTGAGACCTCTGAAGGTAAACGCATCGCCTGAGGTCGCAGAGCTGCTGGAGTCGCGTGGGATATCAAGGCTCTGGGCAAGTCTTTGGTCAGACCATCAGACCACCCTGCCGTCTCTCTGAATACCCTTTCAAGCGCATGCCAGTACACTGGATTTTGTTTTTCCCTGTCTTGTGCTTTTGTTTCACTGTCTTAAAAAAAAAACAAACCCAAACTAAAAACTAAATGAAAAAAATCCTTAAAGATTTAATAACTGTGGTGAAACAGGAGAAATACATTAATAGGCTGGATTCCATATATTAAATGACTGTAAAAATGTCACTATTACGAACAAAATGCACTAAAAAAAACATTTTGGAAAGACTTCCCGTGAAGGCCGGCATCACAGCATGAAAAATAACCCGGTATATTTGATGTAAATAGATTGGTGGATGGAAGGCATTTCAATAATTCAATTTGATTGTATAACATATAATCCGCGGGGAACCAATAACTTGCCACTTAAAGAACTACTCATTCCTCTGAAAAATCTTCAATAAGCATTCTGTTTCGAAACAATTCACATTTTATGTTCTACGTTTCCCTCTTGGTTGTTTGGGGTTTTTTTTCTTATTTTTTATACTTAACGAATCTGGATGAAACCCGCTGCTGTTGTTTTCCACGTTTATTTGCCTGCGCTGCTCATGGCATGCATGAAGTTCTAATTCTCGGTTCGTGAAAATGCGATCACTTTAAATGCGATGACTTCTTGTAGCTTAATGATTTCTTAAGGAGGTGATTCTGCCCCTCTGCTCTGCTCTCGTGAGACCCCACCTGGAGTACTGCGTCCAGCTCTGGAGTCCCCAACATAAGAAGGACATGGACCTGCTGGAG
>VUYV01000542.1:196552-218013 GCA_008711295.1 Anarhynchus alexandrinus
CAGGTTGCCCAGAGAGGTTGTTGAGGCCCCATCCCTGGGGGTGTTCAAGGCCAGGCTGGACGTGGCCTTGGGCAGCCTGGTCTGGTGGGAGGTGTCCCTGCCTATGGCAGGGGGGTTGGAACTCGATGATCTTCAAGGTCCTTTCCAACCTAAACCATTCTAAGATTCTTCATCCAGCGGAATGAACTGCCACAGGTGGGAAATACCTTTTAGAAACAAACCCCATTTTCAGATGGGTGCCGTTAATTAGGAGGATGGAAGGCGAGGCAGGGAGGGGACAAGCACTTGGTGTTGCGGCTCTTCAGGAGGCGACATTTCCTTGGGACGCTCCTGGAAGCGGTGCGTTTGCTCGTGTTTCCCTGGAGTTGAACGGCCTTGGTCTTCTCTGAAAAAGGTTTGTTTGTTTTAATTTAGAGGAAGGTGATGTTTGGAACCATTTGCTGTGTTTTAATGATAATTGAGGTGGGGGTTCTTGTTGATCAGATATGTCGTGACACTGATGAAACTGAGAAATAGGTGGTTGGGGGGTTGGACTAGATGGTGTCTAGAGGTCTCTTCCAACCCAAACCCATACACGATGAATGTACGCGAGGGATGGGCCTCTCCATCCCTTCTGTGCCTGTCCTGTGCCGTTGCTACTGGGGTAGATCTTCAGACCAAACCAAGTGCTTTAGCTCTCCTCCTCCACCTCCAGCGACATATCCCCGATTGCTTCTCCTCCAGATCCCGCCCTGCCTCAGTTGTCTGGCCAACCTGTAGATATGGTCTCCTCCTCGCAACTTTTGCACCCTTTCATCCTCCGTTGTAGGTTGGAGAGAGCGCTTTGCGTGTTGTGTGCTGCATCTCAACGCACACAGCACGGCGCCGGGCTAATTCTGCACCCATCGGCGTGTCTTCGTACTGGTGAAAATTTTAATGTTTGAAAGTAGTAGCAAAAAAAATTGGGCTGAGGATCTGCAAACATGTGTCTTGCTGCAAGTTTTGGGACGCGTTATTGTCTCTGCATCTTCCTTCTTGGAGGAGAATTTATTAAGTACCACTGGCGTATTTTTGAAATATTTGCATGCCAACGTGAATAAATAGGAAAATTTGTCTTCCTCTTTATCGGATGAGATAAACAGAAGTGCAGTGTGGCTTTGGGGTTTATTGCTGTGTCCTGTGGGAGGGAAACAGGAGCTTACTCCGGAGCGGTCCGGTGCGGTTTGGTGGTGTAAAGAGCCGGCGACTGGTGCCCGGTGGCTGCCTGGGCTCCGTTGGGCGATGCCACCAGCAGAGCTTGGGGTCCCTGGTGGCGGCTGTAAAGGGAATCGGCTGAACGGCATCACTCTGAAATTGCATCGGCGTTTCTGGTTGGCTGAGAAACACCTTTGGCTGATTTTCTTTCCACGCAGCGGGATTATCTCCAACTTCTAGAAAAATTGGAAGAAAGCCCGTTTTTATTAAACATTTTTGATTGACTGAATGGGGCATTTTTGGGGTAAAGGGCAGAGGTTAACCGCGTCTTCACTGTGAAAAGCAATCTGTTTACTCCGTGCGGCGTATGTTTTTAGTCATTTCTGGCTTTACTTGTGGCTTTCTGTGGATCTTATAGTGGATTATAATGTTTATCCTAATGAAAAACTGTATGAGGTAAATCTGTCCAAAGAATTGCAAATTTCAGGTAACCAACTCTTAATTTTCTTCGGTTGGGTCCCAAATTACAGGCTTCATCTTACTCTTAGAGGTATTATTTGCATAATGTGTTGTGTTTCTTCTTTGAGGTGTGACTGTCCATCAAAATATTTGGATTATGGAGGGTTTTTTTTCTCTTTCTCTCACTGCTACATTTAAAATATGGTAGACCAAATTATATTCTTATTATTTTAGTTTAATTGTTTAGTTGGTATTTAAATCAGAGGAGAATTCTGTTTTGGATTTTACTTGTCCTCCTCTCTGTTATAATTTTAAAATTGTGTTCTCTTGACAACTTGGGTGTTCCCAGCGTACAGAGGAGCATCGCCTCGTTAAAATTTTGAGTGCTGCTTTGGCCCTCTCAAATCTTTTAAAGATGGACAGGAGAGAACGGCTCTTGCAAAAATACTAATGACATTTTAATCACAGAAAGCTGGGGGTTTGTTTAGTTTTAATTAAAAAAATAAATAAAAATAGTACACCCTTTCCTCATTTAGTCCCAGGATCTACTTGCTGGAATTACCGAGCTCGAGCAAAGCACGTGGTAAGCAAGATGCTTCATGGTGGGTGTATTTGGAAGATGTGTGTGTGTGTTTATTGTGTATACATGTTTAAAATACACATACAAGATCTTGAAGATACTAAAATCTGAAGTTACTGCAGGAGAGTCAGGTGGATTTTCACACCCTCGTTATGTGTCCATGGGACACGCGCCAGCATATTTAATTAAGAAACACTTGCATTAGAGTAGAACCTTGACACGTAGATGACAGCCGTGTTTGGATCAGCGTTGCCACCGTTGGGTTTTTACCCCAGAACTGTTAATTTTAGCTATGCGCTACAGCTCCCACTAACACGGATCCCTTCTTGTGGCTGTAACTCAAAACCCGCTTGTTCCTTTTTTTGGGCTGTGCTCTGTCCTTAAGGGAAAAACCAATCCTGACCTTAGGAAAGCTTTAGCTGATATTGTACGTTCAGTTGTACGTAGGGAAAATCCCAACTGATTCATAAAGGTTTGCAGGATTCACTCCCGCATGTTTTGCTTTCTCTGGGATGTACTCATTCCTTTTGAGAGGAATTGTCAAAAGCGTGAGCTAAAATTTACTTTTTCATTTTGAGCTCCGTTACCGACTTCTTATCCGACCTTGGGTAATTCATTCGGCATTTCTGTAAGGCTTTTTTCCACCTGTGTGTAATGTGGTTAATAATAGCTATCTCAGAGGAGCATAGCGAGATTTAATTTATTAGTTTTTTGTAAAGTACTTTGGAATTCTTAAATGGAAAAATGCCATAAAAGCGCAAAGTATTAATACAATAAATTAATGTGCGAGCTCCTTTCAAATTAATAGCCAGATTGTGAGCCATGTACTTGCACTGAAGGTGTCCTGATGCTGTGTGAGTAGCTCCATGGGACGAGACAAGCTGTGAAGGCAGCATACGTGGGCAAAATTTCGAAGAAGAAAGGAATAACATTGCTGAACTGAGCTTAGGGGTGCTAAGAGTTTAAAGACAGAGTTGTTGGGAAGGCTGGTCAATATAGAGCAGTAGGAAAAAAAACCCCTATGATACTTCTGTATGGTGACACCAAGCTGTGTGGTGCGGTTGGCATGCCTGAGGGGTGGGATGCCATCCAGAAGGACCTGGACAGGCTGGAGAAGTGAGCCCATGTTGAACCTCGTGAGGTTCAACACGGCCAAGGGTACAGAGGTCAGGGCAACCCCCATTGTCAATACAGGTTGGGGGATGGAGAGGAGCCCTGAGGAGAAGGACTTGGGGTGTTGGTGGATGAGAAGCTCAACATGAGCCGGCAATGTGCGATCACAGCCCAGAAGGCCAACCGCATCCTGGGCTGCATCAGAAGAAGTGTGGCCAGCAGGGCGAGGGAGGGGATTCTGCCCCTCTGCTGTGCTCTGGTGAGACCCCACCTGGAATACTGCATCCAGTTCTGGAGCCCTCAACATAAGAAGGACATGGACTTGTTGGAGCGGGGCCAGAGGAGGCCACGAAGATGCTGCGAGGGCTGGAGCCCCTCTGCTGGGAGGACAGGCTGGGAGAGTTAGGGGTGTTCAGCCTGGAGAAGAGAAGGCTCCAGGGAGACCTTAGAGCCCCTTCCAGTCCCTAAAGGGGCTTCAGGAGAGCTGGGGAGGGACTCTTGGTCAGGGAGGGGAGCCATCGGATGAGGGGGAATGGTTTTAAACTGGAAGAGGGGAGATTTAGACGAGATATAAGGAAGAAATTCTTTCCTGTGAGGGTGGTGAGACACTGGCGCAGGTTGCCCAGAGAGGTGGGAGATGCCCCATCCCTGGAAAGATTCACTATCAGGTTGGACGGGGACTCTGAGCAACCTGATCTAGTTGAAGATGTCCTTGCTCATGGCAGAAGGGTTGGACTAGATGGCCTTTAAAGGCCAAACCATTCCTAGGACTATGAGATTAGTCATGTTTTTAATTATTCTAGTAATAGTCCTGCTTGTTTGAGGCATCTAGAATTATTTTCCACGTGGTGATGTCCTAAGTGAAAGCTTCAGTTTTCCAGATACTGTTCTGCAGATTTTTAACTCGCTAGGTGTGTATTTAAATGTTTGCTGTTAGGTTGGGGCTGGAAAGAGTTAATTCACGAGTCCTCACAGCTTCTCTACCGTACTTGCAAATCTGTGCTGTATTTAAGACTGTCAAGGTATTGAAGTAGAAAATATTATGGTTCTGCCTGTTTTCTTGGTCTGCAGGCATTAACAAGAATAATATTGTGCTTTGATTTTTGTAGCGCTTGCACAACACGTATTTTGAAATCACTTTATTAAAAAGAAAAAAAAAATAATCAATATGTACAAACTGAAGCAACAAATGCCCGATAAAGTGGAGTTCAGAAGAGGAAAGCTATGGATTCCCCAGTAATCGCAACAACCGCGTTGAACCGCGCGTGGCGACGGGCAAGATTTACACGGTAATTTGGATTCTCAACCTTTGGTTCAATTTAATTTAATTGGATTGCCACGAGCGGCGATAGTTCCTGCCGCGAGGGGATGCTGCCTGTCCCACAGATCCCAGCCCGGCGGTGGTTAAATGTCACGGCGGGGTTCTTCACGCCAGCAGGTTGCAGCTTTTGTCTCCTTGCGGCTTTGCAAACCATTAGCGGACCAGAGTCGTGGTTCTCGGTGGTCTTCCAGCCACTGTCAATAGAGTTTGTGTTTGAAGAAAACAATGAGTTCCGAAAGGTCAAACCCTAACCTTTTGCTTGCTAACAGATGGGTCTAAATGGTTTCTTCTTTTCTTGTATCTTGAAAATCTCAAAGTCAACGGATCTGTGGCATTCGCGAGGTTCCCTGATGCTTTGTTCGCCTGTCAGTTGGAGATGACATTGAATGAATCTGTAGTATTCATTTGGGGGAGCAAAGGAGTATTCAGTTTTAAAAAAACAAAACCATCGCAGTAACTGTGGATATTAAAGGTCCTCAAGAATTAAGGGTAGAGTATATGAGTATAAAAGGTGGATTCTTAAACTTAATCTGAATACTTTGCGACCTGGGGGTGAGCACGCTTGCCAATGGATGTCAACCAAGAACGAAAATTGCCTACAAATTCCTGGCTGACATCGTGTTTTGCAGTTGTCACAAACACTGAAGAGATTTTTGAGTGTCTTCATTCACCTGAAGTTTGTTCTGGATTTTTCGTCTTCAGTATAATGATTTCTACTTGTGATATGGTCTGAAAACGGTGAGAGCAGTTCAATATCCAGTGTCTGAAGGGGGCCTACANTTGGAACTGGATGATCTTCAAGGTCCTTTCCAACCCAAACCATTCTATGATATCAAACTGTTTCCCACTGTCATTAAAAATTTAAGGATCTTTGCTCCCATTCTCCTCTACAGGAAAAGATTCCTACCCTGTAACTCGCACACACTTTCTTTTTCTACTGGCATCTCCCGGGCCTGAAGGGACCGTCCCCGTGGAAACACACGCATTGTCTTTCCCCGATGAGATTGTAACTGAAGATGAAGGTTTAGAAAGGCAAATTATGCGCTAAAGGTCCCGTATTGCCTCTGACTCGAGGGATGCCGACCTGCTCCTGGTAAACGTGCGGAACATGCGTTGTCCGGTGGTTATTCCACACACCCCACGAAAAGCTGCGTTCTCTGGTGGTTGAACATACAGGGTGAGGAACATAGGAAGTTCCATCTTAACATGAGGAGGAACTTCTTTACCTTGAGGGTAGTGGAGCACTGGAACAGGTTGCCCAGAGAGGTTGTGGAGTCTCCCACTCTGGAGACATTCAAAACCTGCCTGGACGCTGTCCTGTGCACCCTGTTGTAGGTGAACCCTGCTCTGGCGGGGGGGTTGGACTAGATGATCTCCAGAGGTCCCTTCCAACCCTGACTATTCTGTGATTCTGTGAATAAGTTTAATGAGAGACGTGTTAGGGAAAAAAATGTCCGAGTGATTATTAAAATAGGAATTTTCCAGAAATACAAAAATATAATCAGTCTTCTCTTTGGTGTGGTGTCTCTTAGTCATTGACGTCTACCAATGTCGAAAGAAATTTCTTTTGAGCAGCGTGAGCGCAAAACCTTCGGCGTTCCCGTGGATGAGGATCAGATGGTTGATGGCTCTTCGTGATTGCCTAAACCACATTTGCCTGGGCAAATATTTGATCTTGTTGGTGTTTTTTTTTTTCCTCTGCCTTATTTCCTGTATCTATGCAAATACAATTAAAATCAAATCTGTATTAATATCTTACATAAAATTTCCCTGGGTAAAATGAAGGCAAAGGAGTTTTAAGGGCTTTTCTCGGTGTGTTTCTCCTTTTTGCTTGAAGGAACAGCAAAAGTGAAATATTCACGGTATTTTTCCTGTTGAATTAAAAATGAGTCTGTGTGGTCTGATTAGGACAGACTGCCTTATCTACATCTCGTGATTTCTGCTTGGGATGGGCAGATATAGGGGTTAAAATGAAAATTTGGGGCCGTATTGTTCTTGTCTAACGATGAGGGCAAATGCTCAAGTGAGCTGGGAGGGAAGGACGGCGTTTCCAGTGGTGTTTTTCGTTATTCTTAAGAAAAAAAACCCCAAAAAAATGGAAGGGGATGTGTGTTTGGAAATATAACAGAAAAAAATCAAGGGGACAACTGTGATTAATTTAAGGCAGATGAGTTTTCTCCCCCGAGCAGAAGAAGCGGAGTGCTGTTGGCAAGGGTAGGTGTCGCAGAAAGGCTCTGCCTGGTTACGGGCCGCCCGAATTTTTCCAGGGAGTCTTAAATTGGGTCCGAGTTGTTCGAAATTGGTTGTCAAAGCGTTGCTTAGGCCACAGAATTTCTTGGGTAGCATCAGCTCTGATTCTGAATAATAATTTCCTTGCATAAAAATGAAAGGTTTTTATTTCTACATACGTATTTATTACATATCAATGAGATCGNAGGTTGCCCAGAGAGGTTGTTGAGGCCCCATCCCTGGAGGTGTTCAAGGCCAGGCTGGAGGTGGCCTTGGGCAGCCTGGTGTGGTGGGAGGTGTCCCTGCCTATGGCAGGGGGGTTGGAACTCGATGATCTTCAAGGTCCTTTCCAACCTAAACCATTCTATGATTGTATGGACTTGACTAGAAACAGTCAATATGAGAAGTCAACTCCGTTAATGTCTACTAAGCTGTTGGTTTCTCATTATATTCCTTTTTGGTAGAGCCCAGAGCAAGGCAGTGGATGCTGCACGTCTTTCAAACCCATTTGCTAAGTTCCCCGTGTAGCCGAGGCACAAAAACGTTGAGATTAGTTGTGAATTGTATTAAAATTGTAGTAAAATTGTGTAAAACAGAGGTATCACGTTGGAAACTGTAAATGGTAATTTGACACGAGAAGATCATGAGAGTTGAGTCACTTACTTGGGAATTTGTATGTATAAATTTAATGTATACACATAATTGCGTATACTCAATAAAATGGATGGCAAGAGAAGTAATTAAACATGTGATTATATCAAATTTGGAGTAATGAGACCAAATTAGGGTCTTACGTACATATAGAAGATTTTTTTTTGTGGCTTATTATGTTCTTCGCTCCAGTTTGAAACCTGCTTTGTCATCAATTTCAATTTTGTGTTTAATGAGAAATAATGCAACCGCATTTAGAAGGTTTTAGGCTTCGTGGTTATCGGGAAAATTACATGAAAACATACAGCGTAATATAGACAAATGTGAAATAAGTCTGGAGGCAATGAACCAGGCTGCAGAGTACATGTGACTATAATAGGAAAATCCTTGAGGCCATCATTTGAGCTTTTTGATAGAGTAAACCGGCGAAGATGTTATTGAGATCCATCAGCAGAAGGGAATATAAATCATTAAAGTCATGGGAGAGCGGAGCCGATGCTTCGTACGAGCGCCGGGGACCACGCTGGAGGCTTGGCTTATGCCGGAGCAACCGGTGCGTTGGGAAGAATTGCTTTGCTGGTGTTCCTTTTGTTTTGGGTTTATTATTATTATTATTATTATTATTATTATTATTATTATTATTATTATTATTATTATTATGTTTTTATTATGGTTTTTGGGGTGTGGGTTTTCTTTCGGAGGGTTCCTTATTCCAATACATTAAGTCATTTGGAAGATATTTAAAAATTAGACTTAACGTGTGCTAAACCAAAATACTTCAGATGCAGAACGGAGGGGATTGCTGCCATCGTTTAGCGGATTTTCGTGGCTGCCCATCAACAGTGAAATATTTCCCAAACTTTATTAAGGAATCGAGAGAAATGCAGCCTCAGGTTTGGATGTGAGCTCGTAGCTGCGTGTCTTCTAACCCGATCTATTCGTTTTTCCCAACTGGATGTTGGGCGTCAGAATTTTCCAGATAAACAACGAATTCCCTCGGATACCTGGAAAGCTTTGGGTGTAGTGTCAGATGTTTCCCTTTTTCCTTCATCTCAGCTTTTAATTTCCAATGAAAAAGCTTCTCAAGATTTTTTTTTTTTGGCCAAGACTTTTGACCTTGGCCAAGGTTTTTGACCTTCGACGTATTTTCTATTCCTCTCGATCTTCATTCAAAAGGTTTCTGTTTCTTTAAAAAAAAAAAGGAAAAAAATGAAGACTTTTCTAAAGTAGCAAAAGGAATATAAACTTATATAGATGATTGGCGATCTCATTGCTGTTAACTTCAGACAGGAGAAAACGCAGGGGACATAGTTTGTGTCTGCGGGTACGTGCGTTTTGTCCGGAGATGATATCTAATTTTCCCAGAAGCTCTGTCTCCTCTAGGAAAATGAATAGCGATTTTCTTGAGTCCTAACCACCTATTAAACGGACATCAGCCAAAACAATTGGCTAGATACTGTGTCACAGAACCCTGTGGAAAATTTCCTCGTTCCGAGTGCAATAATGTTATCTACCGGAGGACGCGGAGCCGCGGTGAGCCGACTCATGCTTTCAGGAGTAGTATTAAAAGGAGTTTATCTCGCCTTCAAAGCTTTTATTTCATTTTTCAATACCTATTTAAGAAAAGCGATGCTGAGGATGACTTTTCGGTAGAGGTTCGTTTTCTTAGTAGGCGGAAGGTGATGGTGTAGGAGTGAAACTTTGGATCTCTGCCCGAGGATGTACGCAGTATCTCCCAATGAGAAGAACAAGTTTGGATAGAAGTCATTATTAAAAGGAAACAATGGGAATATAAAGAGGAAAAACGCAGAGAAACCCCCAAGGGTTCCGTAGCGGGTTTGCCCTGGTGAGTCCTATCTGGACGCGCAGCCTAAATTGTGCAATTTTTACGTTAATTGTAGGAAATTATTGGTCTAGCGGGAGGTGTCCCTGCCTATGGCAGGGGGGTTGGAACTCGATGATCTTCAAGGTCCTTTCCAACCTAAACCATTCTATGATTCTATGAAACATTCTCTTCTCACAATGATTTGCTTTTATTGCGTGAATCTTTTTTTTTCCCCCTCTCTCCACCCCGACCATCGCCTGTCTTCACGATCTGGTTTGAGAAAGCGTATTTTAAACCAAGAGTTTTAGGGGAAAATCTGGTTGCCGTTGAGGTTTCGTGCGGGTTTGCTCCTCCCCGGCGGAGGCAATGGGGTTCTGTGCTGCGTCTCGTTGCGGTGGGACCCGGCGCGGTATTTCAGGGAGTAACTGGACGTCAGCAAGGCGGTTCGTGTGGTCGGAGAGTTGCATATATATTCTGGGTTAGTTCTAGGAGTATGTTTTCCTACCTCAATAAACGAAACGCTCGAGTAAGACTCAAAACGCAATTCATAAATTGATAAATTGCGTTCCTTACATCCCCCTGAAGTGCGGTGAATTTTGATTGATGCACATAATTCCTTAAAATTCGAGCTGGTTTTTACTAATATTTCCATCAGCTTCTCTCTCTTTTTTTTTTTTTTTTTTTTTCCCTCTTATCTACACTTTTAAAACTGTCATTTTCCCGAGACTTTCCAGGGGCAAATCTTTCCAGTCTTTTGTTGCGGAATCAGCCTTTTTATTTGTGTGCTCGCCCGGTTTTCCCCTTCGACGGCGAAATGTCTTAAGCGGTGACGGGAGGAGTGACAGCTGTCAGCGCCGTTAGTATCACATCTCAGCAGCCGAGTACTTAAAGCAGATGAAAATTTTGCCCTGTGCATCAATTAAGGTATGAGCAATCGCGGGGCAGATGGGAGAAGCAACCCGCTCCCTCCTCCCAGCCCTGTTTTAACGGGCGGCTTTGCCCGTGAAAATAATTAACGCTTTCTTCAAAAGGATGCTCTTTGGATGAAATCCGTTGCCGAGCCTGCGTTGTGCCTCTTTCGCTTCTGTACAAAACCCTCACGGAAATAGTCGCGCTTTGCGGGCGAAGGTGAATTTTTACCCGCAGTCCGGGAACGAGTGGGCTGTTTGAACAGAGGGAGACGAAATATCTATTATTAAACGGGGGTCGAGAGCATTACTTAAAGCAGTAAACACTAATCCCAGTAATACAATCAGACCCTGCAGCTTTGGGGATCGTACTGGTGAGACCTCAGGGTTATAGATTACAGCTTTTATTTCTTCTGTAAACTGCTGAGAATACAAGAGCCGTGAAAATGGTCTTGCAACATCCACCGGCGCTTGTAAATATTGTATCTCGAGGTAGGAGAAATCCACGTGGACCAGTTTCATTCCTCCTGCTGATGTTCATTCTGGGTTTTAAGGTCAACGCTGCCCTTGTGAAAAAAAGGTGCTGTGGGTACTTTAATCAGCACTAGTAATGGTAAAGGCTTCGGTTTTAATTTGTAATTAAAAAGAGACAGCGCGCCCAGCAGTGCAGTGTCCCCACTAGCGTGAGAGAGCATTGATTTAGTAATTCGGCGCAGAGTTGCTGATAGAGACTGAAATTTGGCAATGTGACCCTCGTTCGGCAAAACGCTTGCTTGGCTTTAAGCAGATGGGTTCCTTCAGCGACATCAGTAGAAACGAAGCACTACGAGTGGGTTAGCGCCCGCCTGGTGGAGGTGGATGTGGCCCATGGGTCTGTAGGATGCTTGTGTTCACGTGCCTTTGGGCTCTGTTACCCTGTTCTGTGGTGCGATGGGTGATCTCCATGAAGATCCACCACCCGCTGGTGGACCAGCACCTGCTCTGAGGACAACTCCAGGTTGCAGGTTGTCCAGCTCTTCTTGAGTTGGCTTGAACTCTTCTTCTGGCACCTCAGCAGTAGAAGCAGGCTCAGCTGCAGGCTGGTTTTACACGTGGAGCCAAAGTTTAGCGTATCTGGTGAACACAAGGACTTCCCGTAGCTCCTCGGTGCACCACCAGCTCTTAGAGTCGCAATAAAAGGCCAAGTTGCCAATGCGATAAAATGTAATTAACTAATATTATTTCCTGATGCAATCACACGCTGATAATTGTGGAGATTATCTTAGGAGAAAAGAAGGGGTCAAAACAGCCAAGGACGGCGAGATCAAATTTGAAGACATTTCAGAGATGGTAGACTGTGCTTGTTACGGAGACGGGAAAGCTGTGCGACACAACGCGGTATTGTGTGTATTGATATCTCTGTCCTCCAGCGTGGTGAGGTAGGTCACACAGGAGAACGCTGATAACTCAGATAACTGTCAGGAAAATATCGGGCAGTAGCGATAACGAAACGAGCAGCTGTATTTTTGAGGAGTCGCTTTTGGTTTCACATCAATAATACCTAGAATATAAATAAGACGGGGAGCCGGGGGAAATACAGACTTGTGCGTATATGTATACGTGCATATATTTGAAGAGCGGCTTCATCTGTAAAAATTCATACACGTGTGCGTACATGTGTATATACCTGAATTAAATTTGGCAGGAATAATCTATTGACCTTGCCGTAAAACCAAAGGGTCGTATTTGAATTTTATTGTTGTTTTGATGCTTTATTTATGCAGTAGGCTTGTATTCACCTCAGCTTTCTTCTGTGTTTTTTGACTACCTCATGCACCTATGTGTTTTGACACCAGCTCATGGTGGGAGAAGAAATCTGGTTGGGCACTTCGTGCCAAGTGCTAACTCGCTATCCCAACGTTGGGACGTGGACTGTAGTTCTATAAAGTGCTCCAAAGGAAGGACGAGGAAGATGCTGAACATCCCTGGAGGAACACTCTGGTTCCCCTTCTGCCATCTTCTCTCCAGGTTGTGCCAGTCCTGGCCCAGATGGTCATAACTGCTAAGACTGGGGAGTAGGGGAATGGAGATGCTCACCCTTATTGGTCCCAGCATGAGCTCAGCCTCACGGAGGAGACGGAGCAGATTGAGGAAGCCCCTTTCTGGTCCCATGTACGGTGTCGATAGTTCACAATCAGAGGATATCGCTACTTCTGCTACTTTTTCTGAGGCACTTTTGAGAGATCGCAGCGAAGTTCTTGATCCTGCACCCATCCAAGGCCAGTGAAGAGCTTCTCCCTTTCCCTAACTTAAAAATATGTTAGCTCTGAAAGATCTACGTGGCCAGTAAAGCCAGAGGTTTTTTAGAGAGGTTGTGGAGTCTCCCACTCTGGAGCCATTCCAAACCCGCCTGGACACCGTCCTGTGCAACTGCTGGAGGTGCCCCTGCTCTGGCGGGGGGGTTGGACTAGATGATCTCCAGAGGTCCCTTCCAACCCTGACCAGTCTGGGATTCCGTAGCTACAGAATACAGGTGCTGTGTGAAAGGCTTCAAATTCATGAAATTAAAGAAAATTCAGAGGCCAATCAGATAGAAGGAAAACGCAAACGATTATTATGGATTTTATTAAAGCTATGCTTCTTTCCAAAAAGCCGCGGTTTTGCAGTGGAGGAGCAGATTTCTTCTGCAAGCTGGAGAACGCCTTGAGCTGCAGGGCTAAGTGTTACTGAAGCATCGTTTCAGTCGTACCAGACCCCAGTGACCTGCCGGGACTGGCAAGGACCGCCGGACCAGTGCGCTCGGTCTTCTACCCAAGCTGGGGCTCGCAGGAGGACTAATTAGCCTGGACCCATGCCCCGTTTCAGGAGGTGGGTTATGGCCCGGCAGCTCCAGAATTTCATAGAATCATAGAATGGTTTAGGTTGGAAAGGACCTTGAAGATCATCCAGTTCCAACCCCCCTGCCATAAGCAGGGACACCTCCCACCAGACCAGGTTGCCCAAGGCCACGTCCAGCCTGGCCTTGAACACCTCCAGGGATGGGGACTCAACAACCTCTCTGGGCAACCTGTTCCAGTGCCTCACCACCCTCAAAGTGAAAAACTTCTTCCTAATGTTCAATCTAAACCTGCCCTCTTCCAGTTTGAAGCCATTCCTCCTCGTCCTATCACTCCATGCCCTAGTAAAAAGTCCTTCCCCAGCTCTCCTGTAGGCCCCCTTTAGGGACTGAAAGGCCGCAATAAGATCTCCGCGGAGCCTTCTCTTCTCCAGGCTGAACAGCCCCAACTCTTTCAGCCTCTCCTCATAGGAGAGGTGAATTGGGTGCAGATCTGCGTTTTGCTACGCTGTACCTTTATATATGGTGGGATTTGCAGTAAAGCCGCGGATGTGCTGATGTTCCACGTGAGGAGAGAAGGTGGGTGATGTATCCGGAGCGTACAATAGCGTTGAGGAGCGTCAGTAAGAGTTAAATGGTTGATCAAGAAATTCTAAAAGAAGTACCTAAAATAGATACCTTCAAATGTCTGATATCAAATTAACTTGTCTAAATATATTGTATTGAAGAACTGGTTGAAGAAGTGTCTAAATTATCAATGTTCATTTTTTTAGTAATTCTTGAAACAGTGGGAAACGGTGGAAGAGTGGAGGGGAGCTCCTTGTGCGCCGAGGTTTGAAAAGGCCACGGAGCTCCACGTCGGCTCAAATATTTTCCTAATATTTTGACCCGTGACCGGAAAGAAAACAAAGCGTTGACAAAGTTCATAGGTAACACAAGCACAGACGCGTTATTTTGTGAGAGCAGGAATTAATGAAGAAAACATGGCGGTGATTGATGTAGGGTAATTAGAGGCGCTCGGTATAAGCAAACGCTCTACGTGTGGATGTGTACTCTGGATTAAAGAGGCCGACTCTCCAGCCTGCAGGCTTTGCTGGAAATTCATAGATTCATGGAATGGTTTAGGTTGGAAGGGACCAAGGTCATCTAGTCCAACCCCCCTGCCATGGGCAGGGACACCTCCCACCAGCCCACGTTGCTCCAAGCCCCGTCCAACCTGGCCTTGACCACCTCCAGGGATGGGGCAGCCACAGCTTCTCTGGGCAACCTGGACTAGGAAGGCAACGGACTAGGAAGGTCTTGAAGGTCAACGCTGCTGAGCAGCTGAACGTCACGGTCGGATGCCAAAACTGTTGATGTGATTTTGGGGGATTTATGAAAATGGGACCCTTGAGTAAGCCGAGCGCCTCTGTACCTGGCTGGGGAAAACCCTGCTGAAGAATCGCATCTGTAGTTCAAGAAGAAAATGAAAGCGGTGATAAAGGCACACAGGGTGAACCGTGACATTGGTTAAAGAACTGGAAAAGATACTTAAGAGGAAAACGCCTCTTTTATTTACGTAATTTGTCGGAGAAGATATAGAGTGGTTTGATCGTGGTCTGTAGCTATCTGTGCAAAGAACCGAAATATAATAATGGAGCCTTACAGTCTACCTGACAAAGATATGAGGAACATCCGCTGTTGAGAAAGGACAAGTGTAGACTAGAAGTAAGATAATACTTTTTTTCTTAAGTGAGAATAATTAATCAGTAGGACGGTGTACCGAGGGCCGTGGTGTATTTGTATCGCTAGGAAAAAATGAATGAGTTTCCTTAAATACGCACAGTAATTCAAAAAGTGATTAATTCAGGGAAGTCCTGTTCTGATTTATACGTTAGGTCGGGCTTAGATCATCGTAACGTACCCTCCTGGTTAAGTCTTATCCAGGTGCTCTCATTTTCCCATTGGTAAAATGACAGTGAGGTGTCAATCTCCTTCACTGGGGTATTGCAAACCCATTAATATCTACAGGCGAAATGTGTCATAGCAATTAAACTATGATTACTTTTGCATCAAAGGTTAAAGCAGTGGGAAGAGCTGCGCTGCCTGTGACATTGGCTGACAGCCATTCAACTCGCTCCATCCGTTCGAGCTCCATTCGTGCAGTTTGGGGTGTATTAACGTTGAGATTCAGAAGCAGCGCACTAAAGGACGTTACGCAGACACAGAAGACGCTTTGGTCTGTTTAAAAAATTAATGCGCCTTATCCTGGGGAAGAACTGAAGGAAGCGCAGTGTTTTCTGCAATCTAGCTCTTTGTTTTTCATTTATTCCCCATTTTCTGGTTGCTCTGAGCTCTGTTTCGGGGGGCAGCATCCTCCCTCGGCCGGTGCCGCCTCAGCCGTGATGTTCCCTGTGACACGCGCAACCTGCGTTGGGTTTTTTCCCTTCCGTTTTGGTGGTTGTGGACGGGGAATGCGGGGAAGAGGGTTTGCAGTAAGGTGTGTATGGCCGTGCCTCAGGACAGGCGGTTCTTCACCCCGTCTCACGGAATCACGGAGTTTTCAGAGTTGGAAGGGCCCTCTAGAGATCACCCAGTCCCACTCCCCTGCCAAAGCAGGATTGCCCAGAGCACAGCACTCAGGACTGCATCCAGGTGGGTCTTGAAAACCTCCAGAGAAGGGGACTCCCCCACCCCCCTGGGCAGCCTGTGCCACTGCTCTGCCACCCCAAACCGAAAGCAGTTCTTCCGTGTATTTGAACGGAACCTCCTATGTTCCAACTTGTGCCCATTGCCCCTCGTCCTGTCATTGGGAACCACTGAGAAGAGTCTGGCTCCATCCTCCTTCAACCCACCCTTTAGATACTTGTACGCAGTAATAAGGTCTCCCCTCAGCCTTCTCTTCTCCAGGCTAAAGAGTCCCAGCGCTCTCAGCCTTTCCTCATAAGGGAGATGCTCCAATCCCTCCATCATCTCAGTTGCCCTATGCTGGACTCTCTCCAGCAGTTCCCTGTCCCTCTTGAACTGGGGAGCCCAGAACTGGACACAGTATTCCAGTTGAGGCCTCACCAGTGCCGAGTAGAGGGGGAGAATGACCTCCCTCGACCTACTGGCCACACTCTTCCCTATGCAGCCCAGGATTCCATTGGCCTTTTTGGCGACAAGGGCACATTGCTGGCTCATGGAGAATTTACTATCTACCAGGACCCCCCGTCTCATCTCACCGCGCGCTACGAGAGCTGTCGGCTGCTCCAGGTCCGGCCTTTTGGGTGAATTAATGGAAAACAGAGAGTTATGTTTCTGGTTCCTGGAGCAGGCGACTCAGCTGCTCTCAAGCAAACAGCTGTCTGATTGATATTTTGGTGACCGGCGCGTGTCTACCTCCGTCCCTTTTCTTCGCGGTGACCTTGGATTACTTCAAAATCGTTGGCCGTTTTTGCTTGCTAATCGAATTAGAGCTCGTTGATTCCTCTCTCTTTGATCAAAACGCGACCGCCTCACCCAGAGCAGGGGGGTGGGCGTGCGTAGGGGGCGTGATGAAGTGCCTGTAGCTGCCAGGACAGCTTCCAGCCCCTTTCATCTCTCCGCGCTTCACTTCTAAAGGTGAGAACGAAGGTCAGCCCGTGCCAGAGCGGCCGGTGGAGAGCGAGGGTCGCGCCAGCCCCACCGAAAGCATCCTCCGTCTTTTCCATCGTTCACATTCTGCCTTTGCTCGCGTTTGTGTAGGCAGTTGTTGACCAAAAAAAATTAAAAAAAAAAANTAGTGGAGATTTTAAAAAAATTTTAAAAATTTAAAAAAATTAAAAAAAAAAGAAAATAGAGGTTTTTAGTTTTTAAACTAAATCGAGCTCTGGGATGCTTTCATTAAGACGTAGCACTCGCTAGCTGTTAGCCTTATCTCTACAAAGAAGGTGAAATGGCTTTTTATTCCTTTATTTCAAGGCTGGTGCGGACAGGCACATCCCCTAACCGGCCTGACATCGAAAACACGAGCTGGTGTTAGTCTGACGTGTAGGAGATGGAGACAGGATGATGGAGAGGAGTATATTTCCCTTTTGACTTGTGAGCGTGCTAACCTGGCAGTGACCACCACGGCTGCCGTCAGCCCTCCCGTTCCCGATTCTTCCTTAATTATAGGGGGGGATAAACCTCATAGTGGCAGCTGGAAAAGGGCTTCGTTGGCCTGGCTGGGCTGAGGAGCAGTTCCTCCATGAGCACTGGAGTCAGGTAAACGAGGACTGGGAGAGCTCTGGCATCACACCCTGCAGGCTGCTGCTATATCTCATCCTTTACCTGGGAGGGGGGGAGCCTGGAAGCTGGCAATTCCCGGGTTTTTAAAACGGAATCGGAAGGTTTTATTACTTTTTGGCAATGGCTTCTTCGTTCTGTGTTCTACGTAGTTTGTCAAACCTTTCGCGCGTGGCCCAAATCGGTCGTTTTTCCGAGACGCTCATTCTGAGCACCTGACCTCAGGTTGTGTTCGTGATTTTGTTCGAATGGGATCATTTAAAAGCGGAATAAAACCTGAATAAATGACGCGAGAATCCACCCGTTACCTCGCCGGGTACGTCAGGGCGTCGGAAAGTATAGTAAGAATCATACCAGACTGCAGCAACGTGTCCAATATTATATGTGCTGCTATAATACATATTCTGCTTTATCTATTTGCTCCTCAGTTTCTCATTTCCCTTTCTTACTTTTGTAAAGTTTATGGAAATGGGGATCAACTGGTGATTTTTGTTTCCTTATCAGACAGTGCTTTGGTGACTAATGGAAGGAAATGAAAGAAAGGAAAATACAGATGGGTTACCATATTTTTTTTTTCTTTTTAAAAATATTTTTCTTATTTTTTTTTACTGAGTGTGGAGGATGCTCTCAAAGTAAAAGAGTGGTTTCCTCCTTCTTTTGGGGTATGACGATGAGCCCGAGCAAGCTCTGCCCGCGTGTGGACCTGGCTGAGTCACCGAGGGAATCCACTGTCTGCACACCTTCAGTTCTTGATAGTTTTATTTAGAAATTGTGCTACTGAATTAAAACCGCTGCATCAGCCAGGGGAAGTTCCTAAAGGCGCCTTCCGTGAGCAGCTCCTGGTTTGCTCCACCTTTTGGTGTTGGGTTTTTTCCCCACCCTTCGCGCGTACTTTTTATCTCCCTGGAGTCGCCTTTCCTCAACCTGTTGCTGAGAATATTGGCTATTCCCTTTGGATATCACCGGAAAAATATGGAAACACTGCCAAGAAGGGGAGATTAATGTTGGGGAGTGCGGTACCACCGTAGGGACCACCGTAGGGACCACCATAGGGACCACCGTAGGGACCGCTTCTCCGCTGGCGGCGACCTGGGTTGGGGCGACCGCCCCGGATGCAATGGCGGCGAAGACGTGTAGAACCTGGAAAATGATTGTCAGAGGGAACATCCAAAAGGAAACCTGGGGAAATCTGTACGGCGACGAGGCGGCTTTCTCTTCCAGCTGGAGAGGGAAGGGAGTCTTAGATATACAGGAATCTCACAGGGACATCTATTAATTACACCGGCTTTTAATTATCTGTCACTGATACGTTACATGACCTTGAGCAAGTCATTTACTCTATGTGTGTGTATCTAGCTGTAAAATGCTTGTGAATTATTTAATGTCTACAAATTGCTTTGAGATCCCCAAATGAAATGCGTTCTAGTTGCAATTATCGAGTGTGATAGCGCGGCGCGCGCCGGCGTCAGCCCGAATCTCAGCGAAGAGCTCCGGCGGAGATCCTCGGCTGGTCCTTACCGTGCCGCGGGGAACGGGGCGCAGCATCCGGGGTCACCGGTTATTTCTCTGTCCGACCACAAATATTTGTCTGGGTTTGGTTTTTTTATAAGAAAGATGTGGAAGTGTGACGTTGTGCCTCTTGCGCAGGTGGATAGGAGGAATGGTTGTAGAACATCTTTGCGTTTTTGGGGGTTTTTTCTTGCTTGATGAGGTGAAGGTTGGCGCGTGTGAGTACTTGAGTTGACTCAGAGCCATTGTATCGTGATGTTTTTATGAATGGAAAGAAAGAAAAAACCCAAATATGCCTTTTAAGACCTTGAAAAGCGCTTGTAGCCCTACAGTATTTTGCCACACAGGCAAAATATTATGGAAAAAAAACCCAATATGGAGCTAATTCAGCTCTACCTGCAACTTTCTCGCAACCTAATTTTCTCTTTCGCGTTATTGGCTCAGAATTTAGCTAATTGACAGTCTCATATTAGCCTTCGGAAAAGCCTGCTCTGTGATGCATGTGGTCCTATTATACGGGGTTTGACAGAAATAACGTTAATGCATCTAAAGATGAAGTTTGACCCAATACGCAATTACGAAACGCTCGGTTGTTCCTGGGGCGGATGGTACGTGGTCAATAACCGTTGTCTGTCCTATAAGTCATAAAGGCAGCAATAAAATAAAATCTTTAGGTAGTTATAAATTGACAGATATCGGTGACCTTAGTTTTCTCTTCCCGGGCTGTCCGTTATCGGTGCATTACGTAAAAAGACCATTTATTAGCGTCCTGCTTCTCTGGTCTCCAACCAGGCAAACCCATGCAGGAGCTAAACCAACATTTTAACCTATTCCCAGGGGTGCAGGGGTGCTTTTTTTCATTTTTTCGTTGTTTTTAACTCGGTGGTCATACATGAGATGATGTTCTAATGGGGAAAAATTCTCTCTCTGTGCTTAATATTTCTAAGGATGGGGGGGGATCCTCGTATTTCCCAGCACTCCTCCAGAATATTATGGATAAATTGTATTTCATTTCAAAGCTTACAGTCCTGATTTGTTGATAAATTCAGAAATTCTAAAAGAAATGTCTGTTAATCCTGAAGTATTCCACTCCATGGCCTTATTTCTATATGGTGCCCTAGGAGGTGGCAAGGTTTTATTATAGACTACTCATGGAAATTATCTAGAGAAAGTTGTAGATGGGCGTGTGCACGCGTTCCTTACCCCGACCTTGAAATTTGCCCTCCGGTAATGCGGTTTCAGTACTTTTNTTTTAACTGTATAGGCATTTTCTGTGCGGCTGAACACGTATAACTGCCGCATCTGCTCCTCGCTGCTGACGTTGCAGTAGCCCGGCAGCAGCCAGATGGAGCTCCCGGCGGTTTCACGGGGTCGTTATCAACCTTGCCGAACTCATTAGGGCCTGGCTACCAAGAGGGCAATAAAGTGGGAGTTGTTATTAGCCACCTGATGACCATGAAAGCTTCCCCCAAAATAACCCAGGGTTTTTTTTATTATTATTATTTAATTATATTATTATGACACACAGATTATGGACTTGGCAAGTTTTTAAAACGAATTTTTAGGAAAAAGCAAAATGACACAAAGTGGTAACATCTATGAGGAAGTAATATTTCGCGACGGGAATTTCCTACTTGATTCCTGACATGTGAATGAAATCATTGCTGATGTGAATTACTAAGAAAATCCTTTTTTCTTAGTGGCCTCTCTATATTTGCTTATCGTCTGGGTACGGTGGTGCAGCGGACCTGTCCTTCACCTCTCACTCTGTCTGAAAACTTTATAAGCGTTTGACACTGTCCCACGTGGTCTCTAAATTGGAGAGACACAGATTCAACAGATGGACCACTCGGTGGATAAGGAACTGGCTGGATGGTCGCACTCAAAGAGTTGTGGTCAATGGCTCCATCTCCAAGTGGAGACCAGTGATGAGTGGTGTTCCTCAGGGGTCGGTACTGGGACAGGTGCTGTTCAACATCTTTGTTGGTGGCATGGCCGGCGGGATCGAGTGTACCCTCAGCAAGTTTGCCGATGACACCAAGCTGTGTGGTGAGGTAGACACGCTGGAGGGGAGGGATGCCATCCAGAGGGACCTGGACAGGCTGGAGAGGTGGGCCCGTGCAAACCTCATGCAGTTCAACAAGGCCAAGTGCAAGGTCCTACATCTGGGTCGGGGCAATCGCAAGCACAACTCCAGGCTGGGCAGAGAATGGCTGGAGAGCAGCCCTGAGGAGAAGGACCTGGGGGTGCTGAGTGATGAGAAGCTCAACATGAGCCAGCAATGTGCGATCGCAGCCCAGAAGGCCAACTGCATCCTGGGCTGCATCAGAAGAAGTGTGGCCAGCAGGTCAAAGGAGGTGATTCTGCCCCTCTATTCCACTCTCGTGAGACCCCACCTGGAGTACTGCCTCCAGCTTGGGGGGTCCCAACATAAGAAGGACACGGAGCTGTTGGAACGGGGCCAGAGGAGGGCCACAGAGATGCTGCGAGGGCTGGAGCCCCTCTGCTGGGAGGACAGGCTGGGAGAGTTGGGAGGGTTCAGCCTGGAGAAGAGGAGGCTCCGGGGAGACCTTATAGTGGCCTTCCAGTGCCTAAAGGGGCTCCAGGAGAGCTGGGGAGGGACTTCTTACAAGGGCATGGAGTGATGGGAC
>VUYV01000542.1:220525-308132 GCA_008711295.1 Anarhynchus alexandrinus
ACGCGAATAAAAATCCTCCCCAGTCAATAAGGTTGCACGCCGGGGTCTGTCCTAATCCTTTATCCAAAGATGTTTAGTGAGGACTTTGATACCGCTTGCTGATATGAATTCTGCTAAACCCAAAATCTCCTGGATGTCTGCTTTTATAGAGCTCCATTAACCTTTTGGGGTTTTTTCCTCCCTTTTTTAGTACAATATGTGGCATAAAATAACCTCAGTCTGCAACTGGGGCATTTCCATAGGGCTGGGTTGTCATGAACTAATGAAAATGAGTGTTTAGAAGAGTGTTTTCATCCTGATAGGGAATAAGTGTAACCTTCTGCGACGTTTTTTTAAAATATTTTTGTCTGAAGAGCGAATTTTAAGGCTTTCACCCAGAGCCAGGGCAAAGAACAGTATGAGCATCCTACAGTGCAGAGCTGTTCTGGAGAAATCTCCCTAAACTCCCACTTTCCAACAATTCACAGAAATTTTCTGGGGGAAAAAAATAAACAAAAACTGTGAAACACGGTAAGTTTTTTGGGAAAAAAGTCCGCAGTTTCTTCGAGCCGCTCTCATATCGCCAAAATATAATTAGAAGGAACGTGAAAACAGCATGTATCTCCATTTCCTTTGCAACCCTCCTCCCCAGCCTTCTTCACATATGCGTGCCTTTAAAATATTCAGGACTGAGAAAAAAAAAAAAACAGAGAGAGAGAGCAAATATGGCAGCGGTTGACATTTATTGATGTATAAAATATTTATAGAATGTATATTTATAGTGCGTGACATCTTATGTATATATGCACATACATATTTCCAGCCTAAACGTGTTACATCTGTCTGTTTGGGGTGTTACATCGCCCTTATTTGCGGTGTCTTACCTGTGTTTAATACGGCGTAATTTTCCACCAAGGTAATTATGCAAATTACTCATGTTAATGGCGTCCTTAGGAAAAAATACAGGGCGCACCTACCCCACCCTAGGAAAGGTGTTGGTTAGCGCGCGATAATTGTTAAACACGTTTATTTTGAACGAAACTCTGCGCGTGGTTACGCATATGCTGAAGAGAAACCATGAAAAAAAAAGAAAGCATCGAGCTTTCTACCAGTTTAGAAAAAAGCAATTAAAAAATGAAAGGAGAGAAATGGGGGGAGAGGAGCTCCAGTTGTGGTGGAGGCGAAAGCGGGGTGAGGGTCCGGGAGCGTGCGCGTCGTAAAGGAATCTCTGAATTGCAAGTCTTATAAATTAATTGCGGGCTTCTGGTGACATCGCAATAAACCGCGCTAATGAAGATTGAGTAGTTGATGATTTTGTCAGAGCTCTGAAAAATTATATGGTTTGTAAACTACATAGATACCGGTGGTTTAATGTGAGTTTGTGGAATAAATTATACTAGGGCTATAGTGTAAAAAAAAAAAAAAAAAGCGTTAAAAATTAACATATGAATGTGATTCCGTCTTAATTTTCTTTTTCTTTAGGTTTTTCGGGTTTCTTTTTCCTTGAGCCATGCTATCAGTGCAGGTTCTTCACAACTCGGCCACTAAATTATCTCTTTTTGTGCATCTCTAATGTAAGCAATGCTATTTTTTAACACATCTGCGTTACCAGCGTTCCCTTAGGAGCGATGTTTTATTTGAAAAATCCATCCACAAAATCTCCCTTGTTGTGGGTGTGCGGTCTGGAGACCCTGATTTAATGCGTGTCTGGCCGCAGAGCAAGGAGAGCCCAACGTGGACCATTGGTGATCCAACCGCAGGCGTCCCTCCGAGCCTTTTCCGGAGGAAATTAGGTAGCTGAGTTAATCAGGACACCTCATCGGTTTTAATTTGCACGCGTTGGGTTTGATCTGAACCGGATGGGGAGCTTCTAGGTATCCGAAATTATTAAATATATAGTAAACAAGGACCAAACTGCAGGGGGAATGGAGAGGATGGGGCATGGGAGCGGTGCCGGAGGACCGGGGTAGGTGCTTCTTTGAGTGTAGGTAATTTAACTCAGAAGCAGAAACAATAGCTAAAATCAAGAAAACACTGACATAAAAGCTTTTATCTGCTCGGTTTTATGCATTATGCACAGGTTTTAAATAAAATGATCTCATTTTCTCCAAAGCGCGCACAAGTTTGGAGAGCACTCAGGATTAATTGGGAGCGTGAGATTGAAGAGGTGACGATGTTTCGGACTCTGCCCTCATTTGTAACCAAAACTGGAAACTCTCTTCTCAATAAGGCAAAGAAAAGAGTTTTGTAGTTAAGGGGATGAAAAGCAAACCCTGAAGAAGAACCCAATTCTAAGAACCCAATTTTATCTGTACATCTGCCGTAGTATTCCTACAGAACACGGATTTGGTCGCTTGCACTACACCTTCAGGTGTTGCAACTGTTTTCCTTATTTTTTGCATCCCCAAATGAGACTTTTTAGTCTGATGTGCAAAAAGCCCCACAAGAGGATATTGAGTACTGTATAAGAGACTGCTCTAAATCATACCTCAGCTCTGGAGTCCCCAACATAAGAAGGACGTGGACCTGGTGGAGCGTGTCCAGAGGAGAGCCACGAGGATGATCCGAGGGCTGGAGCACCTCTCCTATGAGGAGAGGCTGAAAGAGTTGGGGCTGTTCAGCCTGGAGAAGAGAAGGCTCCGGGGAGATCTTATTGTGGCCTTCCAGTCCCTAAAGGGGCTACGGGAGAGCTGGGGAGGTCTGAGTTGGGGATGCGAGGGCAGCCTCCGTTCTAACGTTTCTTACCTCCTGTGCAATTTATTTTATAATCTTCACCTTCTTTTAATTTAGAGGTGGGGTTTTTTTGTTTTGTTTTTTTTTTATACTATTATGGCTTTATAAATATTATAATCAGACATCGGGAACGATGGCTCACGAAATACAATTGGATTTTCTGTCTGAAATGATAAGTTGTGGATAGTACTTAGAAATTAATCTATTCTGGCTTCCTGGCAGCTATGGATATTCAAAAGAGAGACAAAAAAAACCTCTACAAAGACTCTACAAAAACTGCCAAAATGTACGTGGGCCGCTGCGTTCTTGCGTGTGTTTTGCGGTGTGATGCGGGTGTGGGTGGGGGCTCATTAGAAATATGATGTTATTAACAGTTTTCCTCAAATTGCTAATTTCCATCATGCTAGTGTTACAATAATGATGAAATTAAATTAAATTAGCATATCGTATAGCGTACTGAAAAACCGTGAATACATTATAGTGACACAAGGCAACAGATAATTGCTACCTTAATAAGAATTCATTTTCAGCAAAGATAATTTGACCTTTTTCTTCTTCCAATCGCTAGGGACAGATTTCCCGGTTATTGATTATCTCCTCATCTTCCCTAAACCCAGTCAGAAGTTCTTCTTGGTTATATCAAAATGTCTCTGCTCTAAATAAGTCTAATTCTGTGTCGTTTGTCCGCGGACTTGTCTCGTACCTCTATGTGCCTGTCCATGTGTTGACTCGTAGGACCTCGTTAGGAATGCAGGTGGCATCTCATCCTTTGAAATGACTGAGATTTTATTACCTCCCTACTCGCTTAGTGGGAATTATATATATATTTTGTTGTACGTAAATCTCACATGTCTTCTAAATTGAGGTTTTAATTCTTTTATTTGGGGAAAAAACCTGTTAACATCAACTGTTTAAATGTATTTTCTAGAATAAATGCTTTCCCTAGTGTTTAATCTTTAATAGGCTCGGGGTTAAAGAGACTAATTTGAATTACAGATATATTTTCTATTTATGTCTAATATTTTTTAGACTTACTGAAATGATTTGCTTGCTAAGCCTTAATTTATATCCACTCATTGCCGCTTTCATTTTTTTCCCCGTCTTTTTTTTGCAGTTCCACCGTGGTTTTTAATTCGCCCTTCAAATCTCTACGCCTACGAGAGTATGGATATTGAGTTTGAATGTGCCGTGTCTGGTAAGCCCGTTCCTACGGTGGAGTGGATCAAGAATGGAGAAGTGGTCATCCCTAGCGACTATTTCCAGATAGTGGTAATTATCTGGCTTTTACTAGATTTTTTTTTGTTTTAATGAAGTTGTGAAATGTACTCTGATCAGATCGTTGCCTTCATAAATTTATGGTCTTACTGATTAAAACAAAATTTCTGCTGCCTCCTGATAAAAATAAGGAGGCTGACCACTTGGGAAGAGCACAAGAATGCCGTTGGAGTATGCGGTGATGAGAGGAGGAAAGCCAGGGCCTCCTTGGGATTAAATCTGGCAAGGGATGCCAAGGTCAACAAGAAGGGGTTCTTCATGTACATCGGAGACAAAAGGAAAACTAGGGAAAACGTGGGCCCGTTGTTGAACGAGAAGGCCGAGTGGCTCAATGCCTTCTTTGCTTCAGTCTTTACTGCTCGGGCCAACCCTTGGGAGTCCCAGACTTTGCGGGTGACAGAGAAGGTCTGGAGGAAGGAAGACTTTCCTTTGGTAGATGAGGATCAAGTTAGAGATCTGGATGCCCACAAGTCCATGGGGCTTGATGAGATGCACCCACCAGTGCTGAGGGAGCTGGGGGAAGTCGTTGCTGGGCCGTTCTCCATCATCTTTGAAGGGTCCTGGAGAACAGGGGAGGCGTCTGAGGACTGGAGGAAAGCCAGTGTCACTCCTGGGGGGAGTGGAGGGGACTGGAGCATCTTTCTTATGAGGAAAGGCTGAGGGACTTGGGGCTTTTCAGTCTGGAGAAGAGAAGACTGAGGGGGGATCTTATCAACACTTATAAATCCTGAAAGGGAGGGTGCCAGGGGGATGGGAACAGTCTTTTTTCAGTGGTGCCCAGTGACAGGACAAGAGGGAACGGGCACAAACTTGACCATAGGCAGTTCCATCTCAACATGAGGAGGAACTTCTTTCCTGTGAGGGTGGCAGAGCACTGGCACAGGCTGCCCAGAGAGGTGGGGGAGTCTCCCACTCCGGAGCCATTCCGAACCCGCCTGGACGCCGTCCTGTGCCACTGCTGGAGGTGTCCCTGCTCTGGCAGGGGGTGGCACTGGGGGAGCTCCAGAGGGCCCTTCCAACCCTGACCACTCTGTGATAAGGCACATTGCATTGAGACAGAATCACAGAACAGTCAGGGTTGGAAGAAGTTTTTCACTTTGAGGGTGGTGAGGCACTGGCCCAGGTTGCCCAGAGAGGTTGTTGAGGCCCCATCCCTGGAGGTGTTCAAGGCCAGGCTGGAGGTGGCCTTGGGCAGCCTGGTCTAGTGGGAGGTGTCCCTGCCTATGGCAGGGGGGTTGGAACTCGATGATCTTCAAGGTCCCTTCCAACCTAAACCATTCTGTGATTCTATGATGGGACCTCTGGAGATCATCTAGTCCAATGAGACGTTTTAGGTCAAGTACATTGACGTCGTCTCCCAGTTTTAGTGAGAGCTGAACCTGGTCTTTTCATGGAGCAGTAACGGTGTCAGGTCATACTCCAAGTTGCTATTCATAGTATCGTTTACCATGTGTTAATGACTTCCCTTACCATTGTCCTTTGCGAACACAAATAATAAATTTATTCTCCAAGGAAGTCGTACTCCGACACAAATGGGTTAAAAATGTTAAGCGTCATTTGACATAAAAACACCTTTTCAAATAGAATTATTGTGCCACCTTAGCGAGGGTGAGCTGAGACGATGGAGACCCCTGGAAACTTCAGCCGCTGTGAAGATGTCCATAGGCCACCAGGAGTGGCTTGTTCGGGGACGTGGCTTGGTTCAGTGCTTTCTAATTTTTCACCTCGTAACGAGTAATATTGATTATCCTCATGTCTTTTAATTACCTATCACAAAAAAAAAAAAAAGAGGTTCTTTCTGATGTGGTTTTCATACAGGATAGACTTATTCTGCCGCATACAACAGCAAATTCAATCTTTTGTTTTATACATCGTTAGGATCAGCCAGAAGCTGTCCCGAAACGAGACAGCTCTATTGCTGGTTGAGTGGTGGAGGTGGTGGAAAATTATTTCACTTAATAGTTAATGGAAGGTACGTTTCAGCCAGAGCGTACCCCTCACTTGAGATATTTAACCCAACATAATTGGTTTCCTCTTGTGCTAACAGAAGTTAAAAGCGAAATCTGTTTCAAATGAAGTAGGCGCAGAGTGACCTTTTCTTTAGGATCTCCAGCCGTAAGCCGGGTTTGACCTTCAGAACGGTATTTGTTCGAAGATGCGGGGTTGCAAGTTCTTTTCAGTCTTCCCTGCAGCAAAGGGCCAAGCCAAAGTTCAAAACTGGGACTGGAGCGATGGCTGTGATTTGGAGCGTACGTCTTGAGGAGGATGTGGGATGTGGATGGAGGAAGCGGATCCACCCGCGGGCCGTAGGCACCGTCAAACAAAATGCAAAGACCACAAAGCGTCGAGAGATTCCTGATAAAAGTGCTCGTGGTTCCAGCCCTCCAAGGACCAGGGCTTCTCGAGCTGGAGCCCAGATGACATACGTAGTACCTCGTTTCACAGAATAGCTGCTCTGGAAAGGTTTTCTGATCCGCATTCGCTTTGGATGGTGTTTTTCTAATTAATTCTCTTCATTTCTTTTCTTTTTCTTTCCCTGTCTCTCTAGGGTGGCAGCAACTTACGGATTCTGGGCTTGGTAAAGTCAGATGAAGGTTTTTATCAGTGTGTAGCGGAAAATGAAGCTGGAAACGCACAGGCCAGCGCACAGCTAATCATCCCAGAGCCTGGTAAGATACAAAGGACATACAGAATTGTAGATGTAATTAATGCTATTAACATAAAAATCCCAAATGAGCAGCTACTATTCTTTATTCCCTCTTACTTATCCAGCTGGCTGGCTGTGGTTAGAGCGTGTCCAGGCTATCAGATAGTTGGAGGCATTTTGTTCGCTGGGGCAATTAGAAATACTGGTCTTGTCCTGGAAATGACCGGAGACCAACTAAACGTGTAGGAGAAGCCAACGTCAATGGCTTACGGTCTCTTGGTGGGCTTTATCCTGCTGAAATATGAGAAGGTGATGGCAAATGGGTGAGGTGGTGGAATGAAGTAGTCCATAAGTAATAGAGAATTGTATCGTACATAGTTCTGCGTTAAGCTGTTGAAGAATGTTTGTCTGGGGGAAAGGGAAGGAGAAGAAAATTCTTTTTCTAAGAGGGAGAACAATTCATCAGTGGGATATCGAGTGCAGCCAACCATTGGCATCAGAAGGTGCGTGTCTATGGGCAGACAGGATGAATATTTTTGGTTTGGTTTTGCTTTGAATTTAATAGGTGGCCTACAAGGAAGCTGGGGAAGGACTTTTTACAGGGGCATGGAGTGATAGGACAAGGGGGAATGGCTTCAAACTGGAAGAGGGGAGATTTAGATGAGATATAAGGAAGAAATTATTTAGTAGGAGAGTGGTGAGCCCCTGGCGCAGGTTGCCCAGAGAAGCTGTGGCTGCCCCATCCCTGGAGGTGTTCAAGGCCAGTTTGGACGGGGCTTGGAGCAACNGATGATCTTCAAGGTCCTTTCCAACCTAAACCATTCTATGATTCTATGATTCTATGATCTTCAAGGTCCCTTCCAACCTAAACCGTTCTGTGACTGCACTGTGCAGCAGTATAAGTGTTTACTGCTTTATGGGTTTTTAAGTAACAGAAAGATGTCTTCATCTTAAGCTCGATGAGATGTAAAACATGGATAAAAGCCTTTCAAAGTTTCTGGGTTGTAAATGATTAATGACCTGCACTGGGCTGCAGGTTACGCGTGCTACTTCTCCTTGATTAAGGCAGTAAGCTGAGGACAAGAGAACGTGCTGAAGTGTTGTTTGTTCTCCGATTCGGACTGGGAAGAGCAGAATCTTGGTAGCCCACAAATACTCAAGCGAGACACTCCTACTGAGATCAATTAACCAGCCTGACAGCTCGTACCGTAGAATTTCTTTGGGAAACCTTTTGAGAAGTTTCCACGCTGGGAGCAGAGGGACACCATCCTGCTCAAAACCAACCTACTCCCCTTCAGATCTGACCGTGGGGAGATGCGCAGTTGTTTTGCCTTTGTGTTGTATTTATTTTCTTTCTGCCTTCTTTTAAGCCGAATCTCACATTCAGCTGGTGCGCTTGAGTTATGTTTGCACGCGTGAAGCTCTGAAGGGTTATCAACCGTTGGAAGAGGCTGCCCAGGGAGGTGGTGGCTTCGCCATCCCTGGAGGTGTTTAAAAAAAGGGTAGAGGTGGTACTTGGGGACGTGGTTTAGAAGTGGTTTTGTCAGGTTAGGTTAATGGTTGGACTTGATGATCTTAGAGGTCCCTTCCAACCTCAACAATTCTATGACTCGATGAAGGAGATGGGCCATCTCCTCCTGTAGTGGGGTTTAATTCGGTGCTGGGATCATGGGAGGGGAAAGCGGATAAGTCATTGCTGCTCCCAGCCTGTCGTTGCAAGTGAAACGCTGTCAGTGATTTTTACGCTCTTGTGTTGGTGTTTATTACATTTGGCGTCGGATTAAAATTAAAATAGAAGAAAAAGAAAAGAAAATCCTAAAGAGCCACGGGACACCATTGTGAACTGTCTCCATTTGCCTTTTTAAGTGATGGATGACTTTTTTTTTTCTGGCTATTTAATCAGATCTTCAAACAATGCCGCTCCAGTTCCTCTGAGATGAAGCAGGGAGGGGCAGTGGGCAGAGATGGAGGAGAAGCCCACTATAAATACAAATGAAGTGGTGGGACTGGCCGTGGCGGGGGGAACGTGGCCCCCTCTGCCTTGATGGTGTGGGACCGTGCTCAGCACATGTCTGGTGCTCCGCTTGAGCTCCACGTGGCACCGCCGAGTAGTCGGGGTCTGTCTGGGGGGTACCCCCTGCCCGGGGCCAGCGATGACCCAGCAGAGCCCACGCTCACTGTTGGGGTGTTTTTCTGAGAGCCCGGTGAGGTTTTGATATATTCATTAGTAGTTGTCATCCCTTTCTGGGGCCATTAATGTGGGCATGAACAGAGAGATGTTGAAGGCTTATCTGAGCTTCCTTTTTCTGAGAGTTAAGGTCAAATCAACCCTTTATGAAACTAATAATGATTTTACCCCAGCAGTGATTTATACCCCAAACTTATGTCGGGGTAAAATAATCAAAATAATCACCTTTTTCTTTTCTTTTTTCTTTTTTTTTGGGGGGGGGGGNTTTTTTTTGGGTGGTTCATAAGACTACCGATACTTTCTGCTTTTATTTATTGCAAATAATTTGGACCATCCAACGGGGTCAAAAATAGTTGTGTGTGTTCCGTCGGGGGATTTTGAAAGCTTTATTCCGATAGAAAGGTATAATCAGTCCGATTGCTACGCAGACGTGTAGATTCACCCCCGTTGCTGACCACCGTTAACTGTAGAACCTGAAGCAGCAGCGCATAAGTTGGCATTAAAGCAAATATAAATGAGCTCGGAATGAGACCAAATAGACCCCGTGTAGAGGCCGCGATGCTAAATTGGAATTAGACAACGCTGAAATGAGAAGTGAAAGCCAAAGGGGCTCGTGAGCTCCCGCAGATAATAGCTCCCGCTTTTAGTATTCCGGATGTGGCCGTAGGATGCTCAAAACTGTTTCGATATGTGTTGCGTGGACTATAAAAAGGCACTGAGCTCCCGGAGAAATAGAACATTTCTGTCCTGTTTAGCCGCGATTACGGCTGGGGATGAACGGTACTCAACAGTGCGTTACGAACGGGAGTAAGGTAAGCGGTGGTAGGTGGGCTGCGATACGCGCATTAGTCAATAAATCAAAGTACGTTTGTGGATTCCAGCACCCTTCGGGGGGGGAAAAAGGCGCTTGGGATTGTTTCTTCTGCTTTTTCCTTTCTTTCCCGTTAACGACCTTAATGTTACCCTCTTAGGAGGAGATTGCGCGCCGGTTTGTCACGAGAAAAAAATATAGCGACTTTAAATGCTTCTTATATATTTGAAAAACCAAACGATAATTGAAGCAGATTTAAGGATTTGGGGTCTCTCGTCGTCTCCGGCTCGCGCATTCTGGGTTTCCCGGGCTGCTCTGCTGCGTGGTTCCTCTCTTTCTGCGCCCTAACTCTGCTAAAGGGCGATGGGCTTCCCGCCGTCTATGGGAACGCGTGATCATATTAAGCAGGTAGCAGGAATAAAGCCTCCGATACGTCCTCCTGGCTACATGTGCTGGAAAACAAATTCTCAGCAAAAAAAAAACCTCCAGCTGAAAGAGATCTCGGCTGACTGTCGTATTTTTATAGCTATATAAAACCTGTTATTTGCACACCTAGAAAATGAACAGAGAACAGCGCGGCGGTGAGTGATGGACACGCATAACTTCAGATGAGGAGAGCGTCCCAGAGGAAAATCTTCTTATAAAGAACTCGCAGATAGTTATTTGCTTTATGCCGGTGGCTTCTCGCAGATCCATCCTTCAGATATTCACAAGACGTGTTGGAGGGATTGCTTTATTCCAGCAGGTGAAAGATCAGCCTTGAAAGAATCAACTTGTGTATACGGTGGGATAATTATTAGCTGTGTTCCTGCCATAAATTCCTGGCTGGACAGATCTTGAGCTTAGGAAGACGCTCTCTCCCAGAGACTGGTAAAAGTGCTGTAAATCAGTCTTCGCTTTGGCTTTTATAAGCAGGAGGTGATTTGGCAAACAGAGCAATAAAGACGACGATCTTTCACGCGATGTAACTAACGGGTACCTGAGCTCTTTGTGCTGCCGCGCCGGAATTCTTTGCAGGAGGGATTGCGTGTCCAACCATGGATCATCTCCAGATGTTTGAGGATGTGTGAAGATGGATGCTGCAGGTAGACAGGGCAGGAGGCAGAGAGATGAAGCTCGGGGGTGGCCTGGTCCTCGATGGCCGGTCCCCCTCGATGGCCGGTCCCCCTCGAGCGGCTGTTCCTCTCGGAGCCCCGTTGCCCGGGCTCACGCCTCTGCACCATTCTTGCTCATTTTTGTCCCGTACTTTTTTTGTTTCTTTTTAATTCCTCTGCTTACAAGTTGTGTAGCTCCTTCTCGTGTCAGAGGTTCAGCTGCTTTTCAGATTTAGCGGTTTTGCGTGCGCGAAGACTTTGCATTTCGGTGTAGGGAGACTTAGACTGGGAAACCTGTGAATTAATTTTCCTTGCCAAAGAAACAGCGGTTGACTCAACTTCCAAAAAGCTTCCTCTCTCCCCGAATTCCTATCGCAAAAACATTCCGTGAGGCACCGTTTCCCCTCCCGTTATTATCATAAGTATTTAGTATAATTTATAATTACTTATTGTATTACTTATTACTTTTTATTTATAATTATAGTATAGTATTATTTATAATTACTTCCCCATTAAAAAAAAATCAAGCACAAAATAAAATCCAGCTCTGCGCTAAGAAACTGAGCTTATATTGGCATTAAAACTTCAGATTTTTAGTCCTCGTGGGTCTGTTGGAAAGCCAAACCGTGTGCGTGAATTTTTCTTATGGTTAACCTTAAAATTAGTCTGAAATAAACCCCATGATTTCAAACATTGGGGAAAAAACAGCGGGTTTTATTTTAACAATTGTTAAAACAGTGAAAAAGTACTGATAAGGGATGCTCTTTATTGGAAATTTTTAAAAAGATGTATCTTTGTGCTAATAATCCGAATCCTGCCTTCGCAGAGGAAGCTGGGATGCACCGTCTCTTCGGTCTCCTCTTTATGCCCTGAATTAGAAACAGCAAATTTCCCAGAGCTGCTTCGCGTCGTGTGGGCAGAGACGGAGCAGAAGAAAGAAGTGAGAGACTATTTCAAGATCCCACTCATAAACTTCCGCGTAGGAAAAAAAAAATATCTATATTTCCCTGTACCACAGAGAATGGTGGTTCTACTGGGATGTGGAAATACATTTATTTTCTGGAGGCTTATTTAGGCACGTGGTGCATGTTATACTGACCATATGGACTTCTGCTGAGTCAAAGAGGGTGGGGGCAAGTTCCTGCACTGGACCAGGGACCCTTCACGCCGCCGAGCTGCTGGCTTGCCCACTGCCTCTGGTTTGGACATTGCCAGGTGGCTCTTGGCTAGAAAACTCGTGTGTGGCTCCAGGGTGCTGCTCCCAAGGAGGGACAGGAGATGGTGTGTGGTGTCATCCTCCACTGTATGCGGTTCTCCAGCACTGTCTGAGCAGACTCAGCACCCTCAAAGCACGCTTCTGGCTGCAGGAGAGTTTCACCTGACATATCCTATGGCATGCAACCCGTGCCAACCTCATGAAGTTCAACCAGGCCAAGTGCAAGGTCCTACATCTGGGTTGGGGCAATTCCAAGCACAAATCCAGCCTGAGCAGAGAATGGCTGGAGAGCAGCAGCCCTGAGGAGAAGGACCTGGGGTTGCTGATTGATGAGAAGCTCAACATGAGCCAGCAATGTGCGATTGCAGCCCAGAAGGCCAACCGCAAAGAAGTGTGGCCAGCAGGTCAAGGAAGGGCATTCTGCCCCTCTACTCTGCTCCGGAGAGACCCCACCTGGAGTACTGCGTCCAGCTCTGGAGTCCCCAACATAGGAAAGACATGGACCTGTTGAAGCAGGGCCAGAGGAGGCCATGAAGATGCTGCGAGGGCTGGAGCCCCTCTGCTGGGAGGACAGGCTGGGAGAGTTGGGGCTCTTCAGCCTGGAGAAGAGAAGGCTCTGGGGGGACCTTAGAGCCCCTTCCAGTGCCTAAAGGGGCTCCAGGAGAGCTGGGGAGGGACTCTTGATCAGGGAGGGGAGCCATAGGATGAGGGGGAATGGCTTCAAGCTGGAAGACGGTAGATTTAGATGAGATGTTATGAAGAAATTCTTTCCTGTGAGGGTGGTGAGCCCCTGGCGCAGGTTGCCCCGAGAAGCTGTGGCTGCCCCATCCCTGGAGGTGTTCAAGGCCAGGTTGGATGGGGCTTGGAGCAACGTGGGCTGGTGGGAGGTGTCCCTGCCCATGGCAGGGGGGTTGGAACTGGATGATCTTCAAGGTCCCTTCCAACCTAAATCATTCTGTGATTCTATGATCTCTGACTTTACGCTACAAAATCTGCACTCCACTGAGCTGCAGCACTGCCGTGAGGAGTGAAGACGATTTGAAATGAAAGAAATCATGCGAAGTTGTAAATAGACCGTAGGGATATGAGGTGTAACCTTCCATGGGCTGCAGCCCCAGGATGAAGTGCGATGTAGCCCAGTCAACGAGAATTTATTCCCAAAGGTGAGGTGACAGCCCCGGGCAGTGGGTGCCTGGTGGGACTGTGCCTGGTGGCTCTGGAGGACTTTCATGTGCTGTATCATCATCCTGTCTGGAGCCCCACCACTGGTGATGGCCAAAAAGTTGCTTCAGGAGAAACCGAGGGCAGCAAAAAGCGGTAAAAGCACCTGATGCCCAGGGATAGAGGGGACAATAACCTCCTGAACCAAAGTGGCAGGACTTTTTTGTGTTGAAAGAAGAGATTTAACATCCTCGTTTTGGTATGCACAACAGGTAAGCTGCCCGCATTTATTGCGTCGCATAAGCAGTAATAATCATGATAATGGTAAGAATAAATTTTGGTTTTATGCTTTTATGGTGGTCTTTGCCATAACATTATGACACCGTACTGGGGATTTATAAGACTTATGCAAAAATGCAAAATCAGCGGAGTATTTTTCTAGTTTAAAAAAAAAAAAAGTTGGTACATAAAGACCATCCTAAAAAAGGCAGAGAGACCATCCTAAAAAAGGCAGAGGTGCTTAGAAGGCACCTCTAGACAGATGTACTGCGAGGGATTATCTTGGAATGTTTTCGGAGCTTCCATCTTTGCAGGTCTTGTAAGAACAAGTTAGATAAATGTCTGCTAGGGATATTTTTGATCCAACCATGGGGTGTAGGAAAGGATTAGTTGGGTTCATGAGGTCACGCCTGGTTCTGCTTTCCGTTGATGTAGTGAACATCGCTGGAAACTTTGGATTGTGACAGATTCTGGAAAGATGTGGTTAGAGATGCTTGATCTTCTCTTAAAGTACTGATAGAAAAATTGGTGGCTTTATTCTTTAAGAGCTATAATGGTTAAAAAACCTGACAACTGGGTTTCTACACCACCACAGCCTTTGGTGAAGCTCAGGAGATGAGTTTCTACGCCAGACTCGCTCTGTTTTCTCCCAACCAAGTGAAACTGCGGTGCAGGCAAAATTCTGAACATTTGGACAGCTGGGGAGAAATTCAGCCAGAGGGACGCCTGGTCTGGGGGTGGAAGGGATCACGTTAGAGTGTGGTGAGACCAGGAGATGGACGTCTCTCCTCTTGTTGGTGGATGTATTCCTATGAAATGTCAGGTTTTCTGGGGTGAGACGTTTCTTAGCTGCGCTGGAGCCGTGTTGCTGCATGTGAAAGACCTGGGTGAGGTGAATGGGACCAGTTTTTACAGACAGCTTCAACAGGAGAGAGAGAGAAGAGCGCATCCCAAAATTAATGGTCCTGTCCTAAGTAGGAGGGGTGTGCTCGGAGCTTTTACAAGGCTGCGATGGGAAGCGGTTGGACCTTGGCCGTTCCCCGTCCCTGTGGAGTGCTGCTGATGGGTGGCCGCTGGGCAGCGTGGGAGATGTCCCTGCGTCCCACTTGGGTTTTGGGTTGTGTGGCTCTTTTGGCACCACTAATGGACCTCTCGATGAGATGGGTGAACGCGTCAGTGCCTGGGGTCGGCAGGGAGCAGTCAGGATTTGGGTGGAGGGAGAGAAGTGTAGGTGAGCCAGGAGCTCCTGGGAGGAACTGAAGTACATGAGGAGCTCTCGTGCCTTCAGCAGTCAACAGCAGATGAGTGTGGGATGGGAAGAGTGACATTTTAGAAGCCATTTTTTGAAGTTCCCTTAGTCATCTGAGGTGTCCGTTAGACACCTGCGAACATTTATGCTTCCTGAATCATTTACCTTTGTGCTTTCTTTAAAAAACCAAACTACACAATTAAAGAGCGATCCAAGCACAAAAGTGCTGTAAAGACGTGATAGAATTTTACGGAGACTGCTGTGAAACTTATTGCATTTAAGAGAGAAAGAGCTGTTGTCCATACTCTTAACAGGAGCACAACTATGATTAAAATACATTTTGGATAATTTGAAAAAAAAAAGACACAGAAGGGTAATAATCTCCTATAATGCTATTATTTGTTTAAAATCCAGCCGTACCATGATTTTTTTTTTCTTTAATAAAGGATATATGTTGATAAATAATAATCACGGGAAACTGGAATACGATTAGGGTTTAAGTGGTGTTAATTAAAATATCGCTTACTGTATATTGACTTTACATGGTAAAGTCGGAATAATCACAAGACAGAATGAATAACTGCCCAATTAGTTGTAAGACTTTGAGATCTGTTCGAATTCAATTGGTTGGAATAAGAACTGAAATGAGTATGTTATGAATGTGGAAAGTGATGTACCTTTTAGTCCTATATGAGTTTGGTGCAGATAACTGTATATAATGACGATGTATAGGAACTCTTACTATGAGTATTTTAGTGGGGTTTTGGGTTGGTTTTTTTTTTTTAAACCTTGAAAAAGGAGACTTTGGTTGTCACAAGTATTGCGCGCATGACTAGGCTTGCATACCAGAAAACTTCATTTTTCTATAGGAATTTGAGCGCAAAGAAGACAGGTTTTTGTGAACAGCTCGTTGAAGAGTTGCTCGTTCAGGTTTGGCGTAACCTCAGCGTTTCATGTTTTCACGAGAGCAACGCAACGTATTACACAGTGCAGTAAAGCTGTAGAAAAATCCATAAAAGGTGCCGAATCAAATTCTGAAGAAACTGGAATGCAAGGGGAGGTCAGCTAAGTCTCAGCGTTCGGGCTGTGAGTGTCTGGTGCCACCTGGGTCTAGCGCTTGGGCATCCCCTTCCCCGCAGCTCTGCATGGAGCAGCCCCTGTCTTCTACTCTCCGAAAGCCAGTGGATTTTCTTCCCTGGTTTGTGAACCTCAGGCTCTTTGCAGATTTAATGTCAGGAGAGGTGACGGCGCAAGTTTTGGGGAAGCCGTGGTCGTTCTTGAATGTACGTGTAGGCTCTGAGGGTTGGCCATAGGCCAAGGTCCTTCCACCCTTATTTCCAGGGAAATCTGTGGCCTGAATTTCAACAATTTAAACAGTAAGTTGTTAGGGGGCTCTACTGGACTTTGCAGCTTGCGTGGGCATAGATTTCTTCCTTTAAAACGCCTCTAAAGAAGGAATTGGGAGAAAAATATGGAGAAAAGCCTCAGCGAGGAAAGACACACCAGTCCCTAAACTGTTAGTCTGACCCTGGAGTGACAATGGTTTTGCCACAAACCTCCCAGTAACTCACTGGGATGCCTTCTGATCGAATGAGGTCAATATTATTTGCTGGTTTATCAAAGGTGTCCTAAAAATAACTAGGTCAGAAAGCATGAGGTGTTCACAGGGAGATGGTTCGGTGGTGGACTTGGCAGCGTTAGGTTAATGGTTGCACTCCGTGGTCTTAAAGGTCTTTTCCAACCGAAACGATTCTACGATATATTCTGTAGCTGGACGCTGGCTGGGCATTTAAATTATTTAAGAGTTGTTGACCTCCATACGGCTCATGTCCTTCGAAGCCTCGTTCGTTTGGCCATGCAGAGCTGGGTGTTTCATCCCTGGCTTCTGATTCGCAAGCCAGAATCATAGAATGGTTTAGGTTGGAAAGGACCTTGAAGATCATCCAGTTCCAACCCCCCTGCCATAGGCAGGGACACCTCCCACTAGACCAGGTTGCCCAAGGCCACGTCCAGCCTGGCCTTGAACACCTCCAGGGATGGGGCCTCCACAACCTCGCGGGGCAACCTGGGCCAGTGCCTCACCACCCTCAAAGTGAAACACTTCTTCCTAATGTTCAATCTAAACCTGCCCTCTTCCACTTTGAAGCCATTCCCCCTCGTCCTATCACTCCATGCCCCAGTAAAAAGTCCTTCCCCAGCTCTCCTGTAGGCCCCCTTTAGGGACTGGAAGGACCTCTAAGATCTCCCCGGAGCCTTCTCTTCTCCAGGCTGAACAGCCCCAACTCTCTCAGCCTCTCCTCATAGGAGAGGTGCTCCAGCCCTCGGATCATCCTCGTGGCTCTCCTCTGGACACGCTCCAACAGGTCCATGTCCTTCTGATGTTGGGGACTCCAGAGGTGGATGCAGTACTCCAGGTGGGGTCTCACGAGAGTGGAGTAGAGGGGCAGAATCCCCTCCCTCGCCCTGCTGGCCACACTTCTTCTGATGCAGCCCAGGATGTGGTTGGCCTTCTGGGCTGCGATCGCACATTGCTGGCTCATGTTGAGCTTTTCGTCACTCAGCACCCCCAGGTCCTTCTCCTCAGGGCTGCTCTCCAGCCATTCCCCACCCAGCCTGGAGTTGTGCTTGGGATTGCCCTGACCCAGATGTAAGACCTTGCACTTGGCCTTGTTGAACTGCATGAGGTTGTCATGGGCCCACCTCTCCAGCCTGTCCAGGTCCCTCTGGATGGCATCCCTCCCCTCCAGTGTGTCTACCTCGCCACACAGCTTGGTGTCATCGGCAAAGTTGCTGAGGGTGCACTTGACCCCACTGTCCTTGTCGCCGACAAAGATATTGAACAGTACAGGTCCCAGCACCGACCCCTGAGGAACGCCACTTGTCACTGGTCTCCCTCTCTTCGTCATCTGTTTTCCCCCCTTTTTGCAGGTGCTCATTTTTTTTCCCCCTAAACCTAAGAGTTTCCTTTAGCAGCGTAGGTGAAGCTGCACTGCGGGGTTGGGGAGTAATAAGGTCAGGAGACGCGTTGTCTGCGGTCCTGAGCGCTGATGGGTTTTTATTCGGAGCGCGCTACCTTGTCACCTTCCCAGCGGAAACCTATTTGCCGAGCTGCCATTTGCTCAACGATAAGAAAGGGTAAGAAATAGCTTGAACGCGTTTGGTTTATGAGGAAACAGCAAATTAATCTTCGAGCGTATTTGTCAGTGATACTTTTCTGTCTCTGCTCCCCGCAGGGGAAGATTTAGGGAAGATAACCCCCAAACGTGTAGACCTGCGCGTGGCCCTATTTAGGAAACTGCTAGATATTGCAGTGATTTCATTAGCACCCACAGCTCAAACAATAAAGGGTTTGGGGAGCTTTGTCATCGCCGGGTTACACGTGTTTGGGCGCGCTCTCCTTGTGCCCAAAAAAGGAATTTTTCAGTCTTGAAAAAGACGGGTCTGGGACGGGATGAAAAAAGGAAGGGCAAACTTTGGCTCTTCGCCACCTGGAATAAAATCCGTTTAATTCACCTGGACTATCCGTGTTACAGTGTTAAATATAGCCAAAATAGTTTAATATGGATTTACGTAACGAGCTCACCAATGGGTTTTATCGGCGCGAGCTCGGTTTGGAGTTGAGGAGCAGACGAGGCTCTTGTTCAGATGAAAGCAGCTCTGCTGCCTTCTGACACTGCCGAGCGCCGGCCTGGGGCCAAGGCGATGATGTTTTATTTTTTTTTTCTTTCTTTCTTTTGGTTCTGATGTTGATTGAGACCTATTAGGACTTTCTCTGTTTGTATTTTTATTTACATCTGTGGGATCAGAGAGTAATAAGGGGGAAAATGATTTTTTTTTAAAAAAAACTAATAAAAAATCACAAATAAAGCGCCTTGTGCAAGCTCCTAAGGGAGGAAGCAGACGCATTTCTTCTAGGAATGCAAATGTCTTATCTGAGTGACAGGAGAAAAAAAAAAAAAAAGCACTTTTCTCATCTTGGCCCCCTTCCTCTCCTCCATCCCTTCCTTCTCTCCCATTCCCCCACCCCCCAGTGAGGAATAATTTCATACCCCTTGTTTAAACATTAATTATTTAGCTCGAGCGATTCGCGAATCATTTGCGGAATGGTATTTCTTGGAAGTTGAGGAGATGAAACCCTGAGAATGGTGCATCTTTCATCCTCCCCTTTCCCCCCCCCCCCCCCCCCNGCATCTTTCATCCTCCCCTTTCCCCCCCCCCGCCCCGTCTGGCTCAGTGGCCTCGGTTAGATGTAATTGTAATTGGTGTCTGGGTTGGGATGACAGTGTCAGCCTATCATTTCAGGGTTTAGAGCTGTACATTGGATAGCCAGATTTGTAATTATAATGTGCTTTACTCCTATTTATATTCAGCAGCGTTCTCGCCTTGCTGTTCCTTTCCCCGGGAGTGCAAGATCGGGCTGGGGAGGGGCGGCTCGAAAGCACCGAGAGGCGATATTTGGTCAGAAAACACCCCAATTCTCGGAGGAATAGAGGGGTCGAGGTGAGCAGCCATCAAAAGTTACCGGTTTCTCTCCTGGAGCACATACTCTGATATTGGTCCTGTCAAAATTAAACGCGCCGGCCCCTCCGGCAAGAAAAAAAGCAAGAATTTTCCTTGGGTGGATAACTGGATTGGTGTTATCCATGCTGCGAGCCAGCGCAGTGCCCCGGTCAGGCTGCCGGGCGGAGGATTTCTCTTACGGGTGACCTCTTAAAGATGATTATTTCATGTTTTCCGCAAACGTGTCTACTTTCAGCTGTAGATACAGGACCACGAAGAGAGATTTGCAGAAGTCAACGACTTGGCGCCGCTGGAGAGATCAGCATCAATTTCCCGATCCACTGTAATTTTCCTTGCAACAGTCAAAATTAATTTTGAAAAGGTCTGAAGGTTTGATTAGGTGGAAAAAGTCCCACTGGCCTCGTCAAGCTGCGGCTGCAGAGCTGACGGCGTGGCCGTGGCCAGGACAACGCTGGTCTGCACGGCACTTCAGATGACTATTTTGCCAGCAAACACTCAATTTTCACGTTTGGGATGTTTTATCCCTTTAGCCTGTTTAATGTTTTTCTTCTTTCAGTTCCCTCGCGTTATCTTTGTTCGCTTTGAAGGATTTCTCCTTCTCACGGGTCTACTTTCTGCAAATTCTTTAATGTAATTAGATTTTTGCCCAGAATCGCATCCGCGGCCGTGGCGTGTGGCGTACGGCAATGCCGTCTTCTACCTAATGGGATTTGAACCTGTAATCCCACGAGAGGCATCCTAATCCCACTGCGCGTTTTTTAGGGGGAAAGGTGGTTTCCAGTTCGTTTCATTTTATATTCATGGGGCTCCTGCCTGCAGAAAGAAAGAGCAGAGACTACGTTCAAGAAATTCGTGCATTTTTCCATTGATTTTCCTAAAGTCCTTCTAAAGAGTTATTCCTTCGCTGCGGTTCTCTGCTTTGGTGAGGAGGTCATTATTTTATACGACTTTATAGCTTCAACGTGAGGATGATGGCCCTCGCCTCCCAACGGCACAGATCTGCTCAACCCTGGGCTGGCGTTGACAAAATTCCAGGACTTCATCTATGTAGCTCTTCTTTTAATTTTTAAAAATCTCTTAAAAAAAAAAAAAANACAAAGAAAACCCCACAAAACCAAAAAACCCCCCAAAACGGGGGGAGGCAATAGCTCTAAAGGGCTTAAAGCACGTACAAGAAGATCGAGTTTGTTGACATGAAAAAGAAAAGACTATTTTGTAAAGAGAAACTGGAAAAGAAGAATTTCCCTCTCTCTCCTTTGGTCGCAAACTAAAAATATACGTATTTCTGTCCTCTCCGTCCTTCTGTAGCATCATCTGCTGAGAAAGTGGGGAGGGAGGAGGGTGTAGAGTTGGGTTTTCCCTCTGCTTTCTGCTTCTCTGGAGCTTGTGACATCTCCAGGGGCAGAATCTTTTAAAATCTCCAAAATATTGTCTGTAGAGTACATGTGCTTTGCGGTTCCCTTTGGTACAAGGGAATCTCTCGTAGCCAAGTGATTGTTCAGAGGTACATGAGCAATTCACAGGTCTGCTGGGAAATAAGAGGAGAACCAGATTTGGGGATGTAGGGGCCTCTTCTCACTAGTAACAGGCGATAGGACAAGAGGAAACGGCCTCAAGGTGCGCCAGGGGAGGTTTAGGATGGATATTAGGAACAATTCCTTCACGGAAAGGGTTGTCAAGCACTGGAACAGGCTGCCCAGGGAAGTGGTGGAGTCACCATCCCTGGAGGTGTTTAAAAACGTGTAGACGTGGTGCTGAGGGACATGGGTTAGTGGTGGACTTGGCAGTGTTAGGGTGATGGTTGGACTTTGATGATCTTAAAGGTTCCTTCCAACCTAGACAATTGTATGATTCTGTGAATGGACACAGGACACGGTGTCATTACTGAAGGGCGATGAGCATCTCCATGGGCTGCTCCAATATTTCCCCTGGTTGACTCAGGCCCCTCACCCCAAGGGCTCCTCCACTGACCTGAACCCCCCTGTTGTGTCCCTCCCATCTTCAGGAACAGAGAAGGACCCTTTGCTCCCCACCAGACCTGAGCATCTCATGGCTGAAAAACGCCAGGTAAACTATTGTACCGGCAACTCTTCTGGGCGTTAAATTAACATCCCCCATATAGAGATTTTGGCTTACGCACGTTGACCTCAGGTGGCTGTATTCCCAATTTACACCTGCCTGGCAATAAATCCCTCTCCTTGCAGGACCAGAGCCATGGTCAAGAGCTATGCCTTGGTCTGCTTCTAAGGAATTCAGCCTTTTAATAGCCTTACATTTATTTTTATTTTTTAAACCAGGATTAAGGGAAGTTTAGATATCCTTTGTTTACCTTTTTATTTCGTTACTTTTCCTTTGGGGTTCTTGGTGGGTTTTTTTTCCCCGTTATTTGTAATTTAGCGTATGTCAGATTTCCGAGTGGTTCAGAGATATGAACAATTTCATTACGGAAACAGTTGGCAGGGTTTTCCCCGGCCAAAATTTAGTATCTCTCCTTCAGGTGGCAACAGCTGTTCCCAGTTGTTGTCAGTTGAAACATCTACAGCAGCACTTTGAGTGGAATAAAGCAGAATTTTGCTAACCTAGTGGCGCGGAAGAGCGGCGAAGAACCTTGAAGCATCTGTCACAGCTGTTAACCCTGGAAAGAAACGGGAATTGGGTAAAGATGCCTGAGAATGGGGTGAGGATGGGTGCCTTTTTGTAATTATTACAAGAAATAGGACAATTAACGACGTGGTTTGCACGGGTAGGGCGCGGAGAGCCTGACCCCGCATCCCCTGTGCCGGTGATGTGAAACTCCCATTTTCTCTTTTATGGGAAATAATCACTGCGGGCCAAAACATTATCTGTCACACGGAGGTAAAGGCAGATGGAACCTGCTGAATTTAATGGCTTAATTAGGACGACGTTTAATTCTATAGATCCCCTTCAGCGGCCGTGGTTTGCCCTCAGCGGTGCTGTGTTTGGGAGTTCTCCGGTGGCGGTGGGAAAATCCCCTTCTTTTCCCCGCAGACCTGGAGCCCAGACGTGTAACACGAAGCAAAGTCTCTGCTGCAGTATGACTATCAAATCTGATCATTTTTCAAGCCAGATTATGGAACAATAAAAACTATATAATTGTTATTATCCGTGACCAGATAAAAGGACGCATCCGAAATCATAAATTAAAATGAATCCTCCTTAAAACAGCTTTGTCTGAAGAAGCCAAATTGCAGTGGGAGAAGCGGCACGGTGGGCAAGATGAATGAAATAGTTTGCTCTGGTCGCCGTTGGTCAGGCTTTGGGATGAAGTCCCAACTCCGGTTTTGAGCCCTTCACTGAAGGGACCAGAGGGCCACCGGAGAGGAAAGCCATGGGAACTATCAGAGGGTCATAAAGAGGAGAAAAAACCAAAAGAACCGGGAGACTTCAATTTAGGTACTGAAACAGATGACTGAGGAGACAGTTTTGCAAACTTAGAAGCATCAGCGGAGAAGTCAAGAGCATCCTTTGCTCTCCCAACCCCGCTGCACACAGCAGGATTTGGGGTAGAGAGTACCGCAACGCCTTTCTGATTGAAACATCCGTGCGTTCGTGATGCTTCAGGACACTCTGTCTGAGAGGTTGTGGCATCTCCATCCCTAAATGCCATCAAGAGCAGATTTTTTGACAAACGTCTGCCAAAGGTCCATCAGTATCATTTTCTGCTGGAGGGGAGATGGATGGACTTAAGGAAAATCCACCAAAGAAGAGAGAAGAGAAATCACAAAATAGCAGGGGACAAAAAAAGACACCCTTAGCCACGTCTGTCTTTCACCCAGTCCCAGGAGCCTTTGCTTTACCCATTTCTTTAAAATCAATGACACCGTAGAGACAGTCTACCAGGAGGAGTTATTCTCATTCCTGGCTTGATTTATCCTGATGTGAAGTTGCTCAAAATTAAAACAACTCTTTTGGATTCCGGCTACTATGTCGCTTATTATATTAGAATGCGGCTTATTATGTTTGACTGCTGTTGGTATTTTTGCAAAACTATGGTTTTTGAGCTGAGTTTTGAGTTTTTTGAGCTTTGTGACGTTTATCGGGGGGTGTGTATAATTGCCTGACTCTAGTATAAAGCAAAACCAACCTGCTGATACTCCCGAATTACGGTATTTGTCGCACGCTGAAGGCGTGCTTAATAATGCCGACTTTAAACCCAGCTTTTTTCACAGAAATATGAAGCCATCTAAAAATTAACGTCGCATATGTAATACCGTCTATTTGCACTACTGTAGTTTCAGAACTGAAATCCCATTAAGCTTCGCCTTCAGCGTGCAAGGGGCGGCTCAACGGGGAAATCTGGAGATGAACAAGAAAAACACAGGCGAAGCGTTATCCTCTAAAGAGGGTTCGGTTGAGCCAGTGGTTTAATCACTTCGTCTGGGTTTTGTTCGTAATTAGTGCGGGATGGAGAGAAACGAAGCGGTTTGTGCTGTGACGGATGGTATCCCAAAGCAAGGAGCTGCTCTTTGGCCGTTGGCTTCTCCGGAAAAGCAGAGGAGCAAACGATGCCGTTGCGCCGGGTTGGCATTGGGAGTGGACCTGTGCAACCCTGACTCTGACACCTCGGTTTGGAGGAGACTGGTTTAGCAGGAAAACCTCACCAGGTGAGGTTTAGATTGGATATTAGGAAAAATTCTTTCACTGAAAGGGTTATCAGCCATTGGAAGAGGCTGCCCAGGGAGGTGGTGGATTCGCCATCCCTGGAGGTGTTTAGAAAAAGGGTAGACGTGGTACTTGGGGACGTGGTTTCGAAGTGGTTTTGCCAGGTTAGATTAGTGGTTGGACTTGATTATCTTAAATGTCCCTTCCAACCTCAACAATTCTATGATTCTGTGAAAAGTCCAAGTTGAAACAGGTTGCCCAGAGAAGCTNAGGTTAGGTTAATGGTTGGACTTGATCTGGAAGGTCTCTTCCAACCTCAATTCTATGATTATGTGAAAAGTCCAAGTTGGAACAGGTTGCCCAGAGAAGCTGTGGCTGCCCCATCCCTGGAGGTGTTCAAAGCCAGGTTGGACGGGGCTTGGAGCAACGTGGGGTGGTGGGAGGTGTCCCTGCCCATGGCAGGGGGGTGGAACTGGATGATCTTCAAGGTCCCTTCCAACCCAAACCATTCTATGATTCTACAACTTTGTACATGGCTATGGACAGGGGTGGAGCAGGCGCAATTTGTTCTTCTGTCTCTGGAGCAACACAAATCCCGTTGTGTGAGAGGAGGGAGTGATCTCTTCACTCTTGGCCATGAGGCTTTGGGCTGAAACACATAGGAAGTGTNCCAAGTGTAGTCCATATTCATCTCTGGGGCTGCGGCACGGGGAGGGGATGGCACCTGCAGAGTATTTTGCCTGTAGTGCCCCATTCCTGCCTTCATTTATGGGCAAAGGGGGTCTCCTGCAGTGGTGGCACCACCAGCCGGGAGCGCCCTGGGATGCGTTTTCTCACCCTCCTCTTTTTCCTTCTTTTTCCTCTCTGCCTTCGGAAAATCTTCTGGCTCCAGCCATCGCTTTGCTCCCCTTGTTTGCACCGCCTGCATAGCCAGGGCAGGTTGGTCCAGCCAGAAGAGCTGGATTTCCTAAATATGTGCTCGGTGTCCCCATCGCTTCTCAGGATCCCTCTGCGTGCCACCGCTTTTCTGCCACCGCGTCCCCGGCGTCTCATTGTACTCTGGGTCGAGGCCTCTTGAGCCTCCCGACTTAATAACTTCTCTGCTTCGCCGTCCGATATTATTAAAATATATTTAGTATTCAGGGATTTAGATCCTGACCTTCTATAATTATTGACACCTATTTAATTTCTCCTTTCATCCATGGCCAAGCCTGGTACAGCTGCTGTGGCACATGTATATACATCATTGTTGCCAGCACAAGCTGATTGGCATTCATGCTTGAGTGTCTTTTTATTTTCTCCTTGGATGCTGGGAGCAGCCTGAGTAGCTCGGAAACTAAAGAGCTTCATCTATTAGGCGTGACAGATTTGTATTCAGCGGTAAATGCCTGACCTTGCTCAAACTCCCTCATCCATTCCCATCATCCCCTCCCAGATGAAAGATTTCGGCTTAACTCCTGCTTCCTGTCTGTCGCCTTGGAAACGGGGACGAAGCGATGCAGCCTGAGAGAATAACTAATAAGAAAATATCGCCGGTGTGAGAAGAAAAAGGCACGGTGAAGAAAAGCCCTCGTGGCAAGCCAACATGCCAGGAGCTTCCAGGAGAGAAGGACTTCTAAGGCAGTCATGTAGTGGGATGTAGTCATGTTGCCCTTGTCGTGCTTTCGGCTGGGATGGAGTTAACAGTGTGGGGCTGGGCTTTGGGTTTGGAATGGGAATAGTGTTGGTCATGCGCCGGTGGGTTTGGTTGTGGCTGAGCTCTCAAGGCCTTTTCTGCTCCTCACACCGCCCCGCCAGTGATGGGGTGGGAGGCACGAGGACTTGGGAGGGGATGCGGCTGGGACAGCCGACCCCAACTGACCATGATAGTCCATACCGTGTGATGTCATGCTCAGTATATAAAGCTGGGGAAGAAGAAGGAAGGGGGGGACGTTGGGAGTGCTGACTTGTGTCTTCCCAAGTCACCGTTAGGCGTGATGGAGCGCGGCTGTCCTGGGGATGGCTGAACACCCGCCTGCCCATGGGGAGCAGGGAATGCATTCCTTGTTTTGCTCTGTTTCCGTGCGCGGCTTTTGCTCATCTTTATCTCAACCCATGCATTTTTCCTCCCTTTCACCCTTCAAATTCTCTTCCCCATTGCAGCTGGGGCAGTGAGGGAGGATAAACTCAGCACCCTATGTCGAAACAGGCTAATAAATGGGCTGAAATGCCAACGTCCTCTTGCTGTGGAACGCTACGTTTAAGCATTAAATTTCCACATGGGAATGTAATGGGGTAGAGCACTTGAGATGGAAAACTTGTGTTTTAGGTTTTGGTGCAACACGTGCAGGCATGAGGGGAAAACCCTGTGTGCCCATCACTGCCCTCCCGTCCTCTCCTTGTGATGCTTTGGTTAGAGTACCCCTCAACTTTGCACATTTTGGGGTTTTAATGTATTCCCAGATCAGAAAAAAAGTTTAGACTTTGGACCCAAGTCTGAATGTAACTTGGAAATGTCTCTAGATTCTGGTTTGTAGAAAAGCTGCTTTGGGGTGATTCGCTGCAATGGGGAGAATGGGCAGTCAAACGGCACGGCAAACCATTTTCCTCCTCTGCTGTGCGCTCGGTTGTGCCTTCAGTCATTAACGTCTGCGTGCAGCGAATATCCGTGTACGGTAACAACAATCCGTTAGATCTCTACAGAGGTTGGGGTGAATTTACCGAGTTACGGCGCAGGCTGGCTCCAGCGCTGAGCCCAGTATTGTCCACTCAGCTGTCGCTCTGGGTGTCCTGTCCTGAAGAATCCCATGTAAAAGGTGGGAGCTTTGGGTAGGTCTGGGGTTTTTTCCCCCAGATTTGTTTTATTGCATGTTTTGTATTTGATGAGCGCGATTACGCAGTGGGCTGACATCAGGAATCCCCACCAGTTACTTCTGCGTCAATTTGGAAAATGGATATTTAATATACACAAATGGAATAGTTCAATCCATTGTATCAGTTGATATGTTTTATCTTGAAGTGTGGCTGGCAGGGCAAGGAAGGGGATTCTGCCCCTCTACTCTGCTCCGGAGAGACCGCACCTGGAGTGCTGCCTCCAGCTCTGGAGCCCCCAACATAGGAAAGACATGGACCTGTTGGAGCGGGGCCAGAGGAGGCCCCGGAGATGCTGCGAGGGCTGGGCTGNTTACTTGAGAAGAGCTTCTGCATGGACCTGTTAGAGCGGGTCCAGAGGAGGCCACAAAGATGATCAGAGGGCTAGAGAACCTCTGCTGTGAGGACAGGCTGAGAGTTGGTGTTGTTCAGCCTGGAGAAGAGAAGGCTCTGGGGAGACCTTAGAGCAGCTTCCAGTCCCCAAAAGGCCTACAGGAAAGCTGAGAGACTCTTGATCGGGGAGTGGAGCGATAGGACGAGGGGGAAAAATTTCCAACTGAAGGAGAGATATTTAGATTAGATCTTAGGACGAAATTTTTCACTTTGAGGGTGGTGAGCCCCTGGCGCAGGTTGCCCAGAGAAGCTGTGGCTGCCCCATCCCTGGAGGTGTTGAAGGCCAGGTTGGACGGGGCTTGGAGCAACCAGGTCTGGTGGGAGGTGTCCCTGCCCATGGCAGGGGGGTTGGAACTGGATGATCTTCAAGGTCCCTTCCAACCCAAACCATTCTATGATTCTATTACTTAGGTCATATGAATTTGTGAGGTTCTCTTAAGTTATTCCTGTTGCATGCGGATGAACAGTCCACATGCTGTGACTTAGTACCCATGGCTTTTTTTGGTCACTAAGGGGGTTTTGGGACATCAAGGGCCCTGGTTATCTGCCTCTGGGTCACCCACAGCAGTCGCTGGCAGGACAAACATCTGTCCTGGCTGATAGGCTCATCCCAGTGGCTTTGAAATGGGTTTCTAAAGCAGCACAGCACAGCTGTGTGAAACACCACCTCTATTTTATTATTCCTGCGGTCTGCGCTGCCCTTATTATGGTTGTGCATGCGAAAGGAGGAGATTCGGAAAGTTCACGCGTAGAACGCATTGAGTATAAGAGGACAGAATGACAGAGTGGTGAATAGCAAAGGGCGTTGAAGTCCTCCAGCAACAGGTTTGATACTGGGGAAAATCGTTGGACTGCTTTTTGTAATGTTATAAAAAGGGCTGTTCTTACCCTGCATTGCAGTGTTTGCTCGAGATTCTTGTGTTGACATAAGGAAGCAAAAACTATCATAGTGACTTTATCATGCAGGATATTATTTTTGATAGTTTCTTTCACAAAGCAGCGTTGTGTCGTGGTTCGGGCTGAGCTGGCCACCAAAACGAACGACAGATGCTCTCCCCAACAGGACATTTTGTAAAGGGTAAAAGTAATTAAAACGTGGCTGAGAAATAGTGCAAAAGTGTAGAGGAAAGAAAGGGTTAAAACGTGTGGGAAAAGAAGGACAATATGATTGTAGACTTATTGAAGTGGATGTTCATGATTAAATAGATACCACGTAAGTCAGGCAGGAAATACTGAAGATGAGTAGTGGAATTAAGAGGTGAGGATGGATCATTTAAAGCAGGACAAGAGGAAAAAGTATGTGTAGGGTGGCGAAGAAGCGGGTTCTTCTGCTAACATTGACGTGATCGGCTTCGAAAGGGAAGGAGAATGTGCTGGGAAGGAAAAGAAAGCAGAAAGGAGTTTTGATTAAAAAAAAACCAAACCCACCAGTTGATCTCAAGTGTCACTAGCATGGAAATACTAAAAGGAGAGAAGAAATCAAAATATCTGTATTTGATTTGACGTAAGTAAAACGACATAGTGTTGCGCAAGGCTGTAAGCTGCTGTTCCCCGTGGGATTTCTGGAGGGAAGCTACAGGTGGACTGAGCAAACCACAGGATTCACGGAGTGGGGAATTCAGATACATCAACGCTGATTTTCAGGCTAAATCTTGAGTGAGAAGACAGAAGCTGTCTAGAAATGAAAACTGTGAACATATATATTACTCCACTGGTGTTAAAAAACGGCAAGCAAGTCTTAACCAACTTGGTTTATACTGGCACGATGGGCAGGGTGAAGCAAGGCGATCTCACACAGGTATCGGTTCGTCATGAATGAGAAGAGGAGGGATATGATGGTTGCAGAGAGGGCTCTACAGAAAATGATGCCTTGAGAACCCAACTGGATCCCCTTCCCCGATGTGATGGGGCGTTCGATCGATGGAGAGCACCACGTAGGCTCAGGTGCGTGGAAGGTGCTCGGCTGGAGCTGCCCGATGTCCTCATTGAAAACATAAACGCTGTTCGCTGCTAATGGTTTAATGGTTTAAAAATTGGCTCTTGACTTGGGAACCATCCCTGGGTGGGAACGTTGGTGGTGGCATTGGGTAGAGATGGTCGTTGGCAGTGGAACGTTCAGTGCCTAAGAGCGATTACCTGAAAATCAACGTGAGCTTCTTATTACTGGAGTTCGGTGGGTTAGAGACAGACACAGAGGATGACGTGGGCAGTTGAGTGAACAAAGTCTATTCAAACAATGTGTTTTAACTATAGACAATTACAAAATAATAATAAAATATATATAGGAATAAGAAAGTGGACAATACCTAAAGAAATCCTATAGGAAGCAATCGCCCTGGGAAGGACGGAGGAGAAACGATGCCTTCAAACAGGAATCCCCCTGAGTGCTATGAAGAAGAGGGCTAATGCATTAATTTGGGTATGTAAGCGGAGGATTAATGAGCGGGAGGCGGGAGCTGCTGTGATGTCTCCCCATAGCGTGCTCCTGACCACCTCTGCAGTCAGGGCTGGGTGGCTTTCTCCGAGAAGGGGTTCAGCCGGCTTTCTCCGAGACACCTTTCATAGAATCATAGAATCATAGAATGGTTTAGGTTGGAAAGGACCTTGAAGATCATCCAGTTCCAACCCCCCTGCCATAGGCAGGGACACCTCCCACCAGACCAGGTTGCCCAAGGCCACGTCCAGCCTGGCCTTGAACACCTCCAGGGATGGGGCCTCAACAACCTCTCGGGGCAGCCTTTCAGCTAAACACAAGTGATTTACGCACAAGAGCGAGCGCAGGATCCGCGGTGAGTCCGGTGTTTTGCTGCGGAGGTGCAGCCCCGAGAGCTGCCTGCGGGAAATCTAAGCCGCCGTTGGAAAGTGAGTTTGGCCCAGCAGAGAGAATAGATGTCTGTCCAGCAGGAGAGAGCACCGAAAAATGTTTTACTGGGTTGATTTAAGCTAAAAGATTTTCATCGAGTTGGCAAAACCGAAATTAAGTTAAAAAGAAATGAATAAAATGAAAAAAATCAGGAAAAAAATGAAGATATTCTGATTTGTAGAGATGACTATTTTTTTAGTTGGAACTGCTTTCCAGCATTAAAATTGGGATTTTGCAGCGGAGGGGTGTTACTGGTGGAGGGAAAGGTGTTTTCTTCTTCCAGGAGCCTTAGCGGGAGGGCTAAAAGGCATATTTTGGCCTTCCTGTGTCACAAGAAAATTCATTGTTCGTGTTGATGGGTTAAAGAGAGTGTAGGGAGCTGGATTAGACAGAATGCATTCTGTGAGACCGACTGCATGGAGGAATGCGATTGTCACATTTAATGAAGTGTAGTGTACTCTCATCTATATGATTATTATTATTTTTTTTAAACGGGGTACTGAAGATGCCATTATAGAAAACTCCTCTGTTATGGAAATCTCTGAAGAGATGGAGGGGAAGGAGCTCTAGTTGATGCTAACAGAAGGGAGCTCTTGAAATAAATAAGTCCTACTAAAGGTTTAAATTAAGTAAAAAATAAAAATGAGATGCAGAAGTACATTTGCAAGTCTGTTTGTAGACAGCTGTTCCTTTACAGAAGCTGCGACGCAAGGTCTTTGTAACCTTGACGGAATTATTTGCCGGGGCAATCTCCGTACGAAGAGGAAAACACTTTTCCAATATGTTAGTCACACCCTGGCTTTCCCTCAGCATCAGATATGCATGAGTGTTTCCCCAGCGTCTTCTCTTTTGTTAGAACTATCGGGCTGTATTCTGCTCTACACATGACTCGTTTTGATTTTTTTTATTTTATTTTATTTTTGATTTCTTTTACCGGGAGCTTTGTGTATCTTTCCGCTGTAGCAAGGAGAAGGGAAAAGAGCCGTGTCCTCTGCTGAGCCGTTTCAGCTCCGTCTGGGCCGGTGATATATTATGGATGCCGGATCCAAAAGCACGCTTGTTTGGTTTGGCTCTGCTTTCGAGACCCTTGTGCCACAGAATCAATATTGTTTAACGTCAGTCTTGCCAGCTCTTCTTTTCTTTTGGGAAGGAAATTAATTTTCTTCGACTTGGCACGTATAGGACAGCCATGTCCCCCCTGACCTACCGCTTCAGCATACGCAATTATCCCAAGAGCGGAGGTTGCGAAGGAAACGGCGTTTAAAGCATTAGACGTGGCAGCTTTAGGACATGAGCAAGCACCAGACTGAGACGGTTCTCCCCCGATACCGCTCGGTTTCTAACCTCTGTTGGATAGTCCAAAGGTAGGTAGGAGCTGGGGAAGGACTTTCTACAAGGGCATGTAGCGATAGGACGAGGGGGAATGGCTTTTAACTGGAAGAGGGCAGGTTTAGATTGAACATTAGGAAGAAGTTTTTCACTGTGAGGGTGGTGAGGCACTGGCCCAGGTTGCCCCGAGAGGTTGTTGAGGCCCCATCCCTGGAGGTGTTCAAGGCCAGGCTGGACGTGGCCTTGGGCAACCTGTTCTGGTGGGAGGTGTCCCTGCCCATGGCAGGGGGGTTGGAACTCGATGATCTTCAAGATCCTTTCCAACCTAAACCATTCTATGATTCTTTGATTGTCCTTGCGCTGAAGGCTTTGTCAGCATAAAACCTGCCCTTGGTGATCCTTCCTAACTGGTGAAAATCCCTTTCCACGTCAAGACTCCTCGGTCGCACCACGTAGGGCATACGTGGGCTTTAGCCACCATTTGTTGGCTTCATCGCACATGGAGTTTGCAAAGCCTAGAAAAGCAGTATTGAGGGTTTTTTTCTTATAAATTATCTTTACTCGATTAAGTGGATTTTTTAGCATGCAATATAAAGCAGATGGATACAAGCTGACCCTCAAAAAGCCATTCGTAACCCACCCTCATCCCCAACTCCTTAATCTGATCTAAATCTTGATTATTCTCTTGACTATTCCCTTCCACTTTCAGTAAGTTACGTGTTTCCATTGCCGGCCCTTGAGCGGTGGGGTGTTTTGTTTTGTCTTTCCAGTTTAGCCTGAACTTCTTGAGGTTGGAAAACATAACGCCTTTTTGCCGGAGATAGATTATTTTCTTATCAGTCGCTGCTGATTTCTATTCTAACACGTTGGGTTTTTTCGCCATCGCACCGGGCTTGGGAGAATTATTCTACTGTGACCACTGTTGGAATGTACTCTTTGGTCTCCTCCGGAGTTGTGCCGGAGGCAGTTTGTCTGCCTGCCATTTCTTACATCACCCCCGTGACCTGCGAAAGAAAGCACAATCTGCAAAGCAGAAAATGGTGTACTGGTTAAAGGAGTGTTTTGCATTAAGCAAGTCTTATCTTTTCTTTTCTTTTTTTTTTTAAAAAAAAAAGCTTTATTTGAATATATGAATTTGAAACTGTATCATACCACTCGCTTTTCATTTAGGGATCATCACATAACTAACTACGCTGCGGAGTTTGCTATTTTCTCCCGCTCTGGCGCTTCCATTCATAAGGAAAGAGGAGCAAAACGTTTCACGTTACGTCTTTTCCTCATTGAGAACAGAGCGTGGAGTTCGTCTGTTGTCCCGGGTTGTTGCCAAAGCTCTATGTAGGCGCAGGAGAGGTATGTTAGGTACGGCCATGCGTCCGGTCGCTCGTTCAGCGCCCTGGTGCGTCACTTCTCCAGTCGCTATCTGTTAATTTTCCAGAAGTGACAACGAAAGTTGGAATTCCCTTCACCTGGACTGGTTTCTGCATTCCCCACTGAGAATTAATTGGGAGTAGGCAGTTAAATGAAGGCATATTAATCCAACCTTGTGCAATTATGAGAAGCCTTATTTCTTTAGCGTCTTCCTAATAAATTATTAAAGGAACGTGGCTTAATACCGTGTTGCGAAGGTCTCTGCTGATGGCCACTTTCTTGAGCAGGGCTTTGTTTTGCTGCTCTTTCAGCTTCTCTTTCACCTTTACAAAAGGTTTGCCGCACCAGAAGGGCTGGAGGTGCGTACAACGGACTCTTCACTACAATTTTAAGTCTTCTCATCTGGCTTTGAAACATCTCTGGCTGCAAGATGTTGGCTGTGATATGGTACCTCCCTGAGATACCAGCTGGGAGAGCGGCACCGCTGCGTGGACGCAGGTCTTTGCCGGGACTAACGCAACCTTCTCGCCGGTTGACTGAGCAGATGGGGGTACTGTAGTGATGTGGTTCTACTGCTTTGAGTAGGTCGAGGGTTTCCACCCAACGCTGTGGAGGGTAAACATCCCGAAGCGGTCATGGGATTACGCCCTTTGCCACGTGGTGTTGCGCTTTCGGTGAAGCGGGCTCTATTTCAGCTCTGCAATAAGAAAACACACTGGGAATATATCGTTAGTGTTGTCCTGTGTCCCTTTGTGATGGTAAGAAAACATAATATATTCATTTTCATGTGGATTCGATGACTTTCAACCAAATATGCGTTAACAGCACCGGTCGGTGGGATTTGTTTCGAATGCCCGGGTTGAAAACGATACCCGCTTTTAACGAAAACGTCCCCCCTTCCCTTATTGCCGCCTCTGAGCCATGCCATGAGAAATGGGATGAGATTTAAATGGCTGTTTTCTGCCGTGTAGAAGATGGTTAGCATGCAAGAGAATAGCAAATGTTTGCCGGCAACATAATGCGTTCCCCGGAGAACCGGCTCCTGCATAAGTTAGCAGTCTTTGTATGGAAAGGTAATTCCACATAATAAGCAAACCAAAACGATTTTGCTCTCTGGCTCTTCTATAGGCCAACCTGGAGCGGGTAGAGGGCAGGTCTGTACGTCGACGCGAAGCTCTTTTTGGGAAGGAGGTGAAAAGGGGAGTTGTGTGGCAACGCGGCGAGAGAGACGGAGCTAAACGGCCTCTTCGGGGCTGCGAAACGAGCAGCGGCCTCTCATTGTTTCAGGCCCTCCTGGGGGATTATTTACATGCAGATCAGCCCCGGCGTGCCGCGCTGAATTGCTGCCGTGTAGAATAACTCAGGCCTTCAAATCACTTTGGATGGTTTGGGCCGGAGCTATAGATTTCTGCAGGCCTCTCTGCTTGATTACATTTCTGGTTGGATTCACAAATTTATCAAGAAATACGTCGGTTCATTTCTTTTGGGGCCAAATGGAACGGACGTGAAGGAATTTTATGTGTCTGGCGGAGGGAGGGGGGGGGAAATAGAAGCGTTCAAATGTCATGATTAGCTTGAATTTTGAAAGCTTAAACCCGCTGCAGTCGGGACGAGCGCCCGACCCGACGCCGGCTCTGGCCGCCCCGCGAAGCCGTGCTGCTCGTTAACCCCGTCGTTCTCGTTTCCCCTTGTGCTGGGCGCGTGGTTTTGCGGGCTTTGCTGAGGACCAGCATCTGAAACGGTTTCTGTACTGCGATTTTGGTTTCGTATTCTCGTGATCAGCCGCAGATAATTTCCTGCTTAGAAACCCGCGCACAAACGTGCAGCCGCGCCATTTCCAATCATATGGAGGGGGTTTGTTCCCTTCTCTTGGTTTTCTTTTTTTGGTTTGGTTTGCTTCTGTTTACAGGAAACGTTGATTTTTGGCTCATTTTTGCTCTATCATGCAGAATCGTTCCGAAATAGTGTTTCTCTATTTTTACTCATTTCTTCTTTATTAGAGAAAAATTAGTTGTATTTAGTCAGTGAGACCAACGTAAGCTGGTGTCAAAAGATGGGTAATAATAGCCTGAGCTGGAGGACACATGTAGACTCCCCGTTGTTGACGAGCGGTTGCCTCCGTGTGAGCGTTGTCTCCATGTCTCGTGTCTATTCCCCAAGTGCTGGACCAAGTCACCTCCTTTGATGCCATGTGAACATCTCCTAAAACGCACTTCGTGCACTGTATTCCTTCCTTTTGCTTAGCAGTCATGATTCCAACGTGCAGGTGGCTTTCATAAACATCTCCAAGGCTTCTTCTGGATGTAGTGACGTCTGTTGTCATCCTTATTTCTTCCTAGAAGGAGAGCCTCAGGCTGGAACTGCTTAGGAAGGCTCCGACTGGCAGCAGCTCCCGGGGAGGGACTGATCTCCCACTCATGACACCACCATGCATTTCCCATCCATGGTAGTAGGGAAAACCTTCTCAAGCAGTAGAACCTCCTCAGGCTCCAACAGGATGTTCATCCATGCTTGTAATAGCCACCAGGATGGTATTTAGTGTCATTATTAGCAATTTTTTTTTCTCTCATCCTTCCCTGTCTTAAGGAAGCTTAAGGGCTAGTGTCTTCCTCACCACGCTGAGATATATTCCTCTCTTTAAGCCATCTTTGTTTTCAGGGAACACAACTCCAGTTGTCCAAGGCTACTGTGCGAAGACGAAGGATGCGGCGCCTTCTGAGGAGGGGCTTCCGATGGAGCAGGTAGTCTCCAGCAGGCGCTCCTTGCCTTTGGTCTCACGGGCTTCCGATTCCCTGAGAAAAATTAGCTATTCCTGAAGGTGACTAGTTGCGAGCCTGACATTTCTGAACACATGGCACGGTATGACATTTTTACATTGCGACACGCGAATAAAGCTTATTTATGGGTCTCAAATACCTGTAAGATATATCGTGCGCTTTTTCGGCTCCTCCAGCATAGCAATCAATTACTGAGTCTTTCTACAAAGACCCGAGAAGGGTAATCTTTTTTGATTTTTCCTTATCTATTCCTTCAACTCCAGGGTTTGTGCAGACAGTTCGCCAAGTCTTTCTTTTTCTTTCATGCTTACGTGTCCGTACTTGTTGGGGAAAATACATCACCCGGATCATCCATACTGTAATGATCTCTGTCATCACAATCTGCGAGGAGTCAGTGAGGTTTTGAGAAGGATGTTGGGTTTTTTTCTTTCTTTTAAATGACGCTTCCTTTTTCTGCATAAAACAAGTTGTTGGGGGTTTTTTTTGACGTAAAAAAATCCATTGTGTTTCCATTCCTTTTCTGGCTGCCTTGTTTTTTCATTACCTTAGCGTGCTATGCTGGGAGCGCTTAATTCCCAGAATTCAATATCAGTTATCATTTTTAAAAGTCAAAATTCCTGATTTATATTCTATCCCCTTTATCGTATGGAGTCACAGAATCCAGGTTTTTTTCAGCGAGATCCATCAGAAGATTTTTCTGAAGTTCTCCGAGTTCTTGAATCTTTTCAGAAATGTGTTTGTTGCTTTCTCCTTCACAAAAAATATACTCATCCCACTTGAAAGTCTGAGTAATTTATCTCCTGTTGTAAATAAAACATGAAAAGTTTAGTATCGTTTTAGAAGCGAAAAATCTGTTCTTAGGACTATGAAATCTTTGGGTGGAGAAAATTCCATTTATTCCCTTAGTCATTCAGGCAGAGGATTTCCATTTTAAATGATGGACGTGGCCTTGGGCAACCTGGTCTAGTGGGAGGTGTCCCTGTCCATGGCTGGGGGGGTTGGAACTCGATGATCTTCAAGGTCCTTTCCAATCTAAACCATTCTATGATGAAGCTTGCAGAAAATCCTGGGAAATTAAATAAGAAAGTGCAGGTTTCCTCCATATTTGGCTGAGCTTCCTTTCCCGCGTGGCAGAGCGAAGTTTCAGTCTGACTTGAACATTTCAAGCCAAGATTAAACCTCCATAAGTAGAGGTTTTGGTGGCACAACCTGCGCTGCTTCGGGTTCGAGCCCTCGCAGCCTCCACTGCAGAGAGGGAAAACACTTGGTTCTGTTTTCCCATCAACGAATAGCTGGAAAATAACTCCACCGACGGAGTCGGCGATTGTTTATATCTGACTGCGATCGTTGGTGAGTCATCTTTCATGAGTGCTGTGGGGGGAAAAAATTATTTCATTTTCCGTCGTCTCAACTGCGGCTTGAAATAACTCAACTGGAAAACCTTCTTGTTTTTGAACCAACTTCATCGTGTTTTGTTCCGTTGCTTTTTTTTTCGACTTTTCCTATTACAATGCACGTTACTAATAAGAGGGACGCGTTTGGCTATTTTCCATCTCCGCTGATGTCTCTCCGGTTCCAGCCTCGCCGTTAGCGCTCCCGCTTGTTAACGATGGCAGAGCCGATGAGTTGTCCCTTGGCCGACAGCACGCAAAGGTGGGACCCTCGTTGTGGTGGGGACGATGGAGCTGGAGGCTCTGACGAGGGCTTCTCCCGCAGCTCTGGGCAGCAGCTCCCTCTCCCTTTCTCCTTGAAAAAACCTCTAAAGCTCTTGGGCTCATCCGAATGCGGAAACCTCTCTCTCTCTCTCTTTTATCTCAAATTTCTTCTCAAGACGGGAAAACCACTTCTGTCTGGCTCTGAATAATAACGCGGAGCACGGAGAGCCCCGGTGATATCAAAGCGTTGGCAGCGTCAGCGCGGTTCAGTGTGAATAAGGATATCGTAATTCGTCCCTCCACCATCAAACGTTTTACTGTAATTTTTAATTCTTTCTGGATTCACGTGGGCCTCCTTTGTACCTGTGAAAACAACACGGAGTTTGCCCTTGACTCGGGGACAAAGAGGTGCCAAATCATCACTATTTTAAACTGAGCTGTAGAGGACTTAATTTTGTTTTATGAAGGAGTTTGTTTTCTCTGCTTTTGCACGTTAGAGGACTATTCCCTCTGGTAACAGACTTAACGCAGGGGAATGTAATAAACTAAAAGCAAATTAACTGTGTTATTCTAAATTCTCTTTCCTCGTCCGCTCAGTCTTGTAATTTTCAAAGGAAACACTATAAAACTTGCAAGCCTAATAATCATAATTATTATGAATAATGAATCCTGAGATGTTATTACACAATAAACACACACCCTCCCATGCTGTGTCTTACTGCTCAATTATTTAAAGCTCCCTGACAATTATAAACTCGCTTTAAGTTTGTCTTATGTGATGAGGAACCGTAACCCCAGCCACAGCAGCTCTTTTTTTTTTTTTTTTTTTNTCAAACTAAAATTGCATTGACTATTTCAAAAGGAAGGGCGCTTTTTCGTTAGTCCTCCAATTTTTTCTGCGGAGAAATGCTATTTTATTTCAAAGCATCATCCGGGAGATAAAGCACGCCAGCGACGTTGCAAACCAAAGCGCTGCGATTAGGTTCTCCGTGGAATGGAGCCGAGGGAGAGGATTGTGTTGTCAACTTCTTTTTAAAAAAAATAAAAAATTAACTGTACTAAAAAAAAAAACCCTGGATTATGGATTAATATTTGTCAAAGTTGATAAGAATTCCGTTGATACAGCTCATAGCAGCCAGCAAATGTTTACTATAGCGGTGAAGGGTACATCTTAGAGGTTTAAAAGGGAAACTTTACGTACAGGTTGTATAGAGTTGTGTGTAAAGAGTGATTTTGTTTGGTTCTCTCTGCTGTCTATCCTTATATTCCATTCTACGTCTCCGCCTCACCTCCCCGTCCCTCTGAAATCCCCCGAGCCTGTGCTCCCGAACTTCAGCTCTGCTTTGCTCTGATCCTTCTAAGGTCTTTCGTGGATTATTTATTCAACTTGCAGCACGCGAGAACAGAGGTACTTGGGCAGACGGAAGTCTGTCCTAACAGCTCTTTACAGGACGCGTGGGGAGAAGTTTAAGGCAGTGAAGATGCCCCATCCATGGAATCATTCCAGGTCAGGTTGGACGGGGCTCTGAGCAACCTGATCTGGTTGCAGATGTCCCTGCTCATTGATTGGACTAGATGGCCTTTAAAGATCCCTTCCAACCCAAACCATTCTCTGATCAGGGTGGTCTTTCCCAGAAGGCGCTGTCATGTTGACCATCACCCATTGCTTCTCTCATTGATGGTGCCCATCTGTGCTGGCCCACATGGGAGCTCCACTGGAGGGTCCCCTGCCCACCTTGCCTCTGCCACTTGTGGGTTTCGTAAACTGTTTTGGGTGGCACTCGGCGTTCCTCAGCGAGGGCTCAGCCTTGTGCACGTGGAGGACATCAGGGTCTTCTTCACCAGCACGTCCCACGTGCTTACTGTGCCCATTTGTCCAGCTGGAATGGGATTTTTCTTTGATAATGTGGAACTTCAACCAAAATAATTCCAGACGCCCCACGTGATCGTTCAAATTTTGACTCAGTCGCTCCTATATAAAGTAAAATAGTTTCATAATTATTTTTTCCCCCCCCTGTACCGAGTTAAATATTTCTCCCGGTAGATCCCCCGTATCCTTCTGCTCGCAAAATACTAGTGGGTGGTTCTCTGCTGAAAAATTGCAACCTAATAGGTGAGAAAAAGGTTGAAAATTACGGGTGATTGAAGAGAGAATTAGAATGGCAGAAAGCCAGCAATTTTTAAGATGCGACCGTAACTGCCACTATTATGTATAATTCTTTTGAAATCTATGGCAAAGTAGATAGTTGCTAACCAAACTATTAGTATCACTACACACCGCCATAAATATCACTCCTGTTGTCTCAGAGTAACTGCTTTTCTAATGGGGCACCGTGAGTTTCATTAACGTATGGATTAGTTCTGCTGGTTTCTTGCTTTTTAGCTGTAAATTCAATATCCTGGAAAAAAAAAGAACTTACCTTAAAAAATATGTATTTTTTTTTTCGGTGCTTTCGACCATGATAATGATCTCACAATTAGTATTCAGCCCCTCTGATTGCTATTTTTTAAACTGGTGGGGAGATCATTTTTAGAAAGGATGGGGCACTAAAATCTCTGCTGACTCTTTTTTTTACCCAGTGGCAGCGGGATCTGCCGTTGAGCTTTTTAATAGGTTTATTATAGATTGGAGGCACTAATTCTCTCAGGTTGGGAATCCTCTTAATTACTAATTTTCTTACTGGTATTGTGGAACAATTGTTCTGGGAGCAGCGTAACCGATGAAGCTTGCTTTCTCCTAGACTTGCGTCCTACAAGTCTGTGCCTCGAAATCCACAGTCATCTTCACTGGGGTCCTTTTTTGACCCCTTCTCCCACCCCTGGAGCACATCTCAGGGTCCCAGCAGATGTAAATGGGATCAGCCCCACCACTTTTGATGCCCCCGAGTACCACCACCAAGAGACAGATGACAGGGGAGCACTTTTTTTGGTACCAAGCGCGTACGTCAGGCTGAAGAGATGGTCATTGAGTTCCTGTTGAAGCTTTTTGATCAGTGGGGACATCGCACCCAAGAATTGATTTCCGTTAAACTCATGATGACTTCCTTTATTTGAGATCCATAATTTCTTGAGAAATTTGGTTGGAATTGGCCAAAATGCAACAGCTGTCACAGAGGGTTTATAAGACAGGCGGATGGGATGGTCAGAGAGATTGTTGAGGTCCCATCCCTGAAGGTGTTCAAGGCCAGGCTGGAGGTGGCCTTGGGCAACCTGGTCTGGTGGGAGGTGTCCCTGCCTATGGCAGGGGGGTTGGAACTGGATGATCTTCAAGGTCCTTTCCAACATAAACCGTTCTATGATTCTATGACTCTATGATTAAGTTTTATTTCCTTAAAAATCAAAGTTAAAAATATAAAATGGCAAAAATTGCTATGAAAGATGATTTCATACAGGGGTTTCTATCTAGCGCTGCAATTTTTGGTTTTAGGGGTAAGGACTTTTTACCATTTCTGCATCTGGCCATTCCAATAGTCAATGAAATATTTGTGTTGAGTCTCTCTGTAGGACGAGGTGGGATCAGTGCTTCGGTCTCCTGCAGTTTAGCAGCAGTTGTAATTTCACTTCTCCGAGCCGATGGACGCCGGAGGGCAGATGTCAACAAGAAACCCTTTGGTCTTTTGCCCTTCTGGTGTCCATCAGTCTTTTGAGTCCTGGACCTGCTGAATGGGCAGCCCGTCACCACACTGCATTATGTATTGTATACCAACAGAGCCAAGACTCGTATGGTACCATCCTTCTGTCCCCTCCCTTGGCCTGGCACAGGCTTGGTGTGGACTTTGCGTCCCTGGGGGCTTCTGGGGAGGGAAACGCTGGATGTTGTGGATCTGGTGCTGTAGGCGTAATGAATGAGATGCTTTGGGAGCGGATACGCTCTCCAGCGTTAGCCAGGACCGGGGAGCGATGCCGTTTTTTCCCCACTGTTCTAGTGAGGCCATTGCTCGCTACGTATTATAGTCTATGGAAATTGAATTATTTTCTATTTTCTATGACTCCCTTTTCACCCCAGCATAGGAGAAAACTCCTTCCCATCTCATCACTGCCTGCTCGGAGCTCAGGAAATTGGAGGAAATTTCTATGGAAGAAGAAGAAGCAATTAGTGCCTTGTAACTAAGCATTTGGGGTTGTGAAGTATCACAGAACCATAGAATGGTGAGAGTTTGAAGACCATCTAGTTCCAACCCCCCTGCCCTGGGCAGGGACACCTCCCACCAGCCCAGGGTGCTCCAAGCCCCGTCCAACCTGGCCTTGAAAACCTCCAGGGATGGGGCAGCCACAGCTTCTCTGGGCAACCTCGGCCAGTGTCTCACCACCCTCAGAGTAAAGAATTTCTTCCTAATATCTCATCTAAATGTCCCTTCTTCCAGTGTAAAACCGTTCCCCCTCGTCCCATGGCTCCCCTCCCTGACCAAGAGTCCCTCCCCAGCTCTCCTGGAGCCCCTTTAGGCACTGGAAGGGGCTCTAAGGTCTTCTTGGAGCCTTCTCTTCTCCAGGCTGAACCCCCCCAACTCTCCCAGCCTGTCCTCCCAGCAGAGGGGCTCCAGCCTTCGCAGCATCTCTGTGGCCTCCTCTGGCCCTGCTCCAACAGGTCCATGTCCTTATGCTGGTGGCCCCCGAGCTGGACGTTTAGCTCCTTGAGCCTGATGTGGAAGCGGGGTGACAGGCTGGGAGGGGAGGCTCAGCATAACTGTCTTCCTAAAGCTGACACGTGCACCAGGACAACTCCAGGGAGTTTATTCGGGCTTTTGCCGGGTTATCTATGAGCAGAGCCCCACGTCTGTCTCAGCAGTAATAGATATGCCATTCCTGAGCTCCTCAAGGTATGTGCACAGTGGGATACTGAGCATTCCTGCTTACCTTGGAGGTACCGGCCAGGTCATCTGCTGATTGTGAGAACCTTTTACTGTTAAAAAAAATTACCTCTCCACAAATTATTCGTCTGTTGGCCGCAGCCGTGTGGTTTATTTTTAAAAGTGTGGAAGGTCAAAGCAACCGCAAATCTTTCTCTCTTAAAAGCGCTATCCTGGAGATGCCTCAGTGTGCGATGAGCATCTCATGTAGGGCACTTGGAAGTTTTCCAGCTCCTGGATGGTTTTGCTTACTCCGCTGAAGGTTCTCAGGCTTTATTAAACGAGTCATCTCTATGACACGGGGAGAGGAAAAAAAACCACACGCAACTCTCTTATCCTGGGTAGGCATTGCCTTTCCTCTACGTTAAACACGTCTTCCTCTATTAAGGCGGCCGCTCTTTTGCGGCAGACTTCTTGTCTCGCTCCTGACAGACCCGTTTGAGCTCCCGGTGCTTTGAGGAGCAGCGAGGTAGGTGCCGGCGGAGCTGCGGGATGACGCCGGGATGATTGCCACCCGGCTCTCAGCGCCGTCGCGTCGCGGCTGCGCTGGGCTTCAAAAACGGGTTTTTGTTGCTGGTTTTTAGGATGTTTTAGGCTGCTGAAGAAATAACGGTGGTGTGGGCGTACCATCTGGGTGTCCATCTGTCTGCCTCTCACCTTCCTTCATCTCCTTTTGAGTTCTTTATTCCCAGTTCTCAATTTCAAATTTCAATTCTCAATTTCAAATGCTTATGGAAAAGGTGAAGAGCAAAGATTTTGAATCCCTTCAAAACTGGAAGGTGGGCAGAGAAGGGCCACCACAATCAGTCCCGGAGGTGGATGTCCCCAGGTGGTGGGCAGCTGTGGGAACGGGAAGGTGGGTCCCTCCGGGACCCCTCCGTATAGCTTTGCTATCAACCTGGGGGATGTGGAGGTTTCGGAGCTGCTCCGTGGGCTGCGCATCTGCGAGTTGTTGGCTGATTTCACGGCTGACCCCGTTCCTCCACGGTTCTCTCCCGGCGTCTCGCCGAAGGTGGTGGCATATGCCTCGCAAAAAAAAAGAAAAAATAAAAAAATGGAAGTGTTCACGAGCTGTACGCATTATTTAAAATCTCACTTTGCACTTTCCAGGAAACTTGGACTCAGATGTTTCCCTTCTCTTTATTTTCAAGCTGGAAAGTAGCATTGATTTCACGCAATTTTACACAGACCGTACAATAAAATGATGGGCCGGATAGGAAATTCAAAGTGACTGAATTGATGTAATTCCGATGTCAGGGAAACGGTAATGGTAAGAGCAAAGTAGTCGTGGCACCTGGGCAATTGGAGATGGAAAAAGACCTCTTAGATCCTCATCACTCTCTTCTGATACTTTTATTTCTGTAAGACTCGGGCGTTTCGCGTTACTGAATTGACTTCCGCGTTGACTCCTGTCTCAAACTAAGTGATTTGGGAGCTTTTTTTATTGCCTGCCCGAGGAACGCTGTATGTTGTGATTCGTGTCGTAAAAAAAAAAAAAGCAATGGAAAATAAGCATAATTCTTTTGTTGTGCAGATGGGAAAAGAGAGGAGCAGTGTGAGAGAGATGTCTCTGGTTTTGGCCGTGTTGTCAATACGGAGATGACTGTGGTGTAGGTCATAAACTGGTCCTTTACAGATGGATGTAATAAATTGCCATAAAGCAGCTCATGAGTTCGTCTTCGCTCTTCCCTTAGATTTCGTGCGGCCAAGACGTGGCAGATGCTCAGTAAAGCAAAACCAGTTGGCAGTTTTCGCAGTTTATCGAAAGACCTAAGAAGCCCGGTTGGTCACGGGGTTCCGTTGGGCAACTCAAAATCCCTTCGCGGGAAAATTGCTGTAAAAAGCTTGATTACTTTATTTTTCAGCTCATTGCGGTGTGTGGCCGCAGCAGCGGGGGCTGTAAATGTTGGTTAAGATCAGATTCATGGTGGGGAGCAGCTCCCTGAGCACCGTTAATTAACCAGCTCTGGGAGAGGGGTTGTTGCTGCCAAGGCAAGTTGGGGAGATACATCTCCTCTCTGCAGGAGAGAGGTGAGCGGGAGGCTGAGGCAGACTGAGCAGAGTTTTTAGGGCAATATTAATAATAAAAACCCAGTGAATTAAGGTAATAAGCCTTAGCAGATGTACGCTGGAGGAGAGGGACAGCTGAAGGAGGTGCTCCAAGCCCACGTGGCGTTGGAGCGTTGGCGTGGTGACCTGTGCCACGTAGCGCATGACTGATTTGGGGGTTTCCTACCCAAGGCAAGGAATTTAAAAGCCTGGGAGAGCCGGTATCTTTCCTTTTTAATTTTTTTCCTTTGAAGGCGTTGACATCGTGTACCAGCTTTCAAAGCCTCGCGTGTTTAGGAAGAGAAAGTTTTGATTTGATTTTGGGGACTAAAAAAAAAATCAAGCTTGCAGGTTGCTACCTCATGCTGGCCAGGTGTTGCTCCTGGTGGGAAGAGGTTGGTTTGCCAGGCTTATCCCTGGATATTTCAGTGAAGTATGATAAATTCCTGCTGTTGCAAAGCCCACCGCGGAGTTGGCCTCCCTGACACTTCGCGGCTGCCCTTCCACTAAGGTCCTGAAGCTCCTCACTGAGTACGAGATGGTGCTTCAGTGGTGGGAACGCTCCATGTTTTGGATCATTCTCCAGGTTTAGCTTTGTCGTCTTGTTCCTTATTTCCTTCGTGCCGTTTAAACCCTACTTTGAAGATGGTCTTATTAATTTTTTTGTAGTGTTTTCTCTTCCGCTCGGTACCAGAGCGTATGAACCTCTGCCCAAGGATGAACACAATGGGTTTCCCAATTCTCCATGTTTCATATGAGGAGGAAAGGTGCAGAAAGATTCACCTCAAAAGTGTCACCGTTAGCCGTGCGTGGCTGCCTTGAAAATTCCCACTCGTCTCAGTGATTTTTGATAAAAAAAATCTGCTGAACAAGCCAGGTAACATATGCCACCTTCTGCCAAAACTTTGAGGAACACTGAGAACTAATTTTTTTTTTTTTTTTCTTAAAAAGGACTAATGTGTCTGGTGGAGACGTGAGTTACAGAAAAGGACTGATTTGTTGTATAGTATTTGAGAAAAATCAGGTGCATAAGGATAGAAACCACAAGAACTGAAATACTGAGTAAATACCTCATTTAGCCACATTTTGGGGAAATGCTGTTAAGAAAAGAGTGATGCCAAAGCGTTTTGTGGCTTTACTTGGGGTTCTTAGCTTGGAATCGTTATTATTATATTTTTAAATCGGCTGTAAAATACCTTATTGACACAGACAGAGGTCCTCCTTTATACCCGTTTTTCTGAAAGCAAAGGTTTTTGTCGCAAATATTAAAGGCAGCAGCGAATTTTGAAATGCTGCTGTCGGCCTGGGCCAGGTTTGGCAAGGAGGCTCCATCCCTGGAAGAGCTGCCGAGGTGTACGTGAGCTGAAGTTTCTCGTGAGCTGAATCTTCTCCTGAGTTGACCGTGTCAAGGATTGGAGGCTCATGCGCGTCCATCAGCAAAACCTTATGGGAGTTGAAGAGCAGCAGTGAGGTTCTGTTCAGTGTAATTCAGAGATTTTACCTTCTTACACATTTAAATAGCGGTTGACTGAAGACCTGGGAAGGTCTCGTTGGTGCTAAATGTTGGACTTTGTGGCTACGTGCTGCTGTGAATATGACCTGAGGTGAAAGAGATTTAGAGATGGGTCTTGACTCACATCTCTAAATGCGGGCAAATAATTTAAGTACATATCCTGCCTTGATGAAAAGTCCACCCAACATCAGAGTGCCCAAATCTCAAATGTGGCAGCGAGTTGTGGTCCCCTGGGTAGGTGCTCCAAGCTTACACTCTTAAAAGGTTCTCTAAGGAACAAAGACAAGGTGGTGCAGTTTTGACTCAGATATAATCCCAATATTAACAATGAGAAGATATTTCAAAATCAAAAGTCAGAAAGTTTCATTGAGAACAAGCTGAGACTCTCTACTCGGCTCTGGTGAGACCCCACCTGGAGTACTGCCTCCAGCTCTGGAGCCCCCAGCATAGGAAAGACATGGACCTGCTGGAGCGTGTCCAGAGGAGGGCCACAAGNTGCGAGGGCTGGAGCCCCTCTGCTGGGAGGACAGGCTGGGAGAGTTGGGGGTGTTCAGCCTGGAGAAGAGAAGGCTCCGGGGAGACCTTATTGTGGCCTTCCAGTGCCTAAAGGGGCTCCAGGAGAGCTGGGGAGGGACTTTTTACAAGGGCATGGAGTGATAGGACGAGGGGGAACAGTTTTAAACCATTTAGATGAGATATTAGGAATAAATTGTTGACTGTGAGGGTGGTGAGCCCCTGGCGCATGTTGCCCCGAGAAGCTGTGGCTGCCCCATCCCTGGAGGTGTTGAAGGCCAGGTCGGACGGGGCTTGGAGCAACGTGGGCTGGTGGGAGGTGTCCCTGCCCAGGGCAGGGGGGTTGGAACTACATGGTCTTCAAGGTCCCTTCCAACCTAAACCATTCTATGATTATAGCGTTCCTTAAAAGAAATGGTTGTTTCTGAGAATGAGAACATCTCAGTCTGTCATGCTTTCAAAATTTTCCTTCTATATCTTCTTTTTTTTCCCCTCGGCAAAAAATATTGTTCAGTTTTGTTACATTCATGAACACTTTGAAACCCTTCAGGGCTCAGTTTTGAAGTTTAAAGCTTTCCTAAAGGAAAATAAGCCACGCAGAGCACGGTGTTGTCGGAGAGCTGATGGTCACAGGGAGGAAGAACGTGACAAGAAGCCAGTCGTGAACAGTGGGAAACAGTTGACCTCCCCACCGCTTTCCACCATTACTGGAAACATCTGTTGAGTTCTACTTGCGAAAACAGGAACGTGCTCACGCTCTCCTGCTGCATTCTGAACACCGCAGATGATGACAACGTTTATGGTTGCCGTTTAACGCCGTTGGTATTTGACCGTGAAATGCCTTCCGAATCCCATGGCTGCTTTAAATATCCTTGAGTTTACTTCTGTTTTTTCCGTGGGCGGCAGCTATTGTTCGCTGGGTCGGAGATGGCTGACGAGATTAACTGACCGGCATTTCCTCCGGGAGCATTTGCGGGTGATTGAATTTCTTGCAATCAACAGCCCGTTGCCTCCCTCACCGCCGCCGCCCCCCTTCCATTTTTCTTGGTGACTAATTGATGATGACAGATGTCACCTGCGCGGTGATGCCGGCGCTGCCTTCACAGCGTCAAGGAGGGGGGAGAGCAGTAGCGCTTCTCCGAAGATGAGAGCTGATCAGCGGTGGGTTTGCCCATTGTTTTTTTTTTTTTAATTATTTTTTTTTTTTCAGCGCAGTGTCAGTTAATTAATAACATAGCTGCATTGAAGGTAAGCGGCCATTAAGGCCATCTTTGCCATTGAGTTTTTTCTTCCTTGCAAACGCGAATGGCAATTTTCTCGGCTGGAAAAGGAGAAGGAATGGGATATAATATGCAGACAGATGTGCGCACAGGCACGCCTGTCTCTCACCTGCACGTACCAGCCTGTCTGAGGCTCCCCTTGGAGAACTGCTGGCCGAGCCACGTCCAAAACAAGCTACGAAAAGAGAAATGTCTCAAATTGACTGCGGTTAAAGAAATGATATGAGTTTCTATCATTTATAATAGTGGGCTGCATGTAGATCTGGAGTCCCCAACATAAGAAGGACATGGACCTGTTGGAGGAGGTCCAGAGGAGGCCCCGGAGATGCTGCGAGGGCTGGAGCCCCTCTGCTGGGAGGACAGGCTGGGAGAGTGGGGGGGGTTCAGCCTGGAGAAGAGAAGGCTCCGGGGAGATCTTATTGTGGCCTTCCAGTGCCTGAAGGGGCTCCAGGAGAGCTGGGGAGGGACTCTTGACCAGGGAGTGGAGCGATGGAACGAGGGGGAACACTTTTAAACTGGAAGAGGGGAGATTGAGATGAGATATGAGGAAGAAAGTTTTCCCTGTGAGGGTGGTGAGCCCCTGGCGCACGTTGCCCAGAGAAGCTGTGGCTGCCCCATCCCTGGAGGTGTTCAAGGCCAGGTTGGACGGGGCTTGGAGCAACCTGGGCTGGTGGGAGGTGTCCCTGCCCATGGCAGGGGGTTGGAACGAGATGGTCTTTAAGGTCCCTTCCAACCCAAACCATTCTATGATTCCAGCAGCAGCTCTGCCTGCACTAAGAGTGCCATTGCTGTGCTGGCTCAACAGTGGTGGGCATGTGGATGTAGTGTATGTCCATGGAGGGCTGTAGCTGCCAGCCTGGGGAACACCAGCTGTCCAAAAAGAAGTGAAACCACTAAAATGTCTCCTCTTCTGGCAAAGCGGCAGTCCCACCTGGAACTTTGCTGGAATAGCAGTGCCAGGCAGCTCTTCACGCCAGCATCCTTAGACCTTGGCCAAGAAGACTTCATCATCAGTACCTTGACCCAGGCTGTTTTTTTGCATAGAGTAGCTTTTACGTGACAATAATGATGTGGTAAAAAAAAAAAAAGACTTTCTTCTAATTGTGACCAAGCAGCTTTCCTGTGACAACGCAAACACTCTCATCCCTGTAGATGTTCTCCTCCTTTCGGCCCCTGCGCAGAGCTCTTTGCTTTGCCTTTCCTGCCCACGTCCTGCCACGGGCTCCAGTGATTATTCTTAACTCCCCAAAGGGGCCACAGTTGTACGAGGTGTCGTTTCGCACAGTTGACAGCAGATAAGTGTCTGGGTGGCGTCTTCCTTCAAAGAGCTTTCAGAAAAACCTGCCCTGGATTAATGGGAGTTATGGGGTCTTGTGGTTCTATACTGCAGCGCTGAATTTCAAAGTAAACGCAGACAGCACGTCTTTTGGCTCTTATAGGGGATCCAGACCAATTAGACTTTAACCTGTGCTCTTCTTTCAATAGTTTTGTAGCCTCCTTCAGCCTGACCATCCCTTTTGCCTCTCTGACCTCCCGATGTCCTCTTCCCTGGACCGGCAGACTGGCCTCTCTTCTTGCCCACCCTCCCCAGCACACCTCAGATCTTGCAGTGGGCATCCCATTCCCCAGCTATTTATCCTTCTCTTGTCTTCCACACGCTTTCCCACCCCTTCAGGGGCTCTTCCCCATGGAAGAAGAGGGGAAAAATGAAAGCTGTTGACTCCTCTCTGGGAGATGTGAAGGTGTAATGTGGTCATCTTCTCCCTCTGTCTTCCCTCCAGTGCCTGTCGATGCACAAAAGAGGGCTGGAGGTTTGATGGACATTCATCTTGGTGTTCCACCTGCTACTGAGAGGTGGTGCAGTGATGAGCAGAGAATGAAACCCTCGAAGAGCATGGCTGGTTTGAAGGTGTAGGCTAGAGGGCAGTTCCGATGTCCTGAGTTCCACGGGGCTGGGGAAGGGTCCGTTGGCGCTGGGTTTTGTGCCGTGGCCCCAGCGGGCTCTTTTCCTTCACCAACTGTGGTTGCAGCTTCCTCATGTTCCATCCCGGGGGCAGATCCTGTGAGCGAGAGCAGGACCTCCCCGTGAAGAGGAGTGTGGAGGAGGAGAGGCAACAGCTTGCTTTCCATGGAGGTGTCCCTGTTTATTAGTTTGAGATCGCGCCGTTGAGCAGATAAATAGCCTCCTTCCTCCCTCTCTCACAACTCGGCAATTAAGCCGTGATCCTTCCCTCCACCTCTCTTGCCCGTGTTTGAGAAAATGAGGCTGGAGGGAGAAGAGAAGCGCTTAGCGGGCATTCCGCTTCTGTTGCGGTCAGTTGTCGCGTAGGGTGGAACCATCAAAATCCCTGTGAGATTTCTGCGTTTTGGGATACGGCCGTGCTGCTTTGGAAGCGCACTGGTGGGCTAATCCTGCGAGGTGCCGAGCGAGGAGTCAATTCCTCGCGCAGTAACATCGGGCGGCGTTGACGCGCGTGAACCTCGGTGATTTATAGCGGGGTTGGTAATGTCATAAAAGAGGCATAATAAAAATTAGTCCTGCATGACTTGTTTCTAAGAACGTCGTTATGGCACCGAGGAATAATGAATTACTGCGCAAGAAGGCAGAAGGGAGGAAGTACGTACGGCAACGAGGACAGATCTTTTATTTGGTAAATTAGCATCGCTGCAGATGGGCTGGAAATCTCTAAACGTATGCTGATGTCCCCTCACGCCCTGGCGTCGGTAAGACCTGCCGCGTGTGAACACATCGAATGGTAGACGCGGACGAGCTGTGCCACCGCCGTCTCCGCCGGCGCTCGGAGGGTGGATTTGAGCGCACCACGCCTGAAGGAGATGCTTTTGGAACCGTGTTGTGTGATTAACGGGCTGGATAAAAACTGGAAAGGCCAAATTGTGTCAGTGGTCCTCGAGAAAGGTAATAGGAGTGTGGAAAAGAGCATTTTGTTTGACCAGAAGTAATGAGATAGCAGTAACTTGTCCGATCTGATACTTATTTGGGACAGCGAATTACCCCTATGTCATATCTCCGTTCTGATAGAACGTCTGCTTTTTCCCTAGCTGTTGGAAACAAGACCAGAATTTAATTATTTAATGATCAGACCGAAACACTGCGATTCATTTGGTTCTTGTTTCTCCATTTCACTGGTTCTCACCCATTTAATCACTTCATGGGGATGATGAGAGCTCCTGGATCCCTGTTCCCAGGGAACGTCTTCCCGCTGCAGGTTAGCGTTGGGTTTGAGAAGCGGCATGGAGTGATGGAAATGTCATGGGTGATGAAATCCATCGTTTTATCATGAAATTTTTAATTACCCATACGAAATGCAAAATTTTCCCTTGCGTTCCCCTCCCAAGGTTGATTGCTTAACACCGGTGGTGCCTTCAAACAGACGGACTTCGGGATCCCTACATCAAAGGGTGTTCCTCATACTGGAACCAGGGGGTTTGGTGGCACAAACCCTCCATCCTCGGCTGTTTTCCTTGATCTGGAGGAAAACCGCTCCTGGTTTCTGTCCCCACCTGCTCGTGGGTGGATCCGGAACGTGGGAGTCATGGATTGCTTTGGTATTCGGAGGTCATCAAAAATGCATCTTCCAGTGTTAAGGTAGTACTGTGTGAAAATGCAGCTCCTCTCCTCCGCGCATCCTCGGTGTGGTCTCTTGAATTAGAAACAATTAGTGATGCGTTACAAATTTAATGGAATTGCAAATTCGTATTTGTGGGAGAACCCATGCGAGGTAAAATTCGGCAAGTCATAGTCTATACCCCGACTTTCTGTTTTGTTTAGAGTAGTGCTATTTCTTTCCCTAATGTACGTGAATATAGATGTTTTTAATATATTTTTTTAAAGAACGTAAATTAAGAACTTTTTTTAATCTCCTTACTAAAATTTAATTAACATTTCAATTAAATTTTTTACTCCCCTCATCTTCCTGAGCTGCGCGCAGTTCTGCCATTCAATGGCACAGCCCCGTTAAAATAAAACCATTCCCTAAAATGAAATGGGAAAGATTCTTTCAAAAGTGTCCACGTCCTTAAAAAACCATGAATCCACCAAAATGGGTATCTGTTGTCTTCTTGAAGGGTATTTTACGGGAAGAGTATTTCGGGTGGTCGGTGTTACACACGCGGAGTCAAAAAGGTTCTGGGGGAATAAAAAATATTTAAAAAATGAATAAATTCTCCGAATACAGCGGTGTAACAAAAGACTGGATTGACCAGGCAACACCAGGCAAAAAGCACAGATTTGATGTGATTTCTGGAATTAAAATGGTTTTCCTTGTAACACTTGAGGATTTGGGGATGAGAATCATGTTCTTATGTCATACTTGAAATTCATGCTACATGACTTGAAGCGGTAAACCCAAGGGAAGTATTGCGAGGGGGAGCAAGGAAGAGGCTTGAATTGATCCACAAGGTTTAGATTTTAACTTGAATAAAACATCTTGGGTTGGTTTTTTTCTTTCTGAAGTGAAATGCTTAACTTAAAGCCTGAATATACCTTTTATGTTGAAATACATTCAGTGAAATTCGCAAAAGTCTTTGAAAACTGAAATAGATAAAAATTCGTCTCTATATTTAAAAAGAAATCAAATCAAGGAATTGGAATAGTTGTTAAAAGGCATAGAAAATACTTTAAGGTAGTGTCTTGGTTGAAAATTTTCATTTGATGTCTTGAAATGTCATTTTGGCATCGGCGTATGGGGGATATTTGGGGAAAGTGCGATTTGCAGCGGGAGGTTGAAGATTGTAAGTGTGATAGTTTTCTCATTTTTGCTGAAAAAATATTGCCTTTCAAATCTTACCGGCAAGCTCTAATTGACAGTGTTTTAAAATCACCGATCGCCTCGAGTAGATGTTCTTATTTTAACAGACTTTAAATCTAAATCAGTGGCAATCGCTCGAATAGTCTTCGCTTAGGTAATGTTATAATTTAAATAAAAATCCAAAATCAATAATAAATAATAAAAATTCAATTCTTTCCTTAAACTTTTCTTAAACTTCTTTCTCTTTTCTGTCAATTCGGTAAATATGTAAAAAAGAAAAAAAAACCAATGTATTTTTTTGTACAGAGGTACAAAAACTGTGCTGAGGTCTGTGTGTGTGTATATATATATATATATATACCCTGTGAGCACTCAAGTAAGAACATGAGATCTTTTCTAACTTGGATTTAGGGGATTTGCACCCATGTCTTTTACCGGGAGAGGCTCATGAATAAACCCACGCCCTCTATTGCCCCCTCTGCTTAGCAATAACAATGTTCTATCTTCTCCACACCAAATCCTTTATGGGATAGAATTACGAGGGGGTTTTCTTCATTCCTTCATCATCTCGTCTTGTATACCCCACGTAAGCTTTTCCTGCTCTCTAAAAACACCATTTAAAGGGTAGACAGGTGCAGCTAATAGGATCTCCTATTAGATCTTCCTGCAGATGTGTACATATGTGTCAGAAAAACCCCAAAACATAACCAAACCAACCTATGAAATGTAGTAAAAACCCCTTTCTCTTTGAGCTGGGTCTCATATCCCTATTATTTTTAATTAGAAGCAGCCCATGACTGCTGTGCATGGGAAGCAGTGGTGAACTGGGAGATCAGGTGTGATGTTTTGCCTTTAGATGTTTTAAAACCCCATAAATAGTTGGTCTTATAACTGGTCTGTATTTTTACAAATAAAGGCTGGACACAAGCAGGTCCTGAACACCTCCATCAAACAGTTTTGTATGGTTTTGGAAAAAGTTTGCTTTAAGGATACACGGATGGGTCCTACTGGCAGAATCATGGTAAGGTCACAAAACTGGGCTGATTCTGGATTAAAAATAATGGGTCGGGGGTTGGTTCTGAATTTGAGGGGCTCCATTTGGCTTCCGAAACGGAAACGGGAGGTTCGGTTCCTATCAGGCCTAAATTCAGACCTTCTCCGTTGACTGTACAGTCGTTGTCACGTGTGGGAAATGGATCGAACAGTCCCGTTTGACGCCGGCTTTGTACGGGGGTGGGCGGTTATTCGCGCTGCCGCGAGAGCAGGGGAAGATGCGCTTTGCGCGGAGTTGATATAAACCCCATCAGGCTGAAATCAGAGCCTGTCAGGCTCCGATGAAGACGGTTTAACCAGCGGCGGATTGATCTTGTGTAGTCACATGAAAGATTGAAGGATTTCAGGCATTACTTGCCGAGATAATTTCAGGTTATATGTCTCTCTATATTGTACTGTTGTACTGTATATGTTTTCTAGACACTGCTGGCAACCATGAGAGTGAAATTGCTTTTGTCAGCGAGAGCTCTACAGAGTTTACTGGAAGCCGGAGTAAAACCCATATTTAGTGGACTAGAGCTTCGGTCCCAATCTCGCTGCTTTTCGCCTCAGTTTTTCGCCATTATTTTCATCAGTTGACCCCTCGCGGGTCGGCCGCCGCCATCGCGAAGGGTACGGATTCACCTCCAGGTTTTAGAGACTTACTCAGCACGGTTAAAGGTAGACACCACTGGTTTTGGTAGCTTGAGTAGCTCTTTGGGCTCCATCATCTGTGTTGGGTAGATGTTCTCCTGCTCCATGGGAGGAGTATAGACACCCATATGTTTACAGGTAGATACCACTGGTTTTGGTAGCTTGAGTAGCTCTTTGGGCTCCATCATCTGTGTTGGGTAGATGTCCTCCTGCTCAATGGGAGGTGTGTAGACACCCGTATATATGTAGTCACGTACGCGTGGTCACCCAAATGTACATGTCTGGACTCGGGGCTGATCATAATGCAAGTTTCTCAATACCAAACGGGTTTGGATGGGGGACAGGTGCCAGATTGCCGTGCTCCACCAGGAGGATGGACATTCGATGGAGGAGCCATGGCCCGGGGTGTTTTGTGCGGGAACTGAGAGTCTCTACAGACCCTCAGGTGCCAAAATAGTTAATGATGGGGATTTTTCTTAATTGCTGTGTTTGATTTAAGTACCAGAACTCAACTGGAAAAGCGCCGTAGGTTTGTCTGTATGGGTTTGTTTTCCAGTCATGCCCTTGGTACTTCTCTAGAGATGTTTACCCACCGCAGCCCTCGTTAGGCGACGACGATACGCTTACGCTTATAATACATGAGTCAACATATAGAGTAGCCCAGAAGCCCAAATCTGCTCGCTCTGACCGGGAGGCAAAATAGTCGCGTCGCTGTAATATGAATGTACACAGAATTAGACTTTAGCCTTGTGTTTGCACATTATTTAGCTCGGTGGCCCGTGACTAAGGACGCTAAACGCAATCTCAGTGCAAATAACGGATCGCAACTTTGCAACCGAAAGAGCTGAGACCGGGGCTTAATATTTCCTTTCAACACATCATTACGCTGGAAACGCCACTGGGGAATGGCTTAATTCCCTCTGGGTTTGGATTGATCACAATAAGTAAGAGGTAATAATATTTGCTATTAATAACAGCGATGTTAATGGCTTTTAGTAATAATTTAGGGATAATATAAGAAAATGCTAGGCTAGTATTCAGGGAACGTCATGCTTTTTACATAAAGCTATTCTTCATAAGCTGTTTAGATAATACAACGCTGTTAACGAGCTCACAGTAAATTAATGCTACTAATACAGCTCACAGTACGTGCACAGGGGCCGACCAAAAAAAGATTTGCAATTTGGTTCAATACCGAAGGTGAAAACCTGCTTTTCAGGGCTGGGGTCACCCTTGAAATGGGACCTTTTACATCACGTTGGCCCTCAGAGTAGGTTAGGTGACTGTTAGATGCTCCATGAGGTGCTTGTGCGAAATCAGGAGGTAACCGATCGTTTAAAGTATAGTTTTAAAAAATAAGTGTTATTTTTTTTAATTCATGTTGATGGGTCAGCTTTCGCGTGGACTTGGTGGGCAACAACCAAACCCTTAAACTCTATAAAGAGGTACTGTTCTAAAGCAATTTTTACTGCTTGAGACTGCAGTTTAGCCATTTTTGGGTTTTGCGCATAGACCAAACGCTTTTCCATGGGGAACGGTGTTAATATTAAGTCTCGCTGTCTTTTCCTTTTATCCCACTTTGATGCAATTATCTAACGAGTCGTGTGCTGAAGCACCCTACTTAGTTTCTGCTCTTCCCAGACCAGTCGCTTTGTAGGCTTCAGGCTTTGAGCGGTCAATTATTCCTTGTTTATGAGCTTAAATTCTTCTGCTGCTTGGGGCACAAGAGACAAACCCGCTGAAATCGGAGTGGGCAGAGGAACATATCGCACTGAGCGCTCATACGAGAAAGAATTTCCAAGTATCCCAAGGAAGTAGCCTGCTCCAGTGTTGTGTGTTGCTCTTCACTTTAGAGGATGGTTCAGGATGGTGTATTTTAAGGTGTGATTTTACTGCTAGTTTGTTTTTTTCTCTCTCTCTCTTTCATCCCCTGTCATTTTATTCACGCTTATTCCATGCCACCTTGGCCCTTTGTTCCGTAACACCTCAGCTGTGGCCACCACGGCACCTCCCGCCCGCCCCACCACCCCTGTGCCACCAGCCTCTCTGACTGACTCCTCTCCTTCCCCTTCAGCTGTCCCAAGTTCCAGTGTCCTCCCCTCTGCCCCCCGAGATGTGGTCCCTGTTTTGGTCTCCAGCCGATTTGTCCGTCTCAGCTGGCGCCCACCTGCAGAAGCCAGAGGCAGCGTCCAGACGTACACGGTCTTCTTCTCCAGGGATGGCGTCAACAGGTAGGTGTCAACAGAACATGGGTCTACTCTGGATGAGGGAATAGTCCTAAGAGAGCCTGAGGTCTTTACAAGTGTCTTGTAAATGGTTCTCACCCTTGTGGTCTNTCCTAAGAGAAGGTCTTTACAAGTGTCTTGTAAATGGTTCTCACCCTTGTGGTCTTCTCCCCATGGTGAGTATGAAGCTAGAAATGACTTTTGTTGCCGTGTGTTTTTGTAGACATCACATCAGCGTTTATACAACAGCACTCATTGTTTTGGCATGAAGGACCGTTTGCGTTGACCATGATGTCTGTGGATCTGATCTCCCCCAGATCTCAGGGAGATCTTATTGCGGCCTTCCAGTCCCTAAAGGGGCTACAGGAGAGCTGGGGAAGGACTTTTTACTGGGGCATGGAGTGATAGGACGAGGGGGAATGGCTTCAANGGTTGGAACTGGATGATCTTCAAGGTCCTTTCCAACCTAAACCATTCTATGATTCTATGATTCTAAGAGAGCCTGAGGTCTTTCCAAGTGTTTTGCAAATGGTTCTCACCCTTATGGTCTTCTCCCCATGGTGAGTATGAAGCTAGAAATGACTTTTGTTGCCGTGTGTTTTTGTAGACATCACATCAGCGTTTATACAACAGCGCTCATTGTTTTGGCATGAAGGACCATTTGCGTTGACTGTGATGTCTATGGATCTGATCTCCCCCAGCTATTACTCAGGGAGATCTTATTGCGGCCTTCCAGTCCCTAAAGGGGCTACAGGAGAGCTGGGGAAGGACTTTTTACTGGGGCATGGAGTGATAGGACGAGGGGGAATGGCTTCAAACTGGAAGAGGGCAGGTTTAGATTGAACATTAGGAAGAAGTTTTTCCCTTTGAGGGTGGTGAGGCACTGGCACAGGTTGCCCCGAGAGGTTGTTGAGGCCCCATCCCTGGAGGTGTTCAAGGCCAGGCTGGAGGTGGCCTTGGGCAGCCTGGTCTGGTGGGAGGTGTCCCTGCCTATGGCAGGGGGGTTGGAACTCGATGGCCTTCCAGGTCCTTTCCAACCTAAACCATTCTATGGTTCTAAAACAAAGCTCTTAAACTCAAGTTGGCCTTTCTGAGGCCGGTGCTGGAGGCAAGCGTCTTCTGCAGCAAGGTGTCACTTGTGGGATAAATGGCACAGAGGCAGGAGGGGAGGGTTTGTGGTGAAAACACAGGGTAGGAGCCAGGTTTGTTGGGTTTGGTTCACAGCTTAGACATGGGCATCTCGCCTTCCACAAACCCCTCCGAGAACAACACCTCGCTGAAGCATCAGGAACGTCATGGGACACGTTGAGGGGTTGAAAGTCACTCAGAGAAGATATTAATTGGCCCGAGCGAAGAAACTGATGCAAAAAGAGCGATGAACGAGTTCATTGGGAAGTGAGGATGCTCAGCGGCTCCCTTGGCGCTCCCGGTTTGGGTACCAAATGGGGGTTCACAGGGCTGAATCACATATTTTTGCCCATCTGGGTCCTGCCGCTTGTCTGCAGCCATCGCCATAATGGAACAGGGTCCTGTGCTGCGCGTGGGGGTTCTTATCCCCCCACGTTTAGAAAGTGCTTCGAGACTCGTCCACGGGCATGGAGCGCCCATGACGTGGCAATGCCGGAGAGCGCCGTTGACATCACATCTCATTTATTATAACTGTCTTAAAAAAGTCAGAGCTGCCGCGCACAGCTGCATTGAGTCATATATATAACTGAGCTTTTTAGTTTCATATTTAGGAGAAAATACTAATAGTCTTCTATAGTGGTGTTTCTGAGATTAAAAAAAAGATGCAAAAAGAGCTCACCCCGGATTCCCTTACACTTCGAAATAGTTTTTCTTCCAGAATTTCCATGCTGCTGCTCAAAGTCCTGGGTACCAGAAGGATGCCTTACTCCCATTCCCAACTGGTTGCCCACCTTCTTAAAGACCATCTTGAAGAAGACTTTGGGCTCTGTTTTAAAATAAGTAAACAAATCATTAGATAAAATAAAATGGGGGGTGGACCAGATGATCTCCAGAGGTCCCGTCCAACCCTTGACCATTCTGTGATTCTGGGAAAATTGAAATCCCACGATGCTTCCTCCAGCACGAGGCTCAAAATATCGCCCGCGGTCTGAGAGCTTTGGAACGTGCACCTGTAGTCGCGCAAACTTTCAAACCGTGAGATAAAATTAAAGCACTTTTCCTTAAAGGAAAAAGCTTCCGTGGGATCTTTTGAGTTGTTTATTGTTTACGCGTTATTTTTACGGTAGAACTGTTTTTCAGTTTAGGAAAATAAATATTGGATTTGACATGAACCCCAGGGATGCAAAGGAATTGTCAGAGAAATTACTGTACGTCTGGAGGAAGGCGATCCTCCCGCCGCCAACAGGTCGCAAAGGACACGCGGCCACTTCGGGGACTGTCCGGAAAAATAACCGTCCCGTGTCCTGAACTCTCTCGCAAGGGTTTTTCAAAGAAACCCCTTTTGGGGAAGCGATCGCACTTATTGCCGTAGCGTGATCAGCGGAGCCCTTCTGATGGGACGCTCTTTAATCTTCGGGCTCGGCTCCGCATCCCGCCTGGGATCACACGGCTTTGAACGCCGCTAAGGGGGATTGGAAAGAGCACTTCGAGGTAAAAGGCGAGTTTCTCGGAAAAGGATAAAACAACCCTTAAATCTATTAGGAAAGAAATAAACAGCCGCGCGATATACCCGCACTCTGAGTTTCCGCTGGAGATAAAAGTTTGGCTATAAAAGGGAGATACTCCCGAACGTTTGCTGATAATAGCAGACCGTTGCTGGAAAAAATGAGCAGAAATAGAGGATTTCATGTGTAGGGTCTGTTGGTAGAGACGTAACTCTTAATATTTCATGTGTAGGGTCTGTGAGTAGAGACGTAACTCTTCGTATGCATTCCATTGTCCTTATTTTCTGTTAAAATATAGTGGAATACAACGGTAGAATGTCATACATGCATTTCAGTGGGTATCGCTCTTCAAGCTATAGACGTGTACACACACAAAAAGACCATAAAAATCCATCCTGCCTCGCAGGAGGAATGTTCCAGAAGAGAACGGAGCTCGTTTAGGTTTCATTTGACCTTATAAGCTCACTGAATAAACCCTTATTTTATATGCAAGAAATGAGGTCATCTGAAAGATCGAAAATGCGGAGTTTGCCAATGCAATGGGTAAAAATCCACCTTTTTTTGATTTGTTTCCCGTTTTACTGCTGGGAACGGGGCCGTCCTTGGGTGCCGCGAGGGCGGAGGTGCTGCTGCATCTCCAGCATCTCTCACATCCCCTCGAAACTTTAATTTTAATTAATTTATTATTTATTTTTCTCAGCTAGAGGGCGGTCTTCAGGCGGGAAGCATCGGGTCCATCCCCATCTTTAAATCCCTTCCCATTTGTGTCGGGATTCCGCCCGCGTTTAATTCCAAACTGATTTAGAGCCATAATTTTTTCATTCTGAGTGTTTGCAAAATGGGGCGGATTCGGTCTTTCAGTCCACAGGCGGATTTTGCTCTGATTTTGACGTTCCGATTTGCTCTCGGCCTCACTCTTTGTTCCCTCTCCTCATCCGTCCCCGCTGGTTCGCTTCTCAACGAGCAAGCGTTGATTCACAAAGGCATTTGATATTTATGGGGTAACGTATTAGTCACCGCAAAAAAANAAAAAAAACAACAAAAAAAAAAGCGACTTTGTTTATTTTTACTGATTTGCTCTTGATCTATCACTAAACTGAAAAAAGAAATAACTCCTCAACTGGAATCCCAAGGCATCGTTAATTACCTGTGCATAGTTTGAAATGAATTTCTGCCTTCCCAGTGAGAATTTACATCGCTGCTTTTCAAATTTAATTGACAAGAAAAAATTCCCTATTTATAAATAATGAGAAATATTTATATGGTAAGCTGTTTCTGTTTAGCATTTTAGATGAGGCGCAAACCCCCAAAATACAGCTCAGTTTTTGATTGCCACCTTTGAGATGTCAGGTTGGCTTAAGCGGTGGGTCCCGATTTGTGGCTATCCTTGGGTTTTTAACTGACTGTTAGCAAACTTTTTTTCCCAAGAAATGAAATGCAATGATCTGATTTTTCATTTTTTTTCTATTTTTTTTTTTCATTAAAAGAAGAAAATCAGCTGAACGTAAAACCCTTTTGACAAAGGACTCTCTTGCAAGATTGGGACCATTTTTATTTTTAGTTGAACGTTCACTAGAACTTGTTTTCAGCAACAAATTAATAAACACATAGACACTCCCAACAAACCTCATAGATCTCCCAGTTTGGCTTCCTGCACGTTGCAGACTGAAAATATGAATCAGGGGACCACTTAATTGAATACAAAACCTTATATTTGATTAAAGTCCATCTTCAGAATTCAGCTGAAGTTCTAAAATATCATTCCCAGATGGTTTATTTACATTAGTTTTGAGGTTTGCTTGTTATAATCAAGGACTTTATGTTATTTTGTGGGAGAATGATAATGGGAGAGCAAAAAAAAAAAGAACTCCAGGTAGTAAAAGTCCGTCTGTTTTAAAATTAATAGTACTCATTTCACAGCAGGGAGCATTAACATGACTTGTCTTACTTGAAGTAACTAATTAGGTGTTTGAAACATTATAAAAGCATTTGTTACACACCTAAGAGATATATGGGAACTGTAATTATCTTTTTTTTTTTTTTTTTTTAACGTGCTGATACCGTAATGTAACACGATCTTCAGTCACTGGAAATTACATGTCGAAGCCTCCGTTTTACAAGAAAGCAGATGACTTTAGTCAAGGTCTTTTATTTTTAGACTGTAATTTATGGCCGAGATGGGTCTGAAAAAGAAAACCCCAAACGTAAAGGTGCCCAATTCAGGGCTGTTTGGTGCTTTTTTAGCTGATTCCTGCACTGCTATAGCGTCTGTAGCGCGTTACCCCCCTCGCTGGTAAGCAGGAGCGTACCGTGGGCTTTTGGATGTAGGTGACACTCATCTCACCTACCTTCAACGCGAGCGTGGGGCGGTGGGGCGGGTCGCTGGAGCTCGAGGGAGAAAGACAGCCGCAGGTTTTCCAGCATCCATCTGACGGGGTTTGGGTATCTGTTTTACAAAGAGGAGTGTAGGGTTGTTATGTTCAGGAGTTTTTTCTCTTTGGTAGCTGGAGGGTTCACGGTGTCACAGAAGACACCGCTGCCCGACGGGACGTTGGCAGGCGGATTGTTTAAACAAAAGGGATAGGTTTTTTCTCATGAGTCATAAATACATTTCCACGGGATATCACAGAAACCAGAGTCAGTGGAGATTTGACAGTTGGAAGGCGATGGACCCATTTGGGTGTCTGGGATCACCTGGGTGCCAAAACTCCAGAAACGTGTGAGCAGGAGCTATGTGCCACAGAATAACCGGAGATTTCTGTCCTACGCCAGGAGAATAACCAGATATTTCTATCCTGGTTCCCTTATTCCTCTAAATCTTTGTTTTGTGGCCACTGCCAGGTGGTGAGATGGGGCTGGGTGGGCTGTTGGCTGTTCTCGCATCTCAGCCTGGTCCCAAAACCGACCCCTGAGGAACACCACGTGTCACTGGTCTCCGCTTGGACGTGGAGCCGTTGACTGCAACTCTTTTGAGTGCGACCATCCAGCCAATTCCTTATCCACCGAGTGGTCCATCCCTCAAATCTATGTCTCTCCAATGACTTGGAGGATGTCTTGCGGGACAGCGTCAAATGCTTTGCACAAGTCCAGGTAGATGACGTCGGTTCCTCTTCCCTTATCCACCAATGCTTTAACCCCATCGTAGAAGGCCACCGAATTTGTCAGACACCATTTGCCCTTAGCGAAGGCTGTCCCTGATCACCTCCTTATTTTCCATTTTGCATCGCTTCCAGGAGGATCTGCTCCATGATCTCACAGAGGTGAGACTGGCCGGCCTGTAGCTCCCCAGGGCTTCTTTTTCCCCCCACTTTTTAAAAATGGGGGTTATTTTTCCCCTTTTCTAGTCAGTGGGAACTTCACCGGCTTGTCACAACTCCTCAAGGATGACGGATAGTGTCTCAGCAACTCAGCAATAGAGACATTAAACTCCTGTTGTTTCTGCTAAGAGGCGATCCGACCGTTTTCCTTAGGGAACGTTCACCGGAGCTTTGTTCCGTCAGTCCTCGGAGGGTTGGAGCGATGGTGGAGCCTTGGCGCTCGGATGGTGGGACCATTCTTTGGCCCGAGAAATTTCATTTTGAGGAAACGTTCCCCGAAGGAACAATAATCTCCGTCCTCTGAATTGCTGCTGTGCCTATTGCAGCCCAGAGAACCACAGCAGAGCTACAAAAAAAAAAGTTGGCAATTAGTTGATTTGCTCTTAAATGATTTTTTTTTCGGCGGCATGAAATCTACATTATTGTTGGTTTTCGCCATTCAGAGGGCTTCTAGTAAAGAAGAGGAGCGAGGCATGCCGCCCATAATAAATCAGTTACGAAAGCAATTTTACCTACTTCTGTTTGCAAGATTCTCCATGAAATGACTGTGATTCCATCCAATTCAAACCCTGCTTTGCTTTTTAGGGATTGTGTTTTTCCCGGATAATCCCGTGTTAATGACTCGAGGTCTGTATTTTCCTCACCGATCGTTTTCTCTCACCCATTTAGCCCACCACCTTTGGCTCTGGGTGCTTATGGTGCCCGGAAAAATTCATATAGCTCTCGCCCTGATGGGAGGATGATGTCCTGCGCATCTCCCTGGTCAGGGGCTGCCACCTCCTAACGTCTGGGCTGTACCTTCACTCTGGTGACCACCAGAACTCGTCACTGGGAGCGGCTGGTGGAGGAGCATCAATCGCATCTTTTGCCGTCGCTCGGTGATAACAAACTGTAGGATGAGTTGGAGAGAAGTAGAAATTTGGCTGCTGCAGGCGATAGTGAGCCGCAGTGTCCCTTGAAACTAATTTGGTGTTGGCCCCATGCGCATGTTTCCCAATGGGTGATGGCCAAGGTCATGTCCGTAGGGTGGTGTCCAACCATCTTCCCGTGTTAGGAGAAGGCTCTGCCTCTGAACTGCCTGGGTGCGCCGTTGGCCAAGTGGGGAACGTAGTATGAACTCCACAAATAGGTTTTCATTTTAGGGCTGTGAAACAGTGAGCGGTAGCCCCATCTCAGAAAAAATTCTGGGTGGTCCCTTTGCCTATGAAACAGTGGGAGGTGGTGGTGGTGGTTTGGAGGTGCAGCTGTAGCAGGAACCCGGACAAGGGGTGGGTTTGCAGAGCAATCCAAACCCAGTTCCCACCAGCTGGATGTTTACAGTCCTATATGCATCTCGCTTCTTATATCAGGGATGTTTTCCTTTATTGAATAGCCATTTCTTTCCATCAATTTTCCTTTTTTGTTACATTAAGAAAAGCAAAGAACCAATATACCGTATACCTTTTGAAATGTTAAAATATGAGTCTTTTTTTGGAGCGCTTGCAGCGTTCCCAGCGGGCCCCATTACTTGAATTAGGCTTTTAAAAGTAAAAATAATAGAAAAAAATCGAAAAAACTATAGATGAACAAACCTCAAACTGAAGTTTGATAAGTAATCGTACCGTGCAGGCTGCCAACTGCAGAAATAAGTAATGCTTGAAGATCCAAATGGATTTTAAAATGTCTTTTTTTGTTGTTTTTTCTTTTAGGGAACGGGCAGTCAACACGTCTCAATCTGGGACGCTTCAACTGACCGTGGGCAACCTGAAGCCGGAGGAGACCTACACCTTCCGAGTGGTGGCGTACAACGAGTGGGGCCCAGGAGAGAGCTCGCAGCCCGTCAAGGTCGCCACGCAGCCGGAGCGTGAGTACGCGCAGGATCGGCTCTGCCGCCGCGCTCACCGGCCGTCGGTTTAAAGGTTTTCCTAGAGCTCCTCTTAGAAAATACGGCCCGGTAAAATAAATACGAAAATATTTATTAGAAAATAAGCACGGTAAATGAAACCCTTCCGTAGTTCATACTATTTCTGGCAGAGCATCGAGGTGCTCAACAGCAGCGTAGGGCGAGTTGGTGGCGTCACTTTGGTGGTCGCGCATCCCGTCTATTGTGTGACACCGTAAGTGACACCAAAAGCTGTGCTGTGGTACGTAAGGGGGTGGTTTTTCTCGCTAGGAAACGTGATAAACCTACTGAAAGATATAAAAACCTTTCCACTGGGGTACACATTTTGGCTTATTGGGGTTTAAAACCAAATCTTTTCTGTTAGTTACTGTTTAGCAGTCAGTGTGTTTTATAAATCTTTGGAGCGGGTGGAACCTTTCAGGAGACACTTTTTCTGTATGTCTCATTTTATTGCAAGTATTTGCACGCGTCTGGTCTCCAGAAAGAAGAGAAATGTCTTCTGGTTGAGTTTGTCCTATTGCTATTTTTCTCGCTTGGAAGGTCCAAGAAGGACCGTTGCAGAGAGAGAGAATTCAAACGTTATTTGAGCTCTTCCATGGAAAAAATGAATGATTTGGAAGAGTTGGCCGTAAAAATGGGACCAGTATCTAGTCCTTAGTGCTGTGTCTCGTACTGGTGGGCACTGGAGTGCTTTGGTGGGCCACGAGGGTGATGGTGGGATGCTGAGCTGTTTTGACGCTCCATCACTAAGCCCCTGCCAGGATACGCTCCCCCTCTGTAAGAAGGTGGGAAATGTAACGCTCACCAGAAGCACAGTTTTACCCCATCACACGTTGCCGTGTACGGCAATTTAACTGAAAGGCAATCTTTGTCTGAAAACCCCTCATTGCGTGGGGTGCGGGTAAACCCTAAAATGCGTTTTCGTGAGTCATTGGTGCTGGGAGCAGGTAGAGGAGGTGGGAACGGTTCTCCACGGTGGGGGAGGAGAAGGAGGAGCGTGGAAAGCAAACCCTGTGATAAGGTGAGTCCCCAGAGGTGGATTTTGAACTGTTCAGTTCCTTTTACAGCTCAGCTCAGCCCCGGGAAAGGCGTCTGTTAGGGCCAACGGGGGGATGTGCGCCATCAAGGGGTGTTGTGAACGAGGGGAGAAGGAACCTTTCAACTTCACGTTATTCGGCGATTCTGCGTCTATGGCTTTGTTTCTCACAACCCATGAATTTGACTCTCTGTCATCGCTTCCCAAACCCCCAAAAGTAGTGACGTGCGTGAAATCTCAGCCGAGACACGCAGCGCTCTGGGTTTTTTCCGGATGTCCCCCCGTTTTAGAGACGTCTTCCGTTCCTGCTCTGAGATTGCTCTGCCGCTCATCGCGCTTGCGTGTGGTTACTCAACCGCCGCGTGCGAACACAAGCGAGGTTCTTTCCCAGCCCCTTTTTTGGGGGGGAAATAATTCTCGAAAGTCACTTTATGAACGGGAACCTTTGGAAAGGGAGGGGTTAAGCAGCTGACCCTCAGCATCGTTTATCTCTTGGTGATTTATCTCTGTGTAGAAGTGCGCGTACACACGTTTCTGTGTATGTTTGTAGTTTTTATATATGTATTTACAGAAGTAAAATAACGTTTCACTCCGGAAAATGCCCTCCCCCTCTCAAAGCCCCAGTGAAAAGCAGGCAGCGCTACCCCCTGCTGTTACCGTCCGAAGCTGCCACCGCGCGCTTCCCGGCTCCGGTTTCACGCGCGGCGTAGACATTGGGGAATATCTTTCCTATTTTAATAACTTCCAGATTTCTCCGAAGTGTCAAGTTTGAGCGTGGAGAAAATATTGCTTTCCTTTTTTTTTTAATTTTTTTTTTTTTTTTTGCCTTTTCACTTTTTCCTGGCGACCAAATTATCTTATCATTTTGCAACCCGTCTCTCTGGTCCTGGGAGGCAGTCGGCTTCTCTCCGGCTGTCTTTTAGAACATGCTGTAACTATTGTACAATAAATTACATGGCTGCCCATAAATTGAATTTCCACATTATTTGAAAATACCAGAAGTATTATGCAATCTGGCATTGTTAAAGGAGAAAAAGCTGATGAAAAAGGACATCTGAAATTCATGTCTGTCACTGCCTGTTTCGAAAAGTGCATACATTTGCGCAGTAATCAGTTTAAAAGATCAACAGAACAAGTTCCAGCTTTTTGAAATAATCATCCAGGATGTACGGGCTGGATTTATATGAAGGGTTTTGTCCCCAGATTAACACACACCACCCCCCCTTTTTTTTTTTTTTTTTACTACAACCCCCTTTTTCTCTGCCTTTATGGTATATAATTTCACTACAGTATTATCAGTCCGGATTTAAATCCCTGCATGCTTAAGCCATGTCTAATCTTTTCATACCACATGCGGAGACTTTGTGAGTTATTATTTTGGCTCCTCAAGACGCTGTTAAAGCAGCTTGGGAGTAGAGAATAAAGAACCGCATCTCTTCTCCCAAGGAGGAGTGGAATTGTCTGTCCGAGCTTTGAAAGCTGTTCCCTGCTGTGGGACCAGCTCACTTCTTTTCGCCGCCCTTTTGAATTAAAACCGGGTTCCCTAATAAATCCGTGTCTCCACGACGTGTGTATTAGTCGGGGAAAGAGAAGATGAATAGGAGAACGTGTTGGCGTGTCCCAAAGAAACGTGACGGCATCACTTCAGCCTCGTAAAGTTGCCTCTTATCATCTCCCTTCCAGTGAAATCAATTTAGTCTGCACTGACATCTCAACTTCTACCCGAGCATCTTTAAGGGCTTTATAAGGAATAATTAATTACCGAAGCCTCCTGAGATTGGGAATTATTACTATACCTACTTAAGAGCAGCCCAGCTGTGTCCCCATATGTCTCCCCGCTCCTGCGCTATACTGTGAGGAGCTCATCTCTGTCCCCTCGTGGTTGTCCCCAAGGTGGGGAGCAGCCAGGAGGAGCCGTGCTCCCCACCCCCACGTCCTGAAAAAGGGAATTCTGAAACAAATACCGAGATTTGCCGTGGATTTACGGAGTGAGTGGGGCATTTGGCAGCAGCGAGAAGGTCTCCACCTTGTCTTAGGAGACCTGGTTGACTTTGGTCACTGATCTCCACACCCACCTAGATGCTTTTGTAATTACTTTCAATTCCCATTAGGGGCTGGTGCATCTGACCTCAGAAATCAGTCCCCTTCTCGTTTCAGAACTTCATTTTTTTGTCATTATGGTGGGGAAGCATTTATATTAGTTCTTGGATCATTTTATCGCTGACTGGTTGCACCTGACTTTTCTCGCTGAGACAAATAGCACCAAAAACTACCGTCAGTGCTGCATTAAAGCAATTGCACCAAAAGCTATTCCAGTTTTGGGGTTTGGTGTGGGGTTTTGTCGGCTTTATTTTTTTTTCCTACGAGTTTTTCAGCGGAGACAATATTCTTTGAAGTTATTGCACGGGAAATGTTAAAAAGACACAGACAAAATTCCAGCCGCGGTCTCTTCTAACGTACTTTTCTTATACAAATGTCAAAACCGCCTAGAAAATTAAAAGGCCATTAAAATTAATGCCAGGAAATTTCACGTGAAACAGCAAAGGAAGGCAGGGACGGATTTAAAGCCCCCATAGGTGACAATTTTATCAAGCAGTAGTCAGTTCTGTATACGCGGATCTGCGCAGATTATGTTTGCAGAATAAACATGTGCTGGAGTAATTGATTTTTTTTCTGAAGGCTTATATCAGACCCATCCGTTTTAGTCACCAATCGTCACCTCTCAGGGCTGGCCAGTGTCCCCAAGCAGGGCTGGCCCCTGCCGCTGTGGGATGCTGAGTATTTCAGAGGGCACTAATGCCACATTTGCTCCCTGCTCAGCTATTTTGGGTACCACTTACAGTCACAAGGATGATAACGTCGCTATAAATGATGCGGTGTTCCTGCCTATGGCAGGGGGGTTGGAACTCGATGATCTTCAAGGTCCTTTCCAACCTAAACCATCCTATGATTCTATGATAAACTATCTCGTGATAGTAGGGGTCTTGCTGAAATGGGATGAGTTTGGGCAGACGCTGGAGCTTATCCAGGAATCCTCCCACCCAGTGGGCTTGATCAGGTTTTTTTGGGAACAGAGAGTTGAGAAACCCTGTTCTCCAACACAAAATGGCCATGGATCTGGGTGGAGAAAAAGCTGTGCTTGTGTTTAAGAAGTTGGGAGGGCTGGAGCACCCCCAGGTCCTTCTCCTCAGGGCTGCTCTCCAGCCATTCTCCACCCAGCCTGGATTTGTGCTTGGGATTGCCCCGACCCAGATGTAAGACCTTGCACTTGACCTTGTTGAACATCATGAGGTTGGCATGGGCCCACCTCTCCAGCCTGTCCAGGTCCCTCTGGATGGCATCCCTCCCCTCCAGCATGTCTATTTATATATGTATTTCATACATTTATCAATCCATGGAAGAGCTGGTGCAAGCAGACACGTAAGCATCTCCGGTGTAATGCCTCGGCGGTGATTTTTTCTTGTCATTTGATGAAAGGGTGAAGCAGTACTGAAAAATGTGTTCTGTGGAGTCATTAATATCCTCCTCATTTGTGTGTATTCTTCCGTAATGGCTCAGTAAAATACACCCTGGGGTAACTTTATGCCATTCTTGCATGGTTCTTTAATTTTATGAGTAATTTACGCGGAGCATTGGCAGGGGAGGGGGGGGGAAGGTTTTCAATTGCTTTACATTTTAATGAAACGCGTCTTCTTTTCTCAAAGTTGGGTAGACCTAAAGGAAGGGTTGGTGGTGTCCGGTTTTCTGTCCATCTTTGAGTCCTGCTTCTGGCTTCCCATCTGCTTTCTACATTTATTTTGTCTTTTTCTTGAGAGAGAAGAGTTGCTTCAGTCTCAACTGTTGGAAGGTGCTTCACGTTGCAGGAGGTCGCTGCAGGAGCAGGATGAGGTCTTGCTCTGGGTTGGCCATTGGGACACTGGTGGTGTCCCCAGCACGGGTGCGGGTGACGCATCTGCCCTGGCCCGGGTACCTTAATGCTGTCTTGTGCAATGGAAAATACGAATTCACATCCCCCGAACGCATCGATGGTGTGAATTTTGTCTTTTGTTTCCTGCGTTTTTTGTTTTTACAGCAGGGTTCATTTCAAAGAAAGTAGAAATTTCTGTTATTTTGTGGGGAAGCTGAGCCGTGTTCCCGTGGCAAGCGATCTGCCCGCTCCCCTTCCCAACTCCCGCACTCCCCATCCTCCTCTGCCGCGTCGGGGCTGGGGCTGGACGTGCCACGGGGGCGCTCAGCCCACTTTTTCCTGTTTAGCTACATTTAAACTGGAGTCAGGGCTGGGTAATAGAGGCTGTTAGCATTGATAATTGAGATTAAAGATCGCCCCATGCTGGTTTATTCTTTGGACTCTGGCTAGCTTTAGTGCCGTGGCCTTTTTTCTCTTTTTTTTCTTTCTATTTCGCATTGAATTTCTAGTTTCTCTTGTGGAACAAAATGCCATACCTTAATCCAGATGCAGTGACTCCGTCTGCACTTACCTGCTGGATGTGTGGGTTCTTGCGCGTCACGGGAAGGCTGAGTAAGACTTTTGTAAAGGCCGTTTGCAATAAGGAGATATAAGGAGGGATTGAATAAGAGAAAAAAGAAAATTTATATTTTACTGCTGCCTAGAGACTTTTGAAAGAAGTTGCAAAGAGGAGGAGAGGAAAATATTCTGCACATCTATCTTGGAGCTTAGGTTGATTCTCGCCTCCTGTTTAAGCCGCAAAAAGTGACCAGGTGAGCGTGCGGTCTGTTCTTCCAGTATTTCTGTAAACCTCTCCATGACCAGATTCTTAAACATATTGAATTAGTTGATAAACATTCATCTTCCCAAGTCATCTCCGTCACCGAGAGCATTTCCACGCTGCGTCTCGCTGCGGTGGTGCCACCTCATTGCCTTCTTGCCCCGGCTCGGTCCCTCCTGCAGCCATGTGCCCCCCGAAGCTGTGAGGGGACCTGATGAAATACTTATTTAATTCTTACTGATGGATTATGCCAACTCCAGAAGCTCGCTGGAGTTGAAGTTTCCAGCTGGCGCGTGCAATGACCCCGAGCAAGGTGGTTCACTCCTGTACACCATCATCCCTTTGTTTCTGAAATGGGCACAATGGAGAAGACGTGGGAATCTTCATCTTTTGAAGATGTCATGGAATCATAGAATTGTGGAGGTTGGAAGGGACCTTTAAGATCATCCAACCGTTAACCTAACCTGACAAAACCACTTCTAAACCATGTCCCCGTGGTCATGTCCCCACGTCATCCAAGCCCTTCTCGGAGATAGAAGAGAGAGCAGGTTCTGGCTCATTAATAGCGGGAGAATTTGTTACCACCGTGGTAGACTAAGAGTTAAAGAAAAAAACGAATCAAACCCAGAAAGTAGAGTTGTTCGTTTTCAAATTGTCTTGGGTTCAATTTAAAGCACCACAAATCGCTTGCTGTTCATCATTCATCTTAATTAACTGAAATAATGCAGTCAAAATCTTCTCTTTTGGGGGTTTTGTTTGGTTGATTTTTTTTTTTTCTGACTGGCTCTTCTGCCTCCTTTGAAAAGTGTGCGTCTCATTAAAAAGTTGTATGAAACGTTGTAATTAAAATTGAATTTAAAGGACTTTGCATCCCCTTTGTGAGACCTTCTTACGTCTTCTTGTCCTCAGTTGCGTAGAGGAAACCCAGTAGATGAGGAATCCATATTCTATCGGACATATACACTGAATCCTTCCTACTGCAGTCGTTGAGTAGGTGTCTCCATGGTGTCATGCTTAGGGCAGAACTGCTGAGACGTTCAGCACGTGGCGAATCAGTGCCAGGCTCAGGTGTAGTTTTCCTGTAGATTTAGATGAGATATTAGGAAGAAATTTTTCACTCTGAGGGCAGTGAGCCCCTGGCGCAGGTTGCCCAGAGAAGCTGTGGCTGCCCCATCCCTGGAGGTGTTGAAGGCCAGGTTGGACGGGGCTTGGAGCAACCTGGTCTGGTGGGAGGTGTCCCTGCCCAGGGCAGGGGGGTGGAACTGGATGATCTTCAAGGTCCCTTCCAACCTAAACCATTCTATGATTACCGAGGTTGCCACTATACCAGGAAGACTTTCTCTTCTGAGACACATACTCATCTTTTTATATCTTCTGGAAAAGAAAAATTTTTAAAAAATCCTTTGGCTCTGGTAGGTTTGAAAATACCTCTGACCTTCATCATCCCCGAGAGGTGTTGAGATGTTCTTTCAGAGGTCTCTGAAAGTCCCGGCATCAGCTACCACATCCCCCATGAGAATTCTAACAGAAGCAGTAAAAGCAGTTGCGTTTTCTTTCCCGGTGCTCCAGAGGAGTTGGTCTGAGTGAGATTCTGAGGACGATCCGGTCCCGTTTCCCTCTATAAACCCTCTGCTCGGCCATAGCCCTCACTCTTGACATGGTCTTGGCTGCCTCCATCCCGGAGCTGCCCGGGGGAAACCTCCTCCTCCTCCCATCCACTGACCCTTGACCACTTCCAGAGCCACCTTCTCTCTGGTGAGGAGTCTTACAGATATTTCCCAGGGATTTTAAATAGCGCTAAATAAGTTTTCCTATTGTTTTTAACAGATCTTCTCTCCTCACTGTAGTCTCTGCCCATTTTTCATGAACTTAAAATATACATGCGAAAGAATAGCGGCAGTGTTTTTTATGAAAAACATTTCTTTTAAGGCTTTTTTCTTCTTTAAAACTATTTTGTGGTTTTTGTCGGACTCTTGAAATGGAGGACAGAAAGGACCAGAGGTTTGGGCTTCACAGGAAATTTCCTGATGCTGCAGTCTCCTGTTGTATTTTAAAGTACAGCAAAACCACTTTTTTGGCTTTAATGAAACGATATATTTCATTCCATTGTCCAGTATGTAAAAATTGTGAGAAGCTTACACCGAAATCGGTGGGAGTAATTTAAGAATCGTTTAGAAAAGCGATATTTTAGTTTGAAAACATCATTACTGGGTGTTTCAGCGTTACGGAATTACTTCGTGTCGCTTTTCTTGCTAAGCAAAAATCATCGCTGTTCCTTCCAAATGTTTTGATGTCTGCGAAGACCATGTTTACCCGAAATCATCTGCTTCAGTGAAAATATTCCAAACTCTAAATGAGAAGAGGGGGTTTTCCATTTCTGAGGTTTGTCTGCGCCGCACACTCCTTCCTTTCAGTGCTTCGGGGGGGGGTGGTTGACGTGAAGAATTCGGTGCTTGTCACCTAATCATTGCTTTTTAGAAAGAATAAGCTTCACCCGTTAGAAGCGTGTTGTAATTCGGCTCCAGGTTTGCTGAGCTGCGAAGGCACCGTGGTGCCAAGTAAAACACTTCTCTTTGACTGACTGGTGGAGAAGGAGCAGAAAATTAAAGCCGCTTTTATCTGGGGAAAAAAAAATAAAATCAAAATGCAGAACAGATGAGCATATCTTAATCAACTATGCAAATCAAGGCGTTGCATCGTTTGCATGAAATCTCCATATTTAGAGGTCCCTGATGCCAACAGTAATGCCGAGGCTCAGTGGCCCTGCCTGGGTCCCCGCCTCGAGCAGGAGGGGTGCAGGATGGATGGGCCACCCCTGGCACCCCGTACGCTACCTGCAGAGACGGTGGCAGTTGACGGTGATGAAGACATCACCTTCATAGAATCATAGAATGGTTTAGGTTGGAAGGGACCTTGAAGATCATCCAGTTCCAACCCCTCTGCCATAGGCAGGGACACCTCCCACTAGACCACGTTGCTCCAAGCCCCATGCAACCTTGCCAGTATGAATTATGTTGGAGTTGGAAGCTCTTCTGCACTGGAGCGCGTTTCCTTCATCCGTACATCCCTCAAGGGAGCGTTTTGATGCCGTGGTCCTTGGGCAGCGTGGTCGTCCTTCCTACTGGCTGCTGGTGAGACACAAGGCGATGTTTCCTTGGCCACATCGAGCAGTTAGCTTTGGCTCTGGTTGGTCTTTCTCTGGACAAGAGCACCGGCGTGTCACTTTGCTGAGGTTCATCCAAAAAGCTCTGCTGAGCTGCAGACCACTGGGGACATGTTTGTCTCCCTGCAGCTTTCCGAAAACAATGGCCACTGGGGCAGTGGAAATGAGCTGGAAATGAAATAAACTTCCCCGAGCCTGATTTGGGCACTGGGAAGAGTCTTACTTGGTGCCTCCCGCTGATCCAATGCCACCACGTTTTACTGCCTGGTAGTACAAAGCTCTTCTCGAACCTTTTCATCAGAAACAAAGCTATCTGTGTAGAGAGACAGGTTTTATTTGTAGGACGGTTGTGTCTAAGAGACCTAAATTATGATTGAGGCCATTTTGTGCTACGATTTCTACAAATTTAACGGAGGGATTCGACCTGAGACTGAAGACAGACTCTTGAACCTCTGCCGTTGAGCAAGGGATGCGCTCCAGCCTACTGTTCCTGGGAAGGGCCAAAGCATTTAAACAATTCAGGTGGGTCCTTCGGCCCTTTCCACGCCGGTTATCTCTGTGGGATATCCCAACCCATCACTTTGTCACAGAGGTGTTTGATTAACCATCCCGCTCAACTCCCATCAAGTACTGGGGTGGTGCCATCACCGGGGGTTAGCACAGTACGAGGTGCTCAGCCATAACCTCTGCAGTCCTCTGCAGGAGCGCAGCCCCATGAGGGGGAGAAGGTCGAGGAGAAGATGTCCTATAAAAGGAGCTGCTGCCGAGCGGTTCTAAAATAGCTTTGGACGTAGGAATTGAAATTCTGTCTGGGTTCCGTTTGACACGCGTTCATCTTTGTTTTTTATCTGGCCCTTTCTTCCCACCCCGGAAATCTTGCAATATAAATAGGTAAGATAAAGAACGGGTAGGAGATATATTATTATGCCATTTTATGGGAAGGAAATTGAAGCAAAAAAGCCTTAAATTATTTATCCAAGCTCCCTCTGGAAGTCTGAGCCGGAGCCGAGATTGCGGTAACCTATCTTTCCGCGCGCCGTTTCTCAAAATAAGAGGTTGAATTTCTGTCCCTATTGAAGTCAATGGCGGTTGCTTTTCGGTTCTGCGGACGCTCTCATTTCCCGGGAAGCGCATAGCGGGGCCTCCAGCCCTTCTAAATGCTCTTCCATTCAGAAAGGGTTTTTTTTCCTTCCATTTTTTCAGACCTCAAACAAACGCAGGGCATGTTTGGACACCCAGAAGCAGATGGATTTTTGGAACAAAAGCTTGGTTTGGAACTGAATTTATCTTGCTGAGCGCAGGCTCGCTCTCCGTTGATGCTATTATTTTAGTGTCCATGTTTGCACCCCGTATTTGCTTTCAAATAGCTTATTGACATTAGTGAAATCTTAATAAATCTGTACTCACAGAGATATTTTTCTCCCCAGCGCGAACTGTTACAACAGACTACTTCTTTCTCCATCCCCAATTTGGGGCTTTCCTGCTACAAATACAGCCCATCGGCGTCTTGCAACAGTGATAGTAGGAAACTCTTTAAAATATTGTTCTCTTTTCTGAGTTTAGCAGCAGGGCTACCAGCGGTCCTCAATTCCCAGAACTGTTGCACTGCGCTATACGCTGAAATGTTTGAAAATCAGGCGAAATAAGCACGGGAGTGGAGCTGCTGGGCACTGAAGATCCTTTTTTAAAGTTTCTTTTATGAATGAAGAGCCTGGATGGGTGTTGAGCCGCTTCTGCTGCCGCTGTCGTACCCATTTCTGGCCAAGTTTTTTATTTGGCGAGAAGATAACGCCGTAGTTTCACCTCCCTCTTGTTCCAGACTTTCTGGAATTTGTGTTGTGGAGCTGTGACCCACTGGCACATCTCTGGCGATGCTCAGGTCCCCGTCCTCCCCCCGAGCCTCTGCCTTTCCCCAACAGGAGGATGGAGGAGGACGCGTCCCTAAACCTCCTCCAGTGGAGGCAGCTCCAAGGAGGCACTTTCCCTTCACTGCGGTGTTCAGAGCTGAGCCACCTCCATCACCATCGCTTGGTGGTACCATCCCTGGTCCCGTGTTCTTTAGCGAATGGAAGAACATCGGATTCACACATCTGTGGCGCGCGGCGTGAGGAGTTAAAGGGAAAACTCATGAAAACCAGAAGACTCTGTGAAAATATAAATGCAAGCTACTTCCAAAAGCAGATGGCACTGGAGGTGTCCGGGGCAATCCAACCAAACAACTGTCATGTCTTCAGAGCAGGTCCGGCACGGGGCAGCAGATTTCGCCGTGTTAATAATTACACCGCCTGCAGGCTCTCTGAAGTTGCATCTTTCCGTGCAGCGTGGAACCAGGTTTTAATGAAATATCGCTAAAGCTGTTAACTACAGAGAAAGAAGGGGGAGGGGGGGAGGCCCAAAATCAAAGGCGCAATCAAAGTGCGCACTCTATTATCAATAAACATAAGTCGCTTCATAACTGTTTTCATAGAATCATAGAATGGTTTAGGTTGGAAAGGACCTTGAAGATCATCGAGTTCCAACCCCCCTGCCATAGGCAGGGACACCTCCCACCACACCAGGTTGCCCAAGGCCACCTCCAGCCTGGCCTTGAACACCTCCAGGGATGGGGCCTCAACAACCTCTCTGGGCAACCTGTGCCAGTGCCTCACCACCCTCAAAGGGAAAAACTTCTTCCTAATGTTCAATCTAAACCTGCCCTCTTCCAGTTTGAAGCCATTCCCCCTCGTCCTATCGCTACATGCCCCAGTAAAAAGTCCTTCCCCAGCTCTCCTGTAGGCCCCCTTTAGGGACTGGAAGGCCGCAATAAGGTCTCCGTGGAGCCTTCTCTTCTCCAGGCTGAACAGCCCCAACTCTTTCAGCCTCTCCTCATAGGAGAGGTGCTCCAGCCCTCGGATCATCCTCGTGCCTCTCCTCTGGACACACTCCAGCAGGTCCATGTCCTTCTTATGTTGGGGACTCAACTTCCAGGTGCTGTTTAGGACTGTCTTGACCAAAGGCTGCCGTGCAAACTTCTGCATCAATGCACCTTAGATCCCAAAGCTGGAGCCCACCAATAGCTCTGAAAGAAGGTCAGTGTCTTGTGATAGAGCTTAATGCAATGGTCTTGGGGTCACTGGACTCTTTATGTGCCAGAGCTGCGCTCACAATGTGCGGATGCTCCTCTCCCTGCTCTCCAGTGGGGCTTCGGTGTGAGCCACATTCCCACCGGCACAGGCAGGGTGGCCTTGGGTGCAGAAGGCAGAGCTTCAGAAACTTATAAAAATGGCAGGTTTGAGAGAGAGAGAGAGATATTTAGCATGTTTAGGCAGTTGCCAAGCAATTTTTGACGGAGTTGCCTACGTTCCTATTTTAGGCGCTTGTATCTTTCTTGAGTCTTATTAAGTGTTATTATCGGAAGTTTAACTGAACAATAGCGAAGAGGAAATCTCTGTGGAAGAACAGTGAAGGCTCATGAGAGTAGAAATTAGAATCATAAAACGGCTTAGGTTGGAAGGGATCTTGAAGATCATCTAGTTCCAACCCCCCTGCCCTGGGCAGGGACACCTCCCACCAGCCCAGGGTGCTCCAAGCCCCGTCCAACCTGGCCTTGAACACCTCCAGGGATGGGGCTGCCACAGCTTCTCTGGGCAACCTGCGCCAGGGGCTCACCACCCTCACAGTCAAGAATTTCTTCCTAATATCTCATCTAAATCTCCCCTCTTCCAGTTTGAAGCCATTCCCCCTCATCCTATCACTCCATGCCCTTGTAAAAAGTCCCTCCCCAGCTCTCCTGTAGCCCCTTTAGGGACTGGAAGGCCGCAATAAGATCTCCCCGGAGCCTTCTCTTCTCCAGGCTGAACAGCCCCAACTCTCCCAGCCTGTCCTCCCAGCAGAGGTGCTCCAGCCCTTGGATCATCTTTGTGGCCGTCCTCTGGCCCCGCTCCAACAGGTCCATGTCTTTCCTATGTTGGGGGCTCCAGAGCTGGATGTGGTACTCCAGGTCAATACCAGTGTCTCTCAATAAGGAAATGCTTTCACTGGCCTACAGAGATGCCATCCTTTTCTGCTCCTACAACGAATCAAACTCGCAGGATTACTAGAGATCTTAAAGCCCTCTTACCCTACCATTGGCCAGGTCTTCCCAGCAGCTAGTGCCCACCTCAAGCTCTGAAACCGTGCTGCTGAGCTCCTGCAGGTCTGCTGACCCCAAAGTCAAGCTGCGTTGACTCAACTTGTGCCATCATGCCCCAGAGGTATGAATCTGAGCATTGTTTCTCCTGCCGGAGGCTCCCAGCTTGCCCCATGCATGTGGTACGTCTCCAGCCAGGACAGGACATGGATGTGCAGCACTGTACGACGGAGGGAGGGAATGAGTTATGGACGTTGTCTGGAGGCTCTTCACCTATTGCCAACTGCACATGACCTCTTTGGGTTTATACCAACTGCTGGCAGGAGGTTACCTCCAAAAATAGCCCGTAGTTGGTAAGATTTGAGAACTTCTGGAAGATTTGAAGCAAGACATACCATTAATGTAGAGGACAGCCCTCTTTGTTGGGGCCAGCTTGGATTAGAAAGACAACAGTACTGCTCTGCAATGAAGATGTTGGGAGCACAGGTAGTTATTTCTGCAATAATAGACCTAAAATCGAGGTATATATCAGGTGCTTATGGTGTCATCTTTTAGCCCGGGGAACGTTGGCTTTGGGGCAGCACGAGGTGCATCCTTACTGCATGAGATGCATCCTTACGGCACGGCGCGGATGCAGCTATTCACCCCGGCAATACAAGATCATCCCCGCTGACAGCAGAAAGGTATTTAGTGCATATTTCTAAAATAAGAATTGGGAAAAAAAAAAAAAAAAGAAAACCCAAAACAAACCAAAAGCATTTGACCATTTCTGGCTTTGGGCCTCATTGCCTGTACGGCTGCTGGATAGGAGTAATTCCTCCAAATAATTCCCCCAAATAACTGGCTGATGCGAGAGCGGCAGCAAACTCTTTGCAGGGCTTTGTTGTAGCTTATATTTACGGAATGATTTGAGGCGCTGAACCGATCTTTCATGGGAGCGGAAGGGCCTTCTCAGAGGAACAGCGAGTTTTGGAATACGTTGAAGCATTATGTGGAGCCCACAGTGGAAAAAAAAAAGCATCGGTCCTCTGTCCACCTTCTCTCCTGTCTCCTTTTCTCTTAGGGAAAGGATGCTGTTGGTTGTAAACGATTGACTTTAGAAGAAACGTGATTTAATGTCATGTTTTAATGGCATGCAAAGCGGTTCTGAAGGCCCCTCCGCTATTTAGAAAGCGAAGAATTTAGGAAAAGATTTAAAACTTAATGCCAATTTTCACGAGATTATTATTCGACGGATCAGGCGAGATTATTAAACGCTTTGTGCGCGCTGGAAACGCGGAGACCTTAAGCACGTTAGAACNGACCTTAAGCACATTAGAGCACCTGTCGGAAATACTGCGAGAGAATGAAAAGGAAATAAAAACATTGTAAACGTATCTACGCTGCATCTAAACCCAAAATTGTGATCGGAGGGTGGCTGTGTTTTGCTGATGCCGTGTCTGAGCGCCTTTTTACGCTGCCCAGCTCCGCTGTCCCTATTTTGCCGGAGCGGGATGGACCCAGGGAGCGCGGGCTCAGGGGCTCCTCGGCATCGCCGCGCGCTTACGGATTTCCAGAAGAGAGCCGTTAGCGCGCAACTGCCTCGGAATGGGGCTGTGATTTTGCGGAACGCCCGTTCTAGGAGCTGGAATTCCGTCAGCGGTCGCACAATCGCTTGCGAGTTTGTTTTACGCCACGGCACGCTCCCCGTCGAAAGTAAAAAGGTACTATTTGGCGTTGAAGATTTTTCGGCAATAACCTTCCGCTTGACCTTTACAGTTTTGCCACAATTATAATTCTTTTTTTTCTTTTTTTCTTTTTTTTCCTTCCAATTTCGCTGGAGGTGAGGATGAAGGCGCAGCTAAGCTGTAGATAGTCTCTTCTCCAAACGCCAGTTGTCGCCAGTGCTGCTGGTGGTTATTGGAGTTTATTAAGCTTTTTTGAGCTCTTTTGTTTTAAGAAGCGGTTTAAGCTGACGTCCAAAAGCGTCACGTAGTTGGTGTGTGATTATTATTCGGGGTAAAATTGGAGCATTTTAAGATAGAGTCTGTATAACACAAAGGTGACCCCGTATGGTTCCCTTAATTACAAGGGATTGGTTTGTGTTGTCGTTTAAGGGGGGGTGGTGCACGTCTTCCCCCGCCAGCGCCATCCCGCTGTCGAGGCAATCCAAATTTTGCCTTTCGAATGGTCTTTACTTGAAGGCCGAACCTATTGCGAACCTCTGTGTTTTCGGAACGAACCAAACCACGTAACAGTTTGAAGGATGGGGTATTTTAACGCTTTTATTGTCGTTATTTGGTTTATGAGATGAGCTCTGCGGTTTCCGTAGCTGCCGGGCACCGCGCAAACACGGCAGTGTTATTTTAAGAGCAGAACTGGGGCTACACATCAATATTGGAGCTTATACTATTTAAGGTCTAACTTTTAAAGGGTAAATGAGGGTTTGCGGATGATGGAATAAGGCAGGTTGGGTGATGGGAGGTCTCTGGTCCAGCCCCTGCTCAAAGCAGGGTCAGCTCCGGATCAGCCCAGAAGAGTCGCGTGATTTCTTCTGGCCAACTCCATCCCATTGCTCGGTGCTACCAGATTTCGGTGGCTTTGCAGGAGCCACTGCTACGCTGGGGGGATGCCAGCCTCCAGCCCAGCCTTTGTGGGTTCCCTCATTCCCTAGAGCACGTCAAGGACTGCCCGTAATTCTTCACATCAGCCATCATCTGATGGCTGAGAGGTTGTTGAGGCCTCATCCCTGGAGGTGTTCTATGATCCAGGATCCCTCGGGCAGCTAAAACAGACCGAATAATGCATAAAGGAGTTTAAACAACTAAAACATCTCATTGGACTAGATGATCTCCAGAGGTCCCTTCCAACCCTGACCATTCTGTGATTCTGTCTCAATGCAATGTGCCTTATCACAGACTGGTCAAGGTTGGAAGGGAGATCTGGAGATCATCTCATCCAACCCCCTGCCAGAGCAGGGGCACCTCCAGCAGTGGCACAGGACGGCGTCCAGGCGGGTTTGGAATGGCTCCAGAGTGGGAGACTCCCCCACCTCTCTGGGCAGCCTGTGCCACTGCTCTGCCACCCGCACAGGAGAGAAGTTCCTCCTCACGTTGAGGTGGAACTTCCTATGGTCAAGTTTGTGCCCGTTACCACAGGGTAAATGCATCTATTGTGTGCGTTAGGTATTTGTGCTCCTTATTTCCCAGAAATTTAATTTTAAGGATTATAGAACTGTAGAGTACCAGGTTGGAAGGGACCTCAAGGATCATCTGGTCCAACCTTAAAGATGAAGTCCATCCCCTGAGCCAAAGACACAGACCTGTAGCGTTGATGGCACAACCCTTCCAAGTATTTCGTGTATTCATGGCACGAAATCTGCAGTACTCTTTCCATGGTGTATTTTCCACGGGTTTATCGTGCCTTTCATATTTTATCTGGAGCTCCCGAGGTGTACAGTGCCGAAGCAGTGCCATTGCAGGCGTCCCCCGGAGGTGTGCGCAGGGCCGGGTCGTGCCACGCATCGGGGACACGGGCACAGCGATGGGGGAACCGGGATTTTCACACCGTCCTTTCCTTCCTGTGCAGTGCAAGTTCCCGGGCCGGTGGAGAACCTGCGGGCTGTGTCTACCTCACCTACCTCGATTCTCGTCTCCTGGGATCCCCCCGCCTACGCAAACGGCCCCGTTCAAGGCTACAGGCTCTTCTGCACGGAGACGGCCACTGGAAGAGAGCAGGTGAGCGGTGAGCGGGGCGGCATTGCTCCCTCGCTGAAAAAGAGGGAGATTTGGGGTAGGCACCTGCAGGTTTTCAATGTCCTATAAAGGCTCAAAGTGAGAGGTTTTCCAGATGAATCCTCCGGGTTAGGTGAACGTTGCGCAGACCGGTGATGAAAGAGAAAATCATAGAATCGTATAATCATAGAATCATGGAATCATAGAATCGTAGAATCATGGAATCATGGAATCGTAGAATCATAGAATCATGGAATCATGGAATCGTAGAATCGTAGAATCATGGAATCAGAATCGTAGAATCATGGAATCGTAGAATCATGGAATCATAGAATCGTAGAATCATGGAATCATAGAATGATAGAATCATAAAATCATAGAATCATAGAATCGTAGAATCATAGAATCATAAAATCATAGAATCATGGAATCATAGAATCGTAGAATCATGGAATCATAGAATGATAGAATCATAAAATCATAGAATCATGGAATCATAGAATCATGGAATCATAGAATCATAGAATCATAAAATCATAGAATCATGGAATCATAGAATCGTAGAATCATGAAATCATAGAATGATAGAATCATAAAATCATAGAATCATGGAATCATAGAATCATGGAATCATAGAATCATAGAATCATAAAATCATAGAATCATGGAATCGTAGAATCGTAGAATCATGGAATCATAGAATCGTAGAATCATGGAATCATGGAATCATAGAATCGTAGAATCATAGAATCATGGAATCATAGAATCATAAAATCATAGAATCATCGAATCATGGAATCATAAAATCGTAGAATCATCGAATCAAGGGAAATAAATTTTCACCAGTATAAAATGGGTTTGGGAGGTAGAACGAGGCAGCCTGTTCCATATTAACCATTCCTCAGCTTTATCCTGAATTTTCAGAATAACGCCAAAGAGCATTTAAAGAGCCTTTAGACTCCCTCTTTAAACCATCAACGCATTAATGGCAGTTGGTGCATACAGAATGTCTACTTTTAGTTGCTCCTTGTAACTCCTTCCAAGCGGGAGGGTGAAATAGTAGGAACCCCGGCTAGAAACACGGCGTGTCCTCTCCAGACTGACGGACGCTCGTCGTGACAACTGCTATCGATTGGGCTCTGTGCTTTCCAGCGGCCAACGAGCGGCGGCGCCTTCTGCAGACTGCCAACTGCTCAGACGCTTCCCGCTGGCCGTTTCGTAGCCGATATCGGATGGGAGCTCCATCGGATGGCAGCAGTGGAGATGAGCTCTGTGGGTTAGGGAGTGCGGCCTGAATCGGGTTTTTAACAAAGAACAGGGCAGGGAAGAGAGCGGAGATCCTTTTAGTCTCACCTGATGACAGCACGTGACAATCACAGGCAGTCCGGTGGCCTCACTGGTCTTACGGGAACTTTTGTACCGACCCAGTTTTTCTGTGCTTGCTTTATTTTCCTTCTTCCTTTTCTCCGAAATTCCGCCTTTTTGACTCAACCATTTTTTCTGTTCCTTCTTTATTTTGCTTCTTCCTTTTCTCCAAAATTCCGCCTTTTGACTCAACCGTTTTTGTCTGTGCTTGCTTTATTTTACTTCTTCCTTTTCTTCAAAACTCCACCTTTTGACTCAACTGGTTTTTTTCGGTTCTTGCTTTACTTTCCTTCTTCCTTTTCTCCAAAATTCCTCCTTTTTGACTCTTCGCCTTTATTTTCTTCTGTGCCTGTGGAATGGCTTAACCAAAAAAAAAAACAAACCACCCTTTTTTCCTGTGCTCTACATAACTAAACCCAACTCAGAGATGTTGAAATCCCCTCCATCCTGAAGGTGTGGGCAGGGCTGTGGATGAGCACCAAGACCTGAGCTGTACTAAACCATTCTGGTGCAAATTACCTTTTATACCAACTTAAATAAGGATTTAGCTGGACTTCTCCAAGGGTGAGAAGCTTAATCCGCTCATCCCTGGGCACGGCCGTGGCGTTGGCGGTCACGTATCCCCTCGGTTTGTCATCCCTGTGTGCTAGACCGTGGAGGTGGAGGGGCTCTCCTACCGCCTGGAGGGGCTGAAGAAGTTCACTGAGTACACCCTGCGCTTCCTCGCCTACAACCGCTACGGCCCCGGCGTCTCCACCGAGGACGTGACGGTCACCACGCTTTCGGATGGTGAGTTGGGGCCGGGGTGGGCAGGTTGGGTCTATCGGTTGCCGTCGTGAGGCTTTTTCTTCTCTCTTTTGGAAGAGGCAGCGATGACGCGAGGAGAGTGTGTAGGGCGGAAACCTGTGGTACCCTCTGAGCCAAAGATAATGGTTCAGTTCGTTATTCCGATGTCTAATGAATAGGGATAGTCTGGTTTTCTCTTTATTTTCACTTTAACTCAGGCACAAGGTGTATCCTTTCAGCTTTCCAACAGGACCTCTTTTATTCCGGCGGCATTTGAAGAGCCCGAGGCCTGGTTTTTTTCCCTCGTGCTTTAAAAACAGGGGTAGGAAATGTGCCAGGGCTTTGATCTCCGCTCATCCCGGCACCTCCATCCTTCCCGTGCTCCCGCGCCTCGCGAGCTCCGGGCGAGAAATTGAGTTTTATTTGGTGTTCGGAAGCGTTTCGTTGGCTCCGAGGTGGCAAAACTTCGCGCGCCTCTGGTTCTTCTTGGAGTCGCTGAGCCCGAACCCCGTGCCTGGCTAAACCAGGAAGAGCTTCACTGAGCTCGTTTGGGCCACGAAAGCGTAAACCCCATAAAAACGAAGGAAAAAATTCTTCCCGCGGGGTCGGTGGGAGTTCGTCAAGCAGGAGGCAGCTTCGGGGATGTGGCAGCTCCTGCCTGAGCCCCACAGCCGGAGGGGCTTTTTCCAGACCGATTTTCTGTTTAAAAATGACACAGGAGGTGTCAACTGAGCTTTGAAAGTGACGTTCAACAGTTCATTTTCCTTCTGATAAAAAAATCAGACAGCTAATTTTTAATTCACGCTAATTAAAGCGAGGTGTGGGGCTTGGGGTGGCCCTGGCCTTGGTTTGGGTGACTGATTTCAGGTCATTTTCATGGGGAAAAAAATCTTTGCTTTGACATGAGAGTATAACATCAGGGAACAGGCAGGAAATACTTCGCCGTGGGTTCAACTCGTTGGGCTTCTCTCCCCTCGGAAGCGTAGCAGATGACCTGCGCCTAATGAGCACGTTCAGAACGAGCGCCCGACACGTCGGGTAACCACCGGCAGAGGCACCTCAAGTCACCTAAAAATTTCCGTGTTTTTCCATTCCGTGCTGTAGATTGCTGCTAGAGCCAAAAAAAACCCCCAAATTCAATGGCGAACCAGGGCGACTGAGATTTATTCCTTTATATTTTCCTTTAATTTTATTACAAAGTGGGTAACTCTCCCTTGTTTTTCTGCCCAAAACACGTCAAAAGTTGTATAAGATTAAAAATGGCAATTTTCTGTCTGTCTCATAACCCAGTTGCTCCTGATTGCCACATCCAATCAACTTAAAAATATCAATTTCTGGGCAGCGTGAGTAGAAGCTCTACAGATCCTGGAGCAAATCAGGGTCTCGCGGGCTGGAGAAGCTCTTGCATTTATTTAACGCATCTACAGCATAAAGCTCTTCTGCGGGTGGCCCTGGGTCACGCGTGGGTTGGTGATGTCCCCTGTGGAAGCCGTGCTCGTGTCTCACCTCCACCCACTCGCGGTGGAGTTGTTGCCACCCTGAATTACCCTGTGCTCTGCAGGTGTCCCCCACCTCCCAGGTCTTCTTGACCTCTGGAGGAGCCGCGGTGGAGAAAGCGTGGTCTGAAAGGGGGTGTGAGGGTCTGAAAGGGTCTTCAACCAGGCGGTGAGGCTGCGGGGGTCAGGAGGAGCAGTGCTTTCATTTAAAAAAGGCTCAGCCAGTCTGCCCTAAGTTTAATTCCGAAATAAATAGGCACCACGATGGAGAGTGCTGGAAGATATCTCCAGGGGGCCTACCAAAAGCTGGAGAAGGACTTTTTCCAAGGGCATGGAGTGAGAGGACAAGGGGGAATGGCTTCAAACCGGAAGAGGGGAGGTTTAGATGAGATATTAGGAAGAAATTGTTGCCTGTGAGGGTGGTGAGCCCCTGGCGCACGTTGCCCCGAGAGCTGTGGCTGTCCCATCCCTGGAGGTGTTCAAGGCCAGGTTGGACGGGGCTTGGAGCAACCTGGGCTGGTGGGAGGTGTCCCTGCCCATGGCAGGGGGGTGGAATTGGATGATCTTTAAGGTCCCTTCCAAGTCATTCTATGATCCTTTGATAAGAGGGCTATTGGGAACCCCTAAAACAGACCCCATGGAGGGGGCCAGGGGTGTGGGGAACCCCAAGCGAGGGAGCTGGTGAACCTCAGCCCTGTTACAATCTGCGCTATTCTGGGCTGTATCTTCCGTGGGATCCATCCGCGAGAGCCCGGGCTCGGTTGGCACTGTGATTTTCCGTTTGACACCTCTGCAATATTTTTTCAAGTGCTTCTTACGTCTACCCAGCAAATTCCGCTTTCCCTTGTAATACAGGCTGGATCTTGGCAGAATAAATTACTTCACACTTATAATTATAAAAACAAAAGGAAAACAAGTGAAAATGAATATTTTGCATAATGTATGCAGATTTAATTCACACTCTGAAGTGTAGAACTGCGGCCCCGTACTCCACTTTGGTTTTAAATGTCACCGTAAGTGAGAAAGGGAAAGATTGTTATTCATGAGTCTGAAAATTAGCCTCGGCAAGTGTTTCAAACGCTTCACCTGTCTGCGAACAAAAATCATTGCTAACGAGAAGGTTTGCCTGAGGCGATGCCAGAAAACAGGGGTGTGCTTAGGTGCCCTTGTTTCAGGATTCGGGAAGAAGATGGTTTTTATTTTTCTCTTTATTTAAGCAGAAGTCTGTTCTACAGAGAAGTCAGTTGGCTGCAACCTTCTCAGCCTTCCCCTGGTTTTTGGAGCAAGTGTAAAAGAAGAGAAAATCCCTGTAGGATATAGAATCATAGAATGGTTTGGGTTGGAAAGGACCTTGAAGACCATCCGGTTCCAACCCCCCTGCCATAGGCAGGGACACCTCCCACCAGCCCACGTTGCTCCAAGCCCCGTCCAACCTGGCCTTGAACACCTCCAGGGATGGGGCAGCCACAGCTTCTCTGGGAAATTTATTCCAGTGCCTCACCACCCTCACAGGAAAGAATTTCTTCCTAATATCTCATCCAAATCTCCCCTCTTTGAGTTTGAAGCCATTCCCCCTCATCCTATAGCTACATGCCCTTGTAAAAAGTCCCTCCCCAGCTCTCCTGGAGCCCCTTTAGGCACTGGAAGGGGCTCTAAGGTCTCCCCGGAGCCTTCTCTTCTCCAGGCTGAACACCCCCAACTCTCTCAGCCTGTCAGCCTGGATATCTTTTCATCCTCCTTGTTCTGCCTCTGCCTGAAACCGCTTTGGTCCCTGGCACGAAGAAGAGCAACCGAAGGGCCGCCGCGAGAGCTGGGCTTTGGCCAAGCCTGGGTGAAGGCGGCGTCGGTTCGACCTGTCCCACTGCCGCCGAGAAGGAAAGGAGGGAATGGAGAGAGCAAGTCTGCAGCACCAAAACTTTCTACGCTTTCTTCTTTTATGGTACCACGCAGAGACCTTTCCCGGGGTTAAGGTCCTCTCTGCTGGAGGTTGCACAATAAAACGGTGAGAATAACAGCCTACGCGGAGGAGGGACAAAGGCATTTAATCTCTCCTGGTTTATAGGGCAGAGACAAAGGAAGGAGAAAGTCTGTAGTTGCCCGTATACACATATGGGTTTTGTCGGGTTTGGGGCAGCTTTTGTCCCTGCATCCCCTGCCACCACCCTCCCCGAGGAGGAGAGCAGCTCCACTATGCTTTTTGGATTGCACCCCATCCTCCAGCTGAAATTGAGATTTAGCGGCCTCATCGCTCAGGGACCACCACTATTGGGGGGACGGGATCTGGTCACCTTTCCCCGCTCCCGCCCGCTGCTTTTGCCACCGGACAAAACCGTAACGAGGAGCACCTTGCTTGTCACAGCCGCATCCCTTTGGTCTTTGCTTCGTGTCCTCTTCCTATCTTGGTCCACGCATCTTCTGGCAGTTTATTTTCGTGTTGGTACCCAAACCCGGCAGGCAGCCCCCCAGGCAAGGAGCCGGGATGCTCTCGAAGGGCAGCAGCTCCCGCGCTGCTTTTCTGCAAGCTGGTTTGAAACAGAAGCAAACATCAAAAAATGGGAGAAAAGTCCTGAAGATCGGTCTGCCTTTCTTTTCCTCTTGGAAAAATGCCAGGATCGTTTTTTAAGTCTGCCTTCCACTCAGGACTGTGCGTGCTTGAGCAGGTTATTTTTTTTCCTCGCTGTATAGCATACGATATAGAATCATAGAATGGTTTAGGTTGGAAAGGACCTTGAAGATCATCCAGTTCCAACCCCTCTGCCATAGGCAGGGACACCTCCCACTAGACCAGGTTGACCAAGGCTACGTCCAGCCTGGCCTTGGTATGGCCATATGGCTATATGGTATGTAGTTGTACCAAAAAAAAAACCCCGTACTATTAATTCCTACAGGTCTGTCGGCAGATTTTTTTCCGTGAAGCTCTGGGATGTAATCTATAGTCTGANACCCTAATCAAAGGGATTTAGTGCAGCATCTCCAGCTGCAGGAGATGCACGCCCCAGACACCGTTCGTCAGATCGAGGGACGTGCCGTATCTTTAATGCTTAATTTTCAGGTTAAAATCCAGCTCGGATAGCGTTTGGCCAAGCCGCGTCCCGTTTCAGAAGCACTTTGAGCTATCGCGCTCATGAATTTATCGAAATGCATTTAATCCCAGCAATTGGCGGACAGTCTTATTTCATGCTTCCGGAGTACTTGAGTTAAATATAATTTAGATCCATAATTATAATATGAATGCTTTTTAAAAAAAAAAATAGTAAAAATTGAAGATTGAGGTTCAGATTGACACGGGACACAGCCTATGATGTTTTTCGGACGTCGGTAGCCGTCCCGGTGTTCGCACGAGAACTCGGAGCAGGGGGAGGAGGAATGGGCTGTGGGGGCTTTACGGGTACTTTTTTGTACCACCCTGGTAGCCCTCCCCCAAAATTATCCAGTCCATCTTTATCTGTTTGGAAGAAGTACTGGGCTGTTTCCCTCCTCCTCCTCCT
>VUYV01000542.1:308879-321173 GCA_008711295.1 Anarhynchus alexandrinus
CGCCCCAGACACCGTTCGTCAGATCGAGGGACGTGCCGTATCTTTAATGCTTAATTTTCAGGTTAAAATCCAGCTCGGATAGCGTTTGGCCAAGCCACGTCCCGTTTCAGAAGCACTTTGAGCTATCGCGCTCATGAATTTATCGAAATGCATTTAATCCCAGCAATTGGCGGACAGTCTTATTTCATGCTTCCGGAGTACTTGAGTTAAATATAATTTAGATCCATAATTATAATATGAATGCTTTTTAAAAAAAAAAAAATAGTAAAAATTGAAGATTGAAGTTCAGATTGACACGGGACACAGCCTATGATGTTTTTTGGACGTCGGTAGCCGTCCCGGTGTTTGCACGAGAACTCGGAGCAGGGGGAGGAGGAGNAGTCCATTCATCTTCTGGCAGTTTATTTTCGCGTTGGTACCCAAACCCGGCGGGCAGCCCCCGGACAAGGAGCCGGGATACTCTCGAAGGGCAGCAGCTCCCGCGCTGCTTTTCTGCAAGCTGGTTTGAAACAGAAGCAAACATCAAAAAAATGGGAGAAAAGTCCTGAAGATCGGTCTGCCTTTCTTTTCCTCTTGGAAAAATGCCAGGATCGTTTTTTAAGTCTGCCTTCCACTCAGGACTGTGCGTGCTTGAGCAGGTTATTTTTTTTCCTCGCTGTATAGAATATAGAATCATAGAATGGTTTAGGTTGGAAAGGACCTTGAAGATCATCCAGTTCCAACCCCCCTGCCATAGGCAGGGACACCTCCCACTAGACCAGGTTGCCCAAGGCCACGTCCAGCCTGGCCTTGGTATGGCCATATGGCTATATGGTATGTAGTTGTACCAAAAAAAAAGCCCGTACTATGAATTCCTGCAGGTCTGTCGAGAGGATTTTTCCGTGAAGCTCTGGGATGTAATCCATAGTCTGAGGAACGCACCCTAATCAAAGGGATTTAGTGCAGCATCTCCAGCTGCAGGAGATGCACGCCCCAGACACCGTTCGTCAGATCGAGGGACGTGCCGTATCTTTAATGCTTAATTTTCAGGTTAAAATCCAGCTCGGATAGCGTTTGGCCAAGCCACGTCCCGTTTCAGAAGCACTTTGAGCTATCGCGCTCATGAATTTATCGAAATGCATTTAATCCCAGCAATTGGCGGACAGTCTTATTTCATGCTTCCGGAGTACTTGAGTTAAATATAATTTAGATCCATAATTATAATATGAATGCTTTTTAAAAAAAAAAAAATAGTAAAAATTGAAGATTGAAGTTCAGATTGACACGGGACACAGCCTATGATGTTTTTTGGACGTCGGTAGCCGTCCCGGTGTTTGCACGAGAACTCGGAGCAGGGGGAGGAGGAGTGGGCTGTGGGGGCTTTACAACTACTTTTTTGTACCACCCTGGTAGCCCTCCCCCAAAATTATCCAGTCCATCTTTGTCTGTTTGGAAGAAGTACTGGGCTGTTTCCCTCCTCCTCCTCCTCCTTTTCTCCTGCAAGAATTACGTAGGAGTTTCCCTGGCTTGGAGCAACCTGGGCTGGTGGGAGGTAGGGGGGCTGGAACTAGGTGGTCCTTAAGGTCCCTTCCAACCCAAACCATTCTATGATTCCATGAAAACATTTTTTGGTGCGAGTGTCAGCCCTTAAACCTGCTGGGGAAAGGTGTGGGCTGCAACAAAACTTCTATGGGATGGTTTGGTGGCTCAAATTTATGCTGGTGCCAGCAAGGCTCGGTTACCTGCCCTCCACATTTTGGTCTTTCCTGGATCAGGGACCTGGATCTGGCCCTCTTGCCTCCTCCTTCCTCAGCCATATCCTTCATTCTGGACCATTCTGCTCTACAACTAAAGAACAACAACCAGCCAGCAAAACCATGAAGGACATGGGTTCATCTAATGGCCCTGCGTGGCCAGCAGGGCGAGGGGGGGGATTCTGCCCCTCTGCGGTGCTCTGGGGAGACCCCCCTGCAGTGCTGCCTCCAGCTCGGGGGTTCCCAACAGCAGAAGGACATGGACCTGTTGGAGCAGGGCCAGAGGAGGCCCTGGAAATGCTGCAAGGGCTGGAGCCCCTCTGCTGGGAGGACAGGCTGGGAGAGTTGGGGGTGTTCAGCCTGGAGAAGAGAAGGCTCCAGGGAGACCTTCGAGCCCCTTCCAGTCCCTAAAGGGGCTACAGGAAAGATGGGGAAGGACTCTTGACCAGAGGGTGGAGCGATAGGACGAGGGGGAATGGTTTTACACTGGAAGAGGGGAGATTGAGATGAGATATGAGGAAGAAATTCTTTCCTGTGAGGGTGGTGAGGCACTGGAATAAATTTCCCAGAGAAGCTGTGGCTGCCCCATCCCTGGAGGTGTTGAAGGCCAGGTTGGACGGGGCTTGGAGCAACCTTGTCTTAGTGGAAGGTGTCCCTGCCCATGGCAGGGGGGTTGGTCTTAGATGGCTTTTGAAAGTCCCTTCCAACCCAAACCATTCTATGATTCTATAAAAAAAACAAAAGTCCAACCCAAAAAAAAACGCAACAAATTTTAGTATGTTGTTAAAGGAACCTTCTTCCCATCAGTATGTCTCCAGCAGTGAGGCTCTTCTCACCTACCTTTAGACTCCTGGTCCATGGCAGGCAGCAAGGCTCCTCCACTAAATTCAAGGCTTCTTCCACCGCTGAGCCACCCCGTGCCGAGACAAAGGGGCCGAGTTCTCCCTGGGTGCATCTGTCTCTCTTCATTGCTTATTGCGTCGCTAGCGCTAGGTAAAATGAGTTCTGCTCTAATTTCTAATGGTATAATTAAGCTGTGAATAATAAACAAGCAACACATTTTACCAGGTGCATCCAATTTCTTTATTCGATCAAGATATAAAGCCGGAGGAATTGTAATCTGGCAGGCGCTGGGTTTGCCGGGGGAGCGCCCTGATTTTTACGCAACCCGAGATATTAAATCAGGGTCTCTGATTTGGGAACGTCTCCTTGACTGAGCAGCGAGCAAGGAATAAAGACAGCACGGTGTTGCTGGGGGAGTGATTGGGTTTGATGCTGGGTCAGGTCTGGATTTATTTCTCGTTTCGATTGAAGATCTGCAAGGAAAGACAAGGAGCGCGTCAATCATGTTCATGCGCGCAACAAAATATGGGAATATGACAAGCGGTCATCAAAGAGAGATAATCAAAATAATAGAAAGACAAACAAATAGGAAAAAAAAATGAAGATAAGTTTGTCTTGTAAGGGAGTAATATGTGGTGGAGTCAGTAGTGAGAAGGAAAGGTGTACGGTGGCGAAACGTCGCGATGAGCCTTCGCTGCGCACGAGAGAGGGGAGAGGAAAGAGGGAGCAGGTTTGAGAACCCAGGGCTGTGAGCAGTTCTGCAAATATTCCCCAGTGAGAAGGGGCTTTTCTGGGAGTTGGCGGCGTTCGCCAGATCCGGCTAATTCAGAAACATCCGAAAATATCCCACTTTTCTTTTGCTTTGCAATACCAAGTGCATCACGGAGACGGTTTTCTGGCTGATATTTTTCAAAACACAGGGAGCGTGAGCAGCGGCGTCTCCTCCGTATTAAGGGAGATGAGATGTTTCGTGTACTCTTTGCTGCTGATGGTACTGTTAACGGATCAACTTGGCATTGTCGTGGGCAGTACGGAAACAAATAAAGAACAGTCCCTGCACTGGAGAAACCAACTGGTTTCTAAAGCTGCTCATCCGGAGAGAGGAGAAAAGAGGCAGAGCTGAGACTGGGCTCAGGTCCCGCAGCCGAGGATGCTCAGCACCTTTTTTTGGGTTTTTTTTTTTTACCCTTTTATGACCCCCAGAGCCTTCACGAAGGACAACGATATTAACGTGGGACTTCGCTGCCGGTGGGACCCTCCTCTTGAGCTGTTGGTACTTTTGCTCTTTGGTAGCCTGTATTTAAAAGGCTATTTTCTTACTGGCGCTGACAAACGACTTGGCTGTGACTGACTTAAATCCTTAAATAGCAGCGGGTACCGAGGATGCTACGAAGTGCTGCGCTTTGGGGATTTCTTTATTGAACGTAGACGTGACTAGACAGAGTCCAGCGGAGGAGCTGTCTCACCAGCGCTGCTTAAAATAGTCTGGGGAAAGGAGCATTTGTACCACTTAGTGCTGGCATTTCGTTGGGTCTTTCTTCTCATATGAGTGGTTAATGCATTATTTTGAGCTTTGTAGATGTTCAAGTCAGAGGTGGCTTCTTGTTATAGCCTGCCTCTTCCAGAGCGCTGATGTTGAGCCGGTCTGCGCCGATCATCTCCATCTGCTGCAGCTGGAAGCTTATATGGACAATATAGACTATGTATAGGCACAATATATAGGGACAATATATAGGGACAATACATAGGGACAATACATAGAGACAATATAGACAACAGTCCCCGTTATAGAATCGTAGAATCATAGAATCGTTGAGGTTGGAAGGGACCTTTAAGATCATCAAGTCCAACCATTTACCTAACCTGACAAAACCACTTCTAAACCATGTCCCCAAGTACCACGTCTACCCTGTTATGTCCACCTCTATACAGTACATAGAATTTCCCTAGTTCGTTCCGGTGAAAGTTTTGGCCGGGATAAGCGATTTGCAGAAATACTTCTGTGTACGTTTTGCTTGGTGATGTGTGTCCCACCACTCCTAGACAGCGATTTTTGGCGGAGACTGAAGAAGTTGAAAAGAAAACCTCATTTCTACTGCAGTTGGATTCCAGCTCAGCTCTTTGCCTAGTAAAGTACTCTCGGCAGCCTCAAGTCCTTTCCCCATTCGGATAACAATAGATAATAAGCACTTCTTAACCCTACGCTAGTTTAAATCAAGTTAATTTATTTGGTTTCTAAGACGTTTCAGGTCTCAGATCGTTCTTGTTGCTCTTTGCTGAACCAATTCAAATGTGCGGACGACTGTGATGAGAGTGATTTTGCCCTCGTGTTCTTGTTAATATCATACAAAAATGGTTTGAACAACTTTGCTTTGACTTCATATATTCATACTTATACACTGAAAAGTAATTTTCTTTCATTTCCCCTAATGCATGGCGTTGAATGAACTCAGTGGTTGAATTAGTGTTTGCCATCAGCTGGATGGAATATCCATTTGAACTGGTGTTGGACAAGAGTATTGGAAACAAATCTATAGATACGGAGTGGAAAACAGGCAGAAATTTGTCGGTAGATAGTTGCTAACGGCCCGTCCAGCCGTGCCGATGCTGAGCGTCCACCGGTACCCACGCCGCGTCTCGGCGCTGGGAGCCCGATCCTTCGCCGGTGGGATGGATGGGATAACTCAATCTGGTTTTCCTAGGACTGTAGCCAGTGAGAGCGTGAGATTAAAGGATTTTTTAAGATGGAAAAAAAACCCCTTGAGTCAGAACCGTGTGTTTTATTTAAGGCTGTGGGTGCCAGACCATCTCGTTAACTCATGAGGCATCTTTGTAAGACCGTCTGTTGAACAGCTCTTAGTCCCGTTTAAGAATTAACGTGTGTTTCTCAGAATGGATATAACCAAGTTGAGTTGTGTAAAACCAGATATGGCTTATAATATGTGTGACAAGCAGAGCCTTGATAAAAAACAGGTTTTTAAATAATATCTAAAGACAAAGTTTATTTTCTCTTTCCCCCTTTTTTCCTTGTGAAAAGGTGCCACTGAGAGGTGCCGCATACTCTCTCTGTGTATAATATATATGTTCTGAAAGGCACTTTAATCAAACCTAAAGCCAGAGAAACTGCGGCGTGTTCTTGTTTATCTCTGACCGCGTTTATAACTGAATTCAAGCCGTTGGTCTGACGGCAGGGAGCCTGCTGACTGGCTCTTTAAAGGACTTACTAATAGGTCTATCAAAAATGAGACGAAATGAACAGATGCGTTTGGTTTTCCTCTCCCCGGGGGGACCTCTGAAGTGCCACCTGGATTAGCTGCACGGTTGCGAGCAGATTATAAACTAGGTGTAAAAGCTACGCTCTTTTTCTTTCCACCAAGAGAAATATCTGATGTAACCTATTCTGACTTGGGCGCTAATGGCGACGTTTCCCATTTCTTTTTCGCTCTTCTTCCCTTGCAGTGCCCAGCGCGATGCCTCAGAACGTCTCCTTGGAAGTGGTTAACTCCAGGGTAAGTCTGCCGCGCGCTCAGCACCTCCTGGCCAGTGGGCGCGGGTATCTGTGTAGGTTTTCCTCTTTTCTCTGTGGCTTTTTCCAATACAAACAGCCCCAACCTGCCCCTTGCAGAAGTTTCCCTTCCCCTGCCCGGGAGATATGGTAAAAAAAGAACCAAAACACCTCAAAAAACAAAAAAACGTTTCAGAGAGCAGCAGTGATTTTTCCAAAGAGGCTGCGGCGGCGGTGGTATCCCTGAACCTCAGGCGAACAAGCAAAAACTGTTCCCTGATTGCAGATTAACATCTGCAATAAACGTAACTGCGCTTTGATTAAATGGAACAATCTTAGGGAATAACGAGAAGCAGAGCCGTTCCTGGGGGGAAAGAGGTGTGGGAAAGAAATATTTTATCGGTAGCTTAAATGCACCACGTGCAGGTAGGTTTGGTGTCATCTTGCTTATTCCAACAAATATATTTGTTTTCTGAAAGGTGCATTTCTTTCTCTTAAATGCAGTACTTTCCTTCTTAAAAAGGTCTCATGTATCACCAGTGAAGTGGTTGATATGATTTCATAATACAGCATCGCACATAATAGGTGTTAATTATGCTTAATACTTGTTGAGTGCTATTTCTGAATATGTTCTGAAATTTTTTTTAGATTATTTCTTTTCTTTTTATTCATTCTTGGAACTAAATGAGCTTTTATTTTGTGGCTGCTTTCAACGGTAAGCCCGTTTGGGCATGGAAAAGCACAAAAAACCCCCACCCATAGCATCATGTCGGGATGTCCCATTGGATCTTTGGAGATTGCCATTAGCGCTACTGCCAAGTGAGCCCAAAGCTCACTGAGGCGGATAAACTGCAGTTTTAAGGAACATTTATATTACCCCTGATTTCCCGGGAACGCCGAGTACCTGTCGGTTTGATTTTTCTCCTCCGCTGCTTGTTTTCATGACATCAAACCTATAGTCTGATTTTTACCTATTTATTTATTTAATTATTTTTTTAAATGCACCCAACTCCAGTTCCTTTTAAATTCCTCTTAGACGTAGTGCCCAAAGGGCATTGGTGTCTCGGCACATCTCGTTCCGACCCTTCGCGTTTCCCTTTTCTTGCTTATTCTCGAGGTAAAATGTCACAGAGCGGCTGATCACGTTTTGTGACCTTTTGTGGCGATCATTTACATTTAAAGTACTTAGAAAAAAAATAAAATAACAGAAAACAAGCTGCAGGGGACAGTGCTGCTTGGGATGGCGTGCAGATGCTCCTAATGAGATGTATTCTTGCGTTATTGGTACTTAGAGATGGAGAGAGTTTATCCCGATGGGGTAAGAGAGGATGGGCTGTGCGGAATCTCACCCCTGTCCACCACCTGGAGAGGCTCCTGGTCACAGAGGTTGGAAGTCTCGATGAGATATTAATTTGCAGATATAAGTGCTGTGTTGGACAAAGATGGATTTGCCCGTTAATCTGAGGGTTTGGCTGAGCTGCGTTGTTTCGCGGTAGGCAAAAGAACTGGGTCTTGGTCCTCCTCGGTGCGACCAAGTGGCGGTGCTGGAGGTGGCAGTGCTGGAGAACCACACCAGCGGTAGTGCGAGGTCTTCTCCATCGCCTGTAGGTTGAGGGAAGGGTGGCCATGGGCAGCTGGAGTCTGCCTTTACCACCGCTCCAAAACACATCTTCTGCGGAGAGGGAGAGCCAAGACCTTCCCAAGCGTCCCTCTCGCCATGCAGAGCATCACTTTCTGAGCACTCAAACTGGTACCGCGTGTGACATAACTGTGTAAAAAGGTATTTTAAGGGTGTATGTTTGAAACGAGGATCTTTGTCAGAGAGAGAGAGAGAGATGTGGAACCAGTTGGGGCTCTTTGGGGCTGTATCCTACAGGTAGCACGGACATGGGAAGGAACAGATACCACGTGTGTCGGCAAATCCTGATAAAGCTTGAATAGAATTTAAATATTTACATCTAGGTAATATGGAACAACAGAGATAGAAATGAACTCGACTTGCTAAATCTTAAGGACGAAAAGAGGTTTTTCAAGCAGAAGAACCAACTTCCAAGACTGTGCCCCAAAACACCTTCGCCCGTTCTTCTGCAGTACAACTCCTGCGGCGTCTGTGGTTGAGGCACAACTACACAACTACGCCGCTGACGTTGCAAAGAGCTGTGTAAGAGGCTGCAATAACCCAGAATGTTGGATTCTGCGGTCCCCTTTTGATCACGTTCTCGCTTTTCTTCTGTCTTGGCAGCAGTCAGAATTAATTTGATTAAACGCTTATAATTCACAAACTGATTAAATCAAAACAAATACCTAAATAACCCTGCTAGTTTGCTAACCGGATTTGAGCGGCGCGCACGGAAGAGCCCAAAGGCTGGCCTTGGCAGTTCCCAGAATTGTTTAAAATTTTATCTCTGCTTTAATAAGATTTCTCTCTTTATGCTATTTTTCTTTGGGCAGTGGCAGATCTATTAATTTAATAACACAACGGGGATGGCCAAGCAAATGGGAGATGCTGGATATGAATTGCTATTATCATGATTATTGCTTAATATTGATGGTGTTCGGTGACTGGAGACCTCGGTCAGATCGGAATTGATAATGGGGAGGGCTGCGATGGAAATAAAATCTCTGCCTAAAAGAGATTTCACCGTAAAATGCAACAACGAGACGAGTGAGGGGGCAATTCCATAGCAGAAGCATAGGATGCTCGCGTAGACTTTTAATTAGAGATAAGTGATGTAATAAGCAAGAAGGGATTTATTTCCAACTTTTTTTTTGTTTGAAAATACCCTACTCGGCTGAAGGAAAAGGCCGTGTACGATGCTGAATGGGTGAACAGAGGTTTGTCCAAGGGATGTCTCCATCAACAGCTTCTTCTGGCAGAAGCAACGTGGCAATTGCCAAACGTCGATCATTTTTACAGGGGGCTTTTAGAAAAATGCCAAAAAGTAGACGACCTGCAGTTCTAAGCTGAACAAATTTCATAATAGTTCATAAAAAACCCATATTTTTTAACTTTAATCTGTAGAGCACAACAGGAGGAGATCTGCGCTTTGCTGTGGCCGTGGGAATAAAACGAACCAAAAAAAGACATTCTTATTTTGGGGGGAAATGGGGTAGATGGGAACTCTTTTGCGCTGGTGTACAATTTGTGTGGCTGTAGCCGGGGGCCGTGAGGTGGAACCATAGAATCATAAGCGGAGAGTTTGCTCCTTTTGGTTTTTATTTGAGATTCTTGTCTTCTTCTGAGCATGTTTCTTCCACCCTTTTCAAGCACCGGCGTGAAGGCAACTGTTCGTGGCTATTTATGTATTTCTTTATGTCTTTCCTTCCTCGCTTTAAACATTGGTGTGTTTTTACATTCTGTAATTTTTTTAAATACTAGTTACTAATTAGCAAATCAGAAGGGTCTAAATAGCTATCGATTTATCTAATTAACGCTGGGTGGAACTTTATTTCTTCTTCCCATTTTAAAATACGGAGAAGAGCGAAGAAATAATTGGAACTAACTATAGAAGCAGAATTCCTTTGGCCATATTTAGTAGCGATTTAATCATAGAGTCATAGAATCATAGAATCCTGGGACGTAGGGGATTAGGGGAACAGGGATCTCTTCTGGGGTAAGATTTTTCATAGGACAGGTACGGCGCTGAGAACATAAGCGGTGACGTTCTCCTGGGGAAGGTTAAAAGACACGTGATGAGTCTGGGGGGGTTTGTCATTTCTTTTGTGTGTGTTTGTTTCTATATTCTTTCTAATTCTATAATTCTTTCTAAATTCTTAGTCTGTTTGAAAATGTATAGTTCTCAATTCAGTATACTGTAAGCCTGTGAAGATATATTGAGAGATTATGTTATTTCAGGGTCCATATCTAAGAAGCCCTCCGTGGTCATTATGTCCCACGCTCTTTGCAGAATCACACCACAAATCAACATTTGTGCTGTTTATGAGATTTTAGTAATACCTATGAATAAACTGCAGGAAGAGTTATCTTAATCATTCGTTCCCATTAATAAAATGCAAGGGTTTGTATCAAATTTAATAAAGGAGAAGGTGAGTTAAGCTGGCGATAGCTGTGGATCGTAGACTTGAATTCCACATTTGCAACACTTTGCTGAGTATTGTCCGTAGCTCTTTCCAGTGTGAATAATTGTATCGTTTAACAATCACTGAGCAAAACTCTCCCCTCCTGTGGTCAGTTATTCCTGGCAAAACCCCTGCAGCTACGGAGAGAGTGTTTTACTGTCAGAAGAGGTAGGTTAGTGGGTGTCGGGACCTCCACCCCTACCACATCACTTAATTTCGCACTATTTAAACACACAGATAGGTGGCTCCTGGAGATGCTCCGTATTCGCGGCAAGTTTGACCCGCTCAGGGCTGCACGTCGTGTCTGCTGTTGGACAAAACTGGGGAGAGCTGAAGGAGTCAACACCATTCAGCGTGACTTGGACATGCTGGAGAGTTGGGCAGAGAGGAACCTTATGAAGTTCATACAAGGGCAAGTGTAGGGTTCTGCATCTGTTGAGGAATAACCCCATGCACCAGTACAGGTTGGGGGCTGACCTGCTGGAGAGCAGCTCTGTGCAAAGGGACCTGGGAGTCCTGGGGGACAACAGGATGCCCACGAGCCAGCAATGTGCCCTGGTGGCCAAGAAGGCCAATGGCATCCTGGGGGGCATCAAGAAGAGTGTGGCCAGCAGGGCGAGGGAGGTCATCCTCCCCCTCTGCTCTGCCCTGGGGAGGCCACATCTGGAGCACTGTGTCCAGTTCTGGGCTCCCCGGGTCAAGAAGGACAGGGAACTGCTGGAGAGGGTCCAGCAAAGGGCTATAAAGATGATGAGGGGACTGGAGCATCTTTCTGCTGAGGAAAGGCTGAGGGACTTGGGGCTTTTTAGTCTGGAGAAGAGAAGACTGAGGGGGGATCTTCTCAGTGCTTCTAAATCCTTAAAGGGAGGGTGCCAGGGGGGTGGGAACAGTCTTTTTTCGCTGGTGCCCAGTGACAGGACAAGAGGGAACGGGCACAAATGTGACCATAGGAAGTTCCATCTGAACCTGAGGAGGGACTTCTCTCCTGTGCGGGTGGCAGAGCACTGGCACAGGCTGCCCAGAGAGGTGGGGGAGTCTCCCACTCTGGAGCCATTCCAAACCCTTATTTGTGGCCAGAGAGGATCTGCCGAAGGGACCTGAAGGAAACAAGCTCCTTCTCAGGAGTTTTACATCACCTACACGTAGGTCAGCCACTTAGCTGGAAAACACGTAGCAGTCTCCAAATTAAAGTCATCACCAAACTCTTTGACAGTCTGTAGAACAAAACCTTTGCGATTTTTAGGCTGGCAAACTAAAATTTCGTCCAGTTTCTCTTCATCCCCCTCTGATTTTGGTCCCCCTCCCCATTGATTTCTGCTGTGGAGAAGGACGCAGGCAGGAGGACGCTTGCCTCGGGACGCTCCGTGGCAGACGTGAGGCACGCAGGAGCCAGATGTTGCTGCTGCAAAACCTCTTTTTTTTTCTTCTTTTTTTCTTCGTTGCTCGGCATCTGGGGCTGGAGGCTGCTTCGCTCTGCCGGCGAGCGATACGCTCCCGCCCGGGCAGAGAGGTCAACCATTCTGTCAGACGGCGGTTAGCTCAGCTGCTTCGAATTGCTCTGCTGCTAAAGGTACGTTAAAACGCGCTCTAAATGCATCCTGAAGCTTCAGAGGAATTGTTGCTGAGCTGTACGTCATCCCCGTGCCGTGCCACTGCCTCACTGGAGGATGAGGATGGATTGGGCCCTTGAGGATGAAGCCATATCAAGAGCGAATGTGCCTTTTCAGGCTGGACAGACTGCTTGAAGTAGGTGTGATATATCCCCTTTAGTGTCTTTTATCATATGTGAAACCTTTGGCTGGCGTGGGAGGTGTTTTTTCCCCCGAATGAGCATTATTTATAATGCTCAGACTTGACACGAGGATGCATTTCTTCACCGAGAGGGTGATCAAACCCTGGGACAGGCTTCCCAAGAGAGGTGGTCAATGCCCCGAGCCTGGCAGTGTTGAAGAGGCGTTTGGACCGTGGCCTTAAATAATATGCTTTAATTTTTGGTCAGCCCTGAAGTGGTCAGGCAGCTGGACTAGATGACCTTCCCCTTTCCCTTTCCCTTTCCCTTTCCCTTTCCCTTTCCCTTTCCCTTTCCCTTTCCCTTTCCCTTTCCCTTTCCCTTTCCCTTTCCCTTTCCCTTTC
>VUYV01000542.1:321781-358070 GCA_008711295.1 Anarhynchus alexandrinus
CTCTCCTCTCCTCTCCTCTTCTCTCCTCTCTTCTCCTCTTCCTAATTCCATTCAATTCTCATTCTATTTCAATCCTATTCTATTCCATTTCTATTCTATTTCCATTCTTTTCTGTTCTGTTCCGTTCTGTTCCGTTCTATAACTATCCCTTGTCTTGCCAGTGATGTTTAGAACCGCCAAAGAAAGCAGCAGGGCATGCAGTGATCCAGCCCGGGATAGAGGAGCTGTCTCCCATCCCATTGACGGGGACCCCTTCGGCACCTCCCCATGGATGGGGGTCCCAAAGCACCCATCCATCGTTCAGCTCCGGTCGCGTCGGGTGCTGAGCGCTTTTCCCTGCTAAGGACTTGCAAGAGCAGAACCCGAAGCACGGCAGCCGCCCAACCTGCTGGTAGGAGCAGTTATCCCATTTCACAGGCAGAAATAATGAGTCACGCGTATCGTAACAGTCTTTCCAGTGGTAGAGTTATTTTGGGAAAAAATTGGGGTAATATAGTAGGTTTTACTGTCAAACAAACTGTGTCTTCAGTCCCATTCACCCAAAAATGCCTTCCAGGAGGGATGGGGAGTCAATAAGTATGAAAAAGCCACGAGAGCTCCGCGGTGGTGGCAACCAAATAATAAGTTGAAGCACTTGCTTGGGCCAACCCTGTGCCCGGTGGGATTTCTGTCTGGTGTTTCATGGCAAGGATGGGCGGACAGCTGGGCAGTTAAGCTGGAGTTTAACCTGGTGTTTGCAAAGTGTGAAAAACGCGGTGATTTCTTTGATTAGCTAATGTTTGTAAAGCGCCGTGGAGACCGAAGCTCTCAGATGTTCGTAAACGTTGTGGCTGTAGGAGAAGAGGAGCTGTGGACTGGAGACTGCGCCTGGATTCCTCATAAAGGATTTGATATCAAATAAGCGGGTTAAAAGAACCAAAAAAGTAAAATCAAAATGACTGTCACCACTATTTAGAGAGATATCCTCTGGGAACAATGCATATAACATTTAAATGTATTACTTGTGGAGAAGACGGCGGAGAGCGAGCTCTTTAACCTTTAAATCTATTACGTATAGCAAAGGATAGTAACGAGCATTGAGCTTAACCTTTAAAAGGAGAAAATTTGCCGGAAACTTGTAGATCAATACTTTCCGATTCTCACTTTTAATTATACACATTTCTGAGACCAAGCACTGGTCGTGGGTCATCCCTTGAACTAATCCTGCTGGAAGACGTGTCGTTATCAAGAAAGCATTGTAATTGTGCACTTCAAAGTGCGTCGCACGAGCGCGAAGAGCTCTTTATCTTGAACAGCGCGGTAATTTTGTGTTGCACTTAAAGGGTACGGTCCGCGTCCGACACGTCACTGCTGAGTACATAGAAACCCTCAAAGGTTATGGTGTCAAAACGGGACAGCTTCATTATGTTATGGGGTTTGATTAAACCTTGTTCAAGGTGATGAATGTTCTGGCCACCTTTCCGTTTAAGATAAATTTAGAGATACTATTAAGCCACTTAATGCCCCCCGGGCAACGCAGAGCGGGAGCTCTGGGCAGTGATTTCCTAATGATAAAGACTCGGTAGCTTTTGAGCGGTGTAGCACAAGAGGTTTACCCAGAGACCAATAAAGCAAATTAATGAGCTATGACGCTGATTAGTAGAGCTATATGTTCCTGGGTCTCTGCGAGGAACAATAAAAAGGCGAGGGAAGGAGAAGGACAAGGTCGGGAGGGGTGGGCAGGGGAGCGGATAACCCCCTTCTCCCTGGCGCATCCCACCCGAAGCCGAGAGGAAGGAGATGCTGGGCCAAATGTTGGGATTTTCTTTTCCACGCTGGGGACACCAGGATTTGGAAACAACCAACCATCCCAGGTTAAAGCACTAATATCCCTTCTAACGTGGCTAGCTTCTGCGGCAGACTTGACTGATCACAAAGGGATTTTAAGGGTAGCAACAAATACTCAGCCTACTGACCCTGGGAAATGGTGGTAACTGCTCCACCTAGAAGCTCGATATCAAGAAAATATTATTGAAATTATAATCTAGCGTGCTCCTAGGCAGTTGTCCCTGGCCGCAGCGGATGGTGAGCCAGAAGTCCTGCCAGCATCTGGTGCTTCCCTCGGGATTCCCAGTCATCACCTTTTCCAGCGGTATTTGGTAATTCTTTACACGTCCACACGTGCAAGTTGTGAATCTTCTCCCGTGTTCTGGGAGGAGGCTGTTTTGATACAGTCCATATATACTAAAAGTGCACAATATCTTGCATATTGTGTTTTATGGTTTTATATGTTAATTTTACACCTATGGATTGGAGGTAGTTAAGAGTCACAGTATCGAGAAGGCACTAAATATTAGAAAAAAACCCAACAAACAGATATACGCCAACGAGTAGACTTCACGTCTAGATTATGAGTAAAAAATAAGTTTCAGGAGATTAAAAAAAATAAATCAGGGATCTTCCTAAATCACAAAAAAATAATTTGAACTTTTTTTTTTTTTTAAAATAACTTTAGCACAGCGCGGTAAGACACTGAAGAGGGCTATTTCCGATGCTCCGTGCAGTTGTAGGTAACGTTAATGCGGTTTGGTTGAAAACTCTCCCTTCGGCACATGGCATACACTGGGCAACGGCTTCAGTCAGAGTAGATTTGGGGTTTGGCTTGAGATGTATACGGCATTATTTTTTGATTATGAGGCTTCTAATAGGAAGGAGAAGTTAAGAGTTTGTCTTTGGTTTTGGGTGATGCCAAACAGTACGTGTCCCCCGTTGCACCGAAGGACCATGCCCGTGCGCTTGGCCATCGCGGGCTCCAGCCAAAGGGAAACGGGAGTGGGCGTCCAATGCCCACGGAACTGGGAAAGCTGTCTGCTTTGTGTTTCTACCCAGAAAAAGAAATATTTTTGACCCGCAATATTTCATTTGAGCAACTGAATGAAATTTTTTATTCAAAATTTCGTATTTATACAATCAGTAAAACTCCAGCCTTGAGCAGGACTCTCCCATTTCTTGTCATTCAGACGCAGAAGGACTCAGGTCCTCTCAAATTAAAACTTGACCTCGTCTTTGTGTTGTCAGAAGTTCCTCAAAACCCCATGAGCAGGTTGGCACAAATGCCTCCGTCCCCACCAGGAGACGCGTTTGGATGCTGCGCATCGTTCAGTTGTTCTAATATTTACTTTTGCTCCCTTAAGAGATCCTCATCCTTTTGCAATTAGGCAGTTAGACTGACAAAATAATTTATAATCAGAACAACCAAAGCAGTGCAAATCTGTTCCTAAATATATTTCTCCGTAATTTGATGTGTTGTGGTAAACAGTTTATTCATTTATGAATGCGTTCCTTGAAAATTACCGGTGTAACGTTCGTCCCGATGAGCACAACATTGTTTTTAATATCAGACAAAGCGCCTGAACTTAGCAGAGCTGCCTCTCTTCCCAGAAAAATTTATATCTATATATATGTATATATAAAAAGAAGGGATGATTTTCGCTAAGAACTGTGAGCTGGGAGGTCTGTGTTTTAATCCCAGCTGGTTTAGGAGAAAAGGTTTAATTCTGTGGGTTGGTTCCATCTGTCTGTGGCGGTGCCCTACTTTCCCTTTCCAAAATTTGGAGCTTGATGAAGTCCCCTTGCCTTTGGAAGTTACGTAAGCACCTTCAAATTATTTTGTGTTAGCTTCCTGACCCCCGTTACAATTCGGCCTCGAATTAGGGATTTAAGCGCCTTCCAGAATTACGTTGATCTTCCAAAGTGCTCGTTCTGTCTCGGAGCACGATGTTATTCGGATTATTTACCGTGATTTGGGGACCGCCTTGCTCTTCCCAGTACAGCCGTTGGGTGCGCACCGTGCTTTGGCATCGTTTCAGGGCCGCAGTGTTTGAGCCCAGACGTTATCTGGTGGACACCAGACCCTAAATGGAGACGTCCACGTTGTCCCCATTGAAACACTTCCACGCTTGCCCCATAAGAAGCAGACATAGTGCTAGGTCACCTATAGAGAGAATTGCCCTCAGCCTATATATTGCGTTTCAGGGAATCACGAAAAAAAAAGTGTTGTGTTGAGATTTCTTGAATGAGTTGGAGGAAACAACCAACTTTTCCTCGTTTGCGAGCAGACAGGAAGACAAATTGCTCACTGTAAATAATTCACTCCTCTCTAATTTGGGTTTGCTCTCTTTTAATTTTGCGACACTGCCAGATTTTATTCCACGTTGCTTTCTTTTGGTTTTCTTTGTTATTTAGTCCTCTGTGCTCTAATGCCTTTTCTGTAATTGTTTTGACTAGGGAACATCTTGCAATTAAGCATAAATTAAAAAAAAAGCAAAGCAGGGTTGTAAAAGAGAGTAACACTCCTATTACAGCTGAAGCGACAAATAGGACAGAGCATCCTAACACGGGCAAAGCCAAATGGAAACGACATAGCAGAACACAACCCCGAGGAGGGTTGGACTTCTTTTTGGCGTCCAGTGCTGCTCCGGCTTCCTGACGGCAAATGTAGGGCACTGTGGGGTTGTGGATTTGAAGGTCCGATGGGCTGTGTGGAACACTTTGAGGTAGAACGTCAGGGGCAAGTCATAGAATCATAGAACGGTTTGGGTTGGAAGGGACCTTGAAGGACATCCAGTTCCACCCCCCTGCCATGGGCAGGGACACCTCCCACTAGACCAGGTTGCTTCAAGCCCCGTCCAACCTGGCCTTGAACACCTCCAGGGATGGGGCAGCCACAGCTTCTCGGGGCAACCTGCGCCAGGGGCTCACCACCATCAGAGTGAAAAATTTCTTCCTGATATCTCATGTAAACCTCTCCTCTTCCAGTGTAAAACCGTTCCCCCTCGTCCAATCAGCAGAATCCCCGGGCGCTGCTCAGTGCCGGCAGCACGCTCGCTAACCCGGAGCTGCTCCCGCTTCTCAGTGCTGCGACTTGATTTGCTCCGTTTTTAAACGAATCGAGGGTATTGCCCGCTTTAGGGAGCAAAGCGAAATTAAGGAAAGCTGTAAGGTTAATAGACATTAATTAAAGGGCATAAAACCCTCATGCGGACGCTCTCAGTCGATGTAAAGATGTGGTTTCAGCGAAGCGTGATCTTCCTTGGAACACTGGCAAATGAAGGCCAGTTTATTTTTGAAGGAGGACATCCACACCAGTGTGGTTCTCTTTAATTCACGGGCGTTACCTTCGCCGTTTAAAATAATTCCTTCTACTTTCTTCTGCTGTCAAACCATAGAAAAGCAGCCTTTGGCTGCTAAAGTGGTCTCCCCTTTCATAAATAGATTTTCATCTTCCAGGCACTGGAACGGGGGAATGGCATTTTTTAGGATGCCCTTCACACCCATGAAGTAGGACCAAACTCTCCCCTTTGGCTCCATCCTCCGTTGCTGGGAACAAATAAGCACAGCAAGAAATGACTGCTAATATTTCAGAGGTAGCGTAGACCTCATTAAGTTGGTTTAGGGCGGGAGGTTTCCCTTTCATCCCCGCCTCGTTAAACACCTCGTCTGCACGTTGGCTTTTAACAGCCGGCCGGGGCTAACTTGCCATACCTTCATATGCCACTTTTCTATTTGGCCCTCTGGGTTTTTTTTTTTAACACATAACATGCAAATTAATGTGATTTTTTTATAATCACATATATTTATGGAGATTTCCTTGGCTAAGGTCCAGTGAGTAAAATCGGTGGCCTTGAATGACCTCATTTAAAAAGAACAAAAAAAAAAAAATGCAGTCTCTTATTCAATGTGACTGGTTTGTGCGAGAAATTACTATAATCTCCTAAAATTGTTATTCGTAGGAAGGACTCCGGAATTATTTCAATTTGATTCCGTAATCTAGCAGCCGACCTTTGCTGAACTCCCGGAAAAGGGCCGGGTTTCCCATCCAAAATGTGGCACATCCCTTCACCTCGATGTCCAGAACGTGGGCATCTCCACCGAGGGGTGGCTTGGGGACGGGCTGGACCCTCCATCCCCCCCCGATCCCTCTTGTGCCCGCGGGTCGGGGCGAAGGGATGCTCTTTGAGCTACCGCCTTCGCTGGTTTTGGTGGAGAAGGAGAAGCGATGAGAGGGGGAAAAAAAGGAACTCTTCGTTGGCGTTGTCTATAAGACTTCTACCTTGATGGCAACGTTGGGTTTAAAGTTTTAATCAATAATATATAGGTAATAATAAATTCCTGGGAAGGAGTTTATTGTTTATTTATTATATTTATTTATTATTTTATTATATTATTTGTTTCTATTTATGCTGTATGGCTGGGGTAGGAGAGTTCATGGACCTCCTCGGGACCTGAGGAGATGCGCTTGTTCTTCTTGCGACCTTTCAATAGTTAAAGGTTTATAAAAACCTATATAAAGGGGGTTTATAAGAAAGATGGGGACAGATGTTTTAGGAGGGGCTGTTGCCATAGGATGAGGGGTAATGGCTTTAAGCTAAAAGAGGGGAGATTTGGAGTAGATAAAAGGAAGAAATTGTTGATGCTCAGGGTGGTGAGCCACTGGCCCAGGTTGCCCAGAGAGGTGGGAGATGCCCCATCCCTGGAAACATTGATGGTCAGGTTGGACCAGGCTTTGAGCAACCTCATCTAGTTGGAGATGTCCCAGTCCATGGCAGGGGGGTTGACTAGATTGCCTTTAAAGGTCCCTTCCAACCCAAACCCTTCTGTGATTCTGTGAGAGTGGGGACTGCAGTTGCCTTTCCCAATGGGACATGCAACAACCAGGCGACCAGAATGGAGCAAATTGGTCCAAGCGGTGCGATGACATTTGGCTGAGAACTGTGGCAAATCTGGAAGGAAGGCGTTTTTCCAGCCCGGCACTGCGGGAACCGTTTCGGCTGTCTGCGGCGGTCCCGGGCGCGCGTACGGTTTCTCTAGGCGGATAGCGAACGCGGTGAAACAAATTGGCAAATTTTGCCGCTTTATTTCCGAAGGGATGAGTGGAATATAAACCAGCAGAACCGGAATGGTGATGCGCAGGAAGGGAGGGTAGAGATGCTGTCGAAGCATCTTCTCGAGGCGGCGGTACGACTTCTGGCAGATGATTATCTGCAAAATTGTGAACACCAGGAGACATTTTCCGCAGTATAAAACAAGTTTCCTCTTCGGAGGTATCCATGTATATATTGGAGCAGTGCGGTGGCTGAAGGGCAAAGGAGAGAAAGCTCTACTGGAAGAACACGCTGGTTTGGTGGGGAAAAAATAACCAAGTAGTAAGAATTAACTTTCATAAAGTGTTTTTCATCTTCAAAGTGCTTAACAAATATGAACTAATTAATCCCCGCCCTTCCCTCATGGGATGTTAGTGTGGTTTCACACATGGGAAGCGCTTAGCTTTGGAAAAGTGCTGCCTCAACACTGAATCCCTTTAGGAGGACGATGCTGAGGACGATGCTATCTGCTTCTCCAGACGCCAGTTGAGGCTAACGAGGCGGTGGCAGATGGCTGCTGTCGCGCTGCCCACCTCAGAGGGCTGATTTTAAGGAAGAGCATGAAGAACTTTTTGATTTGCTTCCCTAGCCCAAAGCTGTCTACGCTGGTGAGCACCCCCTCAAGGCGTCATATATGCTGTCTGTATAAAATTAGATGTGTGTGCAGCTCTGCTGCAGGGGAACATCAACATGAGCTTGAATAATCAAAGGCAAAGTGTGGGACGTGACTTCATGGGGCAACTTTAATTGACTCCCTCTACACACGTCTTGGGACACAGAGGGTCAGCCTGTGCCCATTCACACGTGGTCCCATGGACGTCAGGGTTTGGAGCCCTCTGAACCCATGTTTGCCAGTGGCCATCAAATGTCGTTCTTTGCTCAGTCATGCGCAAACACGCAGCAATAAATGGAGCCAGAACAATGCGGTAAGACCTTAAAAAGCCAAATCTTCCATCCCTGATGCAATGGTTCCTCCTGCTGCCCCATCTCTTTGAGATATATTAATATGAAGGTGGATTACTAGTTGTTTCTACGTCTTGCAAGGTCAGCGTGGAGGTGGTTGATCGTTTAGAGTTTCCNGTTCACACGTGGTCCCATGGACGTGTCGTCAGGGTTTGGAGCCCTCTGAACCCATGTTTGCCAGTGGCCATCAAATGTCGTTCTTTGCTCAGTCATGCGCAAACACGCAGCAATAAATGGAGCCAGAACAATGCGGTAAGACCTTAAAAAGCCAAATCCTCCATCCCTGATGCAATGGTTTAGACTTTCCTCCTGCTGCCCCATCTCTTTGATATATATTAATATGAAGGTGGATTGCTAGTTGCTTCAACATCTTGCAAGGTCAGCGTGGAGGTGGTTGATCGTTTAGAGTTTCCCTGCACGTGAAGAGCAGGGACCGGTGCAGAGTTTGACCCAGTGGTTAGGAGCTGCTTTTATTCCTGCCCCTGGTTTTGTACTGGGCTGGGTCAGGCTTTCACATCTGACCACAGTAGTTGCCACCTTCATTTTCTGGCAACCAGCTTGGGCTGGGAGCTCTCATTTTGGGCTGGGAGATCTCATAGGAGCACCTCTCCTATGAGGAGAGGCTGAAACAGTTGGGGCTGTTCAGCCTGGACAAGAGAAGGCTCCGGGGAGGTCTTATTGCGGCCTTCCAGTCCCTAAAGGGCGCCTACAGGAGAGCTGGGGAAGGACTTTTTACTGGGGCATGGAGTGATAGGACGAGGGGGAATGGCTTCAAACGTTTAGATTGATCAAAGGTTTAGATTGAACATTAGGAAGAAGTTTTTCACTGTGAGGGTGGTGAGGCACTGGCCCAGGTTTCCCCGAGAGGTTGTTGAGGCCCCATCCCTGGAGGTGTTCAAGGCCAGGCTGGAGGTGGCCTTGGGCAGCCTGGTGTGGTGGGAGGTGTCCCTGCCTATGGCAGGGGGGTTGGAACTGGATGATCTTCAAGGTCCTTTCCAACCTAAACCATTCTATGATTCTATGATTTTCAAGTGCTGAGCAGTCACAACTGCAAAGTTGATAGAAGTGGTGTTTTGAATAAATAAAGGACTCCAGTAAAGCTAAAAGCGGAGCGAAATCGTGAAAGAATCGCATAGTAAGCATCATAAAGCACCCTAAAGTAGTGGAGCTTAATCTTTCCCAGTCAAATGGAAGAAGGGGATAATGTCATCCTTTCCACAGGAGTGCTGTGAAAATAAACTCATAAAGGAATATGTAAATTAAATTCATTAGTGCTTGCAAAGTGCTGACGCTGTAGAAATCCCCGGAGGGACTTAGTAGCTCTATCTCCTGACCAGGACTGAAAAGTGAGTTGAGTGAGCAGAGTGAAAGCGAACTAATGAGTATCGTGCAGTTAAACAAATCGGATTCTGTGCAATGAGTCGGGCGTGGGAAAGGCTGCCCGGCGTTTCCGAACTGCTGCATCTCGACTTCGCAGGGTGATGACATTGCAGTCTGGTTTTACAGAGGTTTCCTGGCTTATTGAGAAAAAAAATGGGGAAAAAACCCCACCCAACTCCATATGGGTATCACACGACAAAATTAATGTTCTGTAAACAGGAGGAAAATTTTAGCCCTGTTTTGCAGATCTCGGCCGTTTCAGCTAATAATAACCATGTTTCTTAGAGCAGAAGTTGACTGTGTGATACGATCTGCATCCAACTTGCTCCACGGTGAGTTCCTGGAGTCCTTTCTCACCGTGGTCCAGAGCAGAGGTCAGGCATGAACACATTCAGTGTGGCTGAAATCTCATGGAAAAAAAAAAATAAATCATATATATATGGTTGTAATTTCCATCAGACTTATAAATAGGTTGGGGGTTTTTATTTTTGAAGATTTCTAGGTTGGTAAAAACGTTGGATGGCTTTCCATCCAGCCTGGATGAAGTTGGGTGGGAACAACAAAGGCGCATCCCCGGGACGAACACAACCTCCTGCGACGTTTCCGTGTGCTGCTCATGGGATCTTCAGGTGGGGGGAAAAACCCCCTTATACCAGAATATACGTATGTTTTTCACTAGAACAAAATAACATTTTTCCGTATTTCGGTCTTCGAAGCAGGTGAAGTTTTTAATTGAAATTTTCTGGAGCAGTCCAGCCCGGGGCAGGTATCTTCACCAGTAATGAAGGTAATTCGGTCCTACGGGTTTCACCTGCTTCAAAATCTGCTGCTGCAGAGGTTTCGCTGCCTTGTCTCGCGGAGTCATCGCTCCTCCAATTATTCCATCATCAAACAGATCCCTTTTAATCGAAAAAGTCACATTTTTCTGCTTGCTGTCTGTTGCTTTACCTTCCGTTTGAACATTACTGCTCCCCTCCGATATCCTGGAACAAACTTGGGTGAGTCTCATGCATATTTATAAGTTTATTTTCAGCACGGCTGTTCTGCAGCTCTTCTTACGTGTTAATTATATTCAGCATCTCTATAGAAGTTCTCAGAAGTTTCCAGCTGCTTAAAAACCTCGTCAGAGCCCCTCTGTGCCGCAGTTGAGCGCAGAGCCTGAATACGCTTTCGGTGTCGTAAAAAAGAGTCCAACGGTCATTGCGCTGAAGCACCAACGTAACGTTTTCTGTTTGGTATTTGCCATAAAGAGGAACGGAACCCAAACCGGAGTGAGAGCATAGAGGAAGAAAAAAACAAAACAAAACCAAGGATCTTGCCAGAGCAGCTGCTGCTCTGAAAAAATATATTTTTTTAATATATATATATAAAAAATATATATATATAATATATAGAAAAATGTTATTTTCTAAGTTATTGGTCAGGGCTATCTGTACTTCTCAGGGAAAGATTAACGCTGCCTGAAAACGAATCGGCATGCCGTGTCTTTTGTTCCTGTTTATTTATTTATTTTTTGTGTGTGTGATGGGTTTGCTGTATCGGAGCGGTAAAGGGACGCTTCGTTCTGCATCCCGTGCCACTGCGCCGCGCTAAGGCAGGGGCCGGGGATACCCCACGGGCACGGAGGGACCCCTCACTGCAGCTGATGGTGCCAGGCAGCTTTCACCCTACTCATCTTTTGAGCTGGAGAAGCTTTTAGAATGAATTGAGAATCGGGATTAATTGGAGGAAGCAAACCTATTGGACACAGGTGATAGGACAAGAGGAAACGGCCTCCAGTTGCGCCAGGGAGGTTTAGGATGGATATTAGGAACAATTTCTTCACGGAAAGGGTTGTCAAGCATTGGAACAGGCTGCCCAGGGAAGTGGTGGAGTCACCGTTCCTCGAGGTATTTAAAAGACGGGCAGACGTGGTGCTGAGGGACATGGGTTAGTGGTGGACTTGGCAGTGTGAGGTTGATGGTTGCACTCAGTGTTCTTAAAGGTCTCTTCCAACCAAAAATGTTCTATGATTCTGTGACACTGGAATCATAGAATGGTTTAGGTTGGAAAGGACCTTGAAGATCATCCAGTTCCAACCCCCCTGCCATAGGCAGGGACACCTCCCACCACACCAGGCTGCCCAAGGCCACGTCCAGCCTGGCCTTGAACACCTCCAGGGATGGGGCCTCAGCAACCTCTCTGGGCAACCTGGGCCAGTGCCTCACCACCCTCAAAGTGAAAAACTTCCTCCTAATGTTCAATCTCAACCTGCCCTCTTCCAGTTTGAAGCCATTCCCCCTCGTCCTATCACTCCATGCCCCAGTAAAAAGTCCTTCCCCAGCTCTCCTGTAGGCCCCCTTTAGGGACTGGAAGGCCACAATAAGATGGAGACTATTTTCTTTCAGGCACAAGAGAATTAAGTTGGCTCAGTCAAATATGGAAGCTGTAACCCCAAGACTGGCCAGAAGCTTATGAATAAGTTAAGTATTTTCTTCCTTTAGGTCTTCTCCAAAGTCCTCCCAGGACGTTGGGAGAGCTTCCCTGGCTTCTGCAAGCACCGCTTGCCCGCCCCGGATCACTGCAGTGATTGCTGCTGGTTTCAGCATTTCACTGGTTGCAGAAGGTCTTTGTTGGCCACCGAGGTAGAATGGTACCCGTGTGGACCTAAAAATTGGGGAAATCTTAGAAATTGTAACTTTTTTGCTGTCAAAGGATGTCAGTCTGGGTGATGGAAAGAGTAGTGTTTCTAGAAAGGCGTCTTCCAGAAATATCACTTCGGTGAAGGGTACTTTGATGAAAATCCCATACTTTTACATGCTTAAAGGTGGCCAGAAATGGGTGTAAACCAGGAGACCTCAGAGCAGAGGGGCAGTTACGGTTTTCTTTATTTCTAAGAGCAGAGGGGGAAGGCTGTCTCCAGCAGCTTGTAGGGACTGGTGGCAGCCTGGATTTATAATATATATATAATATATTTTAAAAAACTTAGAAAAAAGAAGTGGGTGGTTGTGATTTCCTCCTGCCCCTTCGCCCCTGGATGGGTAACTCGCTGCCCGTAGCCGTTGGCTCTGCGGATGCTCTACAAAGCCGTCCCGGCACCCGGGGAGCGGCGGGCAGGGTTAATAAAGGCAGCGCTGGGTTATTCTTCCCAGTCTTTTTCTCATTTCCTATTTATTTTGAAAGATGTTATCTAAGCCTCTTATTGAATTTATTGCTAATTATGTTTAAAAAGTAAAACTGTATTAATAAAGCCAAATTCAATGAAGACTGACAGGCATGGTGCTTCTGAGGAACCGTGATTTAATCACGCCAGCCAGCAATTTGCCCAGTGCAGAGTAGGTTAGCGGCTGTTATTCAGTCGAGAATACCTTTGAAAAAATGCTCATTAATTTCTTTTGACCGAGCTCAATATTTTATTTTTAATTATTTTATTTTTTTTGCATCCAAACTGTGGAAGCAGAGAGGCTTTTATTGACTTGTAGTTAAAAACTATTAGATACAAGAAAGAACTGGTGCAGAAATAGAAGCAGAATATCCTGTTTTATCTGGGGGAGGTTCCATTCAAAAATGAATTTTGCCCATCTCTGCGTTTCCTGATCCTTTATAGATGTGGGACTATGTGTACCCTGTTTGTGATGGTTGGCCGGGAGGATCCACCGCGAGCCGGCGGATTGTGGGGAGAGGGTGGCACAGCACAACTCCGTATTCCTGGTGCTAACTCCCATGTTATAGCACAAATTCCATCTTTTTTCCCATTCATATCGGGAGATGAAACATGGAGCAAGCGCAGCCTAAACGATGGATCCTTCCAGTCCCTAAAGGGGGCCTACAGGAGAGCTGGGAAAGGACTTTTTACTGGGGCATGGAGTGATAGGACGAGGGGGAATGGCTTCAAACGGGAAGAGGGCAGGTTTAGATTGAGCATTAGGAAGAAGTTTTTAACTTTGAGGGTGGTGAGGCACTGGCACAGGTTGCCCAGAGAGGTTGTTGAGGCCCCATCCCTGGAGGTGTTCAAGGCCAGGCTGGAGGTGGCCTTGGGCAACCTGGTGTGGTGGGAGGTGTCCCTGCCTATGGCAGGGGGGTTGGAACTGGATGATCTTCAAGGTCCTTTCCAACCTAAACCATTCTATGATTCTATGATTTTGGTGAAGTTATATGGTCATCAGGACCTGGCTGTAACGGAGGATAAGGGAGCTCGGAGCTGAGGTTAACCGAGTGCATTTAAGAGTTGTTTGCACGGTTGTGGTGAATCAGCGGGTAATTTCTGGGTCAAGGTTTCCCCTTCCAAGTGACTGAAATGAGAGTTGGAGGGAGTTTTGGTGCATCCTCTGGTACCACTGCTAATGCACCGCTAGTCCCAGCGAGGTTGTTGAGGCCCCATCCCTGGCGGTGTTCAAGGCCAGGCTGGACGTGGCCTTGGGCAACCTGGTCTAGTGGGAGGTGTCCCTGCCTATGGCAGGGGGGTTGGAACTGGATGATCTTCCAGGTCCTTTCCAACCTAAACCATTCTATGATTCTATGATGTGTCCTTGCAAATAAGTGGCTGCGTACTGCCGCCCGAGTGGTTATTACCGATGGCTATTTCTTTGCTCGTTAGGACAAAGCTCTTTCGCTCCACCGCACCGCGGTGAAAATGAGCCACCGGAAATTTGGGAACGGCTTCTCATAAAACTTTCCCGCGTCGGGACCCTGTTGTGTGATCGAATAAACACAGAAGTCATTCATTCCGGGCTCGGTCTGAGCGCTCGTGGTTCGAGATGTGAGATAATTTGGGTGCCTGGCTGCCTTTGATTTCCAATGGCTTGTAATGAGTCGTAAGATTTCTGCAGCTTTGGCAGAGTTTTTTAATTGGATTTTATTTTGATTGTATTATTTAGTGTATATAAAAAACCAGGCAGCAAGTGCTTGTGCCTCCCTCATTTTCTTTAGCGTTTCTTAACATCATATTTTAATTGCCTTTTATGCAGAGGTACACGCTGGCAATGTGTTCTTTTATCGTCCTCAAATATATTGGCCTGGTGCCATTTGCAGAAGAAAACGTCTCTTCCGCGGTTTGACAGCGGAGTGTACAGATTTATGCGATTTTTGACATTTTCCGTAATTATTGTTTTATTATGGGTAAAGAAGAACGGGTGCAAAATTAAAAATAATCAAAGCTGCTCCACGGGAGTGAAATTCCTCCTCTCCTTCAGGGTGGGGATAGAATTGTTCGAGGCACTTAGTGGTGTTTGATACCATTGACCCTTCGTGTTCTCTTATCTCTCCCATTCCGTATGTGTAATTTGTTTGCTTAAAAGTCCAAATAATACAAGGTCATGAGATCACGCTGAACTTTTTTGGGGTTTTTTTTGTTTTTTTGGTTTTTTTGCCTGCGTCATTAGCAATTAATGTTATGGTATTGGTAATATAAGAAAATGTTATGGTAATATAAGAAAATGTTGTGGTAATATAAGAAAAAATGATTATAGAAAAGCCTTGAAGGTTGGTGATACTCATCTCTTGTGAGCATCAAACGCTCTTGAGATGTCGTAGGCAGCAAAGCGGTGAGGAGACGGTACCGAGCTGATCAGCAGGAGTTAAGCAGGACATCACATGTGTCATGGACCAGCACGTTTGTTGATCTGAATTTCCGTTTCTCAAAGTCTGAGGTGTTCACAGAAGCAGAAAAAATTAGCGATAAAAGCTGTCGGGGCGGGACGGGTGGATGCAGAAGCGTAGAGTCATTGATGTCGACGTCTCGGAATGGATAAGACAGTTGAAACCCGTCTGTTACTACTTATTTTCCCGACAGCTGATGGATGTCCAAAGCAAATCTCCGCTGGTGAAATCTGAGTGCCACCAGGAGTACCCAGTGCTGCCGGCTGGGCACTCGCCGTGTGCCCTGCCAAAGCCCCGCGGCGCCCGGGGCGTTTCTCGCCATCGCTGAACCATAGCAGAGCCCATTTAATGGAAATAGTTTCGCATACCCTTCTTCAAAAATATTTGGCGCGTCTTGGAAAAGAGAACGATCCATGAAGGTATGCGTCTCGTACCAAATTACACAACTGCGGAGTCGCGACTCAAGTAGATACAACCACAAAAAAGGCATGAAGATATTGGGTTTGGAAAGTGGTGGATTCCCAGATTCAAGTTATTTGGAGGGAAGGAGGCAGGGACTGAAACGCAGGGGGTCGTTAGGCAACCGGGAGCAAACTTCATTGGGTTTGGGGTGGGGATTCCCCCGGGGGCTCTGATTTCTTGGGAAAAATGAGCTGCGAGGGAGCGTGTGCGCGTGTAAGAGTGGGGGTTATCTGCTTTATTTGATATTTTTGCTTTTTCCATGGGTTCCTTCCATCTAAAAGGAAAGAGCCCTGGCAGTCTGTTTGTAAACAGCCTGTTAAAACCGCCAGTTTTTTTCGGGAAACGTAATTAAGGGAATCAAAGAGGTCCAATCCTAGGAGATGGATTGCTGCTCCAAGGTTCGAGGTGGCCTTAGATGCCTTCTGCGCACCCCAGCGCTTCCTCAGTGCTTGGCAATAGAAATAGCCCATAAGAAATAAACCTGAAAAATGCAATACCTGGGTAGGAAATTAAGAAAAAAAGGAAGAACTTCCAATTTTCTGCTTGCGTTGACTTCTCCCATAGCTCCGGTTCTCTGTCTGAGCTTTGCCGTGTAGCCACAGCACATGGTCACACACACACAACCGTCTGACCAGGTGGTTTTACTCACCAAAAGTGGGTGATTCCTTAAAAAAATCCACCTGTGTTCGCAGAGACTTGTTCTTTGCTGGTTTATGCATTGTTTCCCTTTAATTTATGAACTGAAGTTTGGGAGTGTGTAATATTTGGCAGATTGTTGGTGTATCGCATAGAATGAAGAGAGGTCTGAATGCAGCTGCGAATGTGTGTTGGGAGGGGAGCTCATCGCTTTGCGCTTTGCTGGTGTTGCCCTACAGACTAAATTTGGGATGTTCCTGTTGCCTTTTTGGGTAATATTGGGCTATTAAGTATTATTTCTCTCTGATGCATGTTTGTACCTTCAGTCGGACACTGTTAGCCTCTGATGATTATGTGTCTTATCACAGCATCACAGACTGGTTGGGGTTGGAAGGGCCCTCTGGAGCTCCCCCAGTGCCACCCCCTGCCAGAGCAGGGGCACCTCCAGCAGTGGCACAGGACGGCGTCCAGGCGGGTTTGGAATGGCTCCAGAGGGGGAGACTCCCCCACCTCTCTGGGCAGCCTGTGCCAGTGCTCTGCCACCCACACAGGAGAGAAGTTCCTCCTCAGGTTTAGATGGAACTTCCCATGTTCAAGTTTGTGCCCATTCCCTCTTGTCCTGTCACTGGGCACCACTGAAAAAAAACCGTTCCCATCCCCCTGGCACCCTCCCTTTTTTAAAAGCGTTGATAAGATCCCCCCTCAGTCTTCTCCAGACTAAAAAGCCCCAAGCCTTTCCTCAGCAGAAACATGCTCCAGTCCCCTCATCATCTCTGTAGCCCTTTGCTGGACCCTCTCCAGCAGTTCCCTGTCCTTCTTGGACCGGGGAGCCCAGAACTGGACACAGTACTCCAGATGTGGCCTCCCCAGGGCAGAGCAGAGGGGGATGACCTCCCTCACCCTGCTGGCCACACTCTTCTTGATGCCCCCCAGGATGCCATTGGCCTTCTTGGCCACCAGGGCACATTGCTGGCTCGTGGGCATCCTGTTGTCCCCCAGGACTCCCAGGTCCCTTTGCATAGAGCTTTGATAACAGAGGTTAGTAAAATCTCTATGAAGACTTTCAGGTATGTGATAACACGTTCAAGTAGAAAAAGCAATAAGTGAGACAAAAATTGGTGCAAAGATGGAAAAAAAATTGTGGGTTAGTGCAAGACAAACTTGGGTACCCAGCAGAGGGCTGATCCTGCAGCAGGGGCAGCTCAGGCGCCGGCCTCGGTCGCCGCGTCGTGTGGCGCCTGCCTTGGCGTTCCCTCAGATGGAGGGATTGTTGAGGAGGATGAGGTGACCGTGGCTCCTCGGTGGCACCGGGAGGTGCCACCAGCGCTTCTGCTGGGCTGCACGCCGGGCACGGCCGCCGCTCCGCCTGCCCTCTCCTATCGCACCGCCATTAACTCCATATTGATTTTGCATTCGAGAAGAGAAGGGTAATTACGGAGAGTTTCTACGCAGAGGTACGAGACTTCTATCCACTCGCAGAAGCTGCGGTTTGCGTGTTTTATGTCTCTCTTCCAGCCCGGTTCCTCTGCCAGGTTCTGCGCCCGTGATTAAAAGTTATAGCTTTGTTCTGCTGGTGCAGTAGAAAACACCGCGGAAAAATAATTCTCTCGTTCACCCTTGGCTGCGCGCGTAACTGGAACGAACGGTGCCTCTTCCCAGCTCGTAGCTGGGGTCACTGGTGGCCTGACTCAGCTCCTGCTATTAATTTAAGAGAGATGGTGATAGCCACTGTGTGGGGCTGGGGTGAAGGAGGGCACGTTCCCCCCCCCACATCCCCTCGGTAATAAACTAATTGTCGCGCGGCTCTGCCTGTAAGCTCAATAATTTTATTAGTTTTTCAGCGCGGAGCAGAAGGGCAGGAATGAAACGACCGCATCTTTGCAGTGCAATCTGTGCCCGTAACGAAATAGGAACATTTCTCATACTCAAACCGATTGGAAAAGATTGGGCAGCGTCAGGAGAAACGCGACCATAGCGGTTTATTGTCTTCATGTGTTTTCACCGTAGCGTTTTAATTGCTGGTATCGGAGGGGATTTTTCCGTTTATATTGGCCTTTAAAAGACGAAAATCGTAATCGGCGGTAATAGAAAAAAAAAATTGGAATAAACTCGATGGGGAGATTTTTTTATTAGGTATTTTTATTAGGCATCCAAGTGCAAGGTCTTACATCTGGGTTGGGGCAATCCCAAGCACAAATCCAGGCTGGGCGGGGAATGGCTGGAGAGCAGCCCTGAGGAGAAGGACCTGGGGGTGCTGAGTGACGAGAAGCTCAACATGAACCAGCAATGTGCGATCGCAGCCCAGAAGGCCAACCGCATCCTGGGCTGCATCAGAAGGAGTGTGGCCAGCAGGGCGAGGGAGGGGATTCTGCCCCTCTACTCCACTCTCATGAGACCCCACCTGGAGTACTGCATCCAGATCTGGAGTCCCCAACATCAGAAGGACATGGACCTGTTGGAGCGTGTCCAGAGGAGAGCCATGAGGATGATCTGAGGGCTGGAGCACCTCTCCTATGAGGAGAGGCTGAAAGAGTTGGGGCTGTTCAGCCTGGAGAAGAGAAGGCTCCAGGGAGATCTTATTGCAGCCTTCCAGTCCCTAAAGGGGCTCCAGGAGAGCTGGGGAAGGACTTTTTACTGGGGCATGGAGTGATAGGACGAGGGGGAATGNAGGGGGGTTGGAACTGGATGATCTTCAAGGTCTTTTCCAACCTAAACCATTCTATGATTCTATGATTCTATGATTTTGGTGATGAAGTTATATGGTCATCTGGACTTGGCTGTAACGGAGGATAAGGGAACTCAGAGCTGAGGTTAACCGAGTGCATTTAAGAGTTGTTTGCACGGTTGTGGTGAATCAGCGGGTAATTTCTGGGTCAAGATTTCCCCTGCCGAGTGACTGAAATGAGAGTTGGAAGGAGTTTTGGTGTGTCCTCTGGTACCACTGCTAACGCACCGCTAGTCCCAGCGGTCAGTTTTATGGGTTTGGTGTTTTTTTTTTTATTTCCCTCTTCTCTCTTTTCCCGCCTCCCCCATGTACTGGGAAAGCTTTTAAGCGCTGGTGTTTTCCTGCCGCGTTTGCTGGGGGACTGTTTGAGTGTCACCGTCATACCTCTCGCTGGATATCGCTATTTGTCTTTTCTGAAACACCCTAAATTTTCCCTTTCTTAACGTTACTCTTCTGCTTCCACTTATGCCCCTGGGTACCATCGCGAGCGATGCCTTGTTGGAGACGTTTATAGTTTGTATACACTTTATGCTCTTCTTTTTCCCCCAGTACTCGTGTGCTGAGCTCCCGCGGGACAGATTTTCATTAAAAGGGGAAAAAAAAAAAGTTACATTATTGAACGCAATTACTGCAGTTACTGTTATTGTTACGTGTATTAATGGGGTCTGTGTGCACTCTCGGCGTGTACAGATACAGCCTCGAGACCGCACTGCGCTGGAAAACACGACAAACCAACAAAATAACAGCCTTTACCCCGAAATTAGAGTCAGAGGGATTTCGGGTAGATCAGAATACCTTTCTGCGTGGTGGCTATGAAGATATTTGCAAATAAGCACGAATTTTGGTTCACTAATAATTACTGCCAACGTAATTTTCTGTCTCCTGTCTAATTTACTCTTTCCCAGCTTTTCCATATCTTGAATAATACACAATATTATACATTTTCTTCTGTTATATAGCTCAATAAATAACATCACCAGTGCTTGAACTTTACAGACAGGCTCCAGCTCATGAGCAAGTTGGTCAGGGAGGTGATGGTACCGATCATCTCTCAGAGTGTATAGCGCGGTCAGAGCGGCACAGGCAGTAGAGTCCAGCTCGGGGTCAACAGTCATGGTGGAAGGGAGCAGGGAAGGGGAAATTTCATGGGGTGTGTGTAGCGTTCTGGTGAAAGAAACTACGATTTTGGTGCTGGAGGGGATGGTTCGAGGCCAGGTTGGACGGAGCTTTGAGTAACCTGGTCTAGTGGAAGGTGTCCCTGCCCGTGGCATGGGGGTTGGAACTAGATGAACTTCAAGGTCCCGTTCAACCCAAACCGTTCTATAATGAGAAGGGCATCTGTTGCCTCCCAGGCACCAGGAATTGAGGCCAAGTTGTTGTAGCCAAGCTTCCTCCTACACACCCTCTGAAGAACCAATAGGAGGTTCTGCCCAAGGTTTTAGACATGAGAAAACCCACCGTTTTCTGATGATGCTGATGGAATCGGTGAACCAACAGCTCAAACACGGAGCTGTGCACAGACGCTGTGGTTCATGACCCTGCAGCGGACGGGCTAGCACGGCATCCTGAGAAGGGAACGTGGTTTTCTCCGTACCGATGTTCACAGTGTATCCCTCAGACGAAGTATTGTCTCAGAGCGTTGCTGCTCTTCACTCAAAGCAGGACGACCCACCACTGCGGCGATTAGAAGATGGGCTGCAAAGGCTGCTGGCACATGCTGTTGCTGTTTGTACTACATGACCCACCTCGAGATGCCATCTGGCCTAAAATACGTGTCATCATTTGGATTTCCAGTTTCCAAAATCTGGTTTTAACCTTGACTTCTGGCTTAGACCAAATCCTCCAGTGATGGGGAGGGAAACCCCTGAAAACACGCATGAAGGTGATGTTGCCATATGTGTCTTGGCTCATCAAACCCAATGACATGCAAATTGAGATCTTTCCAGACTTGCTTGGCAATATTTCAAGAGACGATGCTCTAACGGCACCTCTGCTAGAGGTGCTTGAACCTTGAGGAGATTTGTTTCATTGGGAAGAGACTCCTTTATGTTTCAGCCACAGAAATAATTGTTTCCAAGTTCAGAAAGGTAAGTACCTGGAGCGCCGGTTCCCCCGTGAGAAGTGCTGTAGCGGACTCGTCGTTTCGGCATGGCTGAGAGCTCCTGCTGTATCCATAAAAAACGATTTCTTCTTGAACGCAGAGAACTAAAATACGCACCTGAACGGTCTCTAAGGTAAATTTACCCAGGAACAAGATTTATATTAAGAGCTGTCTGTAGCTTTCTTTGAGATGATTATTGGGGGAAAGTGAGAAATGAAACTTTATTTCCTACTCGTTTAAGTATTGGAACATACAGGCAAGAGTCATAGAGTTTATTTTGAAAAGGAAAATCGGGTTTATACTGAAAATACGAGATGGGTAGATGGTTGGGTGGATGGATGGTTGGGTGGATGGATGGTTGGATGGATGGGTGGATGGTTGGATGGATGGGTGGATGGTTGGTTGGATGGATGGGTAGATGGATGGGTGGATGGATGGGTGGATGGGTGGATGGATGGGTGGGTGGATGGATGGATGGATGGATTCCCATGCAGACAGAGTGCATAGCAAGCTTTAGTATGACTTGTCTACCCGGGGCAGAGGCGATGCAGAAGCGGGGAGCCGCAAGGCTGCCGGAGCACCCTGCTTGCCTCAAGTATTGCACTTCATTTCTCCTGGTGCCCTCTTGCCCAACGGTGTTCGTGCTGTCTGTGGAGACAGAAAGGCCTCCGGGGCAGCACCTGCGGCTCCGGCTGTACGTTCTTCCCCATGGTGAGACCTTAATTTCATTTAGAGGCACTATAGGATAGTACAGAACAGTCAATACCACACTGCCACCGGCTGAATTTTATGAACTTATTTATTGACATCTGAATTTATTATTGTTTTGTTATTAGGAAACAGGTTCTGTTAGAGAGCTCATGGGATAGTCTTAGATTTGTCCTTGGGATTCAGATTTTTTCTGCATGGGGGGCAATTTTTAACACCATCTAGTTTTCATTCAGCTTAGAATTTAAGAGGCTAAATGCTGGGTATGGAGGCTCCTAAGGGATGGAGAAAGTTCATCTCCAGAAAAAAAAAGTAATATAATAGAATTTGTTGAAAGTTAACCAGTGAAAACTCTTAGCTTTTAGATTTCACAGGCCAATGCAACTGGCCCTGGTGTCTTCTGAAGAAGCTCCGGAGTGGCAGGAATGGGGGTGAAATCACAGGTGTGGAAAAAAGCTATTATCCCATGATGTGGGTGGCTGTCGGTTTTGCTGTCCTGTAAGAGACTTCGTGTACTTTGGACAACGTTTCACTTTTAATTTTTAACTTCTTAGCTGAGAAAAAGCACAAGAGGAATAAGGATTGGGCACCTCGAGGAGTTTAGGGTTACGTGCGGTCTCAGGTAATCTTAACATCTTTATCACAGGCTGAAGTTACAGCTCATTAGAGCAAAACCAAAGCAATTCCGATGTTTTGGATATTTTTATCAAGTCCCTGCACTCCTCGGGGCAGATGGGGCTGGTCCCTGATTTCTTTCGGTTTTATCCTTCCGTTCAAGGATGATTTGGAGAGGGATTGAGCCATATTCAGCAATATGGCATATTCGGGTATGATTGCTCTGCTGCTGTAAACACTGAGGTCTTCTCCTTCCTTCCCACCACATCTCTTCTAGCAGCCAGTGGGATCATAAGGACACCGTATCTGTTTCCCCATATGTTATGGAACATAAAGTTTTTAAAGGAGCCAAGGAAAATACTAATAATTGTTAAAATTTTCCCTGCATTTGTCACTATCTCATTATACACCCATGCTAAATAAATCCTGAAAAAAACCCAAACCAAACAAAAAAAAACCCTACAAAGCTTTCTTATTAAAAGTAAAAATATTGTGTGCCCAAAACGGTATGATTCCATTGTCAAATGTGCAGTCGAAGTCATTGAAGGGGGAGAGAAGTGTGTTTAAGACTTGAATAAAATGTTAGCTTGGCTAAACTGCATATAATGTGCACTTTAAAAGAGGCATTTAAGGCGTAAATAAATTAGGCAGGAAAGAAGACTTTGTGCTGCCGAGTAGAAAGGCTTTGTGATTGCTCTCAGGAACTTAATTTTTGCCTTTCCTTATTCTGTGAGATCTTATCGGTGCAGATTTGATGTTTCAGTAGCAGCGTTTATGTGATTTTTTTTTAAATAATAATAAAAAAAATCAGCTAACATCTTTTCTGTATAAATAGAAAGCAATCTAATTGTTGGTGTAATAATACCCTACGTGCCTCCAGTTATGGGGATCAGCTGGGGTTGGTTTTTTTTTTTCCCTTCTTATCAAACTTTATCACATTCATCCTCTTCGTCTGTCCTTGAGGATTTTCACTTGGGAAACTTCCTCCTTGCTTTCTGTCGAACGCCGCAGCGTTCCATGTCTGAGCGCTGCTTCTCTCCGCCCGAATAGCGAAAAAGGAGCGTCGCCGCCGAGGAAACCCGGGCGGTTGCTTTAATTGAGGATGCGCCGGTTTTTTCCTGGGTCGCCGCTGAGACTTCGCAACGACGTTCGCAGGAATCCTCGCAGCGGCATCAGCTGACGTAGCAGAGCAGCGAAAATAAAGCCGAATATTTCTCCGGTCTTAGCATCCCGGTGAAATGAGGATGAACGAGCAGGCTGTGCGGATCACCTTTGGTAAAAAAAAAAAGGGGCAATTACCCTTTATGGACTGTTCTTCAAGTAATTTCCACTAGAAATGCGTTTGTTTTTTTTTGAGGCGAAATATAAAAGAATAGACTCCATTAATGAAGAGCTGTTCTCAGCAGAAATGTCATCTGCAGGACAGGCTTCAGCCGGGATGGGAAGCTGGAAGGGGAAAAATATTACTGCTTCTCTTATTGATGCTTTGGGGCCAGATCCAGTAAGAAGCAGTGGCTCCGGGGTGACCCCAGAAATGGGGTGAAAATAGTCAGCAAAGCAGAACCAGAATATTTCATTGGACACACATGAAAAGGAACTGGGATCTATTCCTCTTGGCTGGTTCCCAGAGCGAGCAGTGCGTCCCCGTACGCTGGTACCCAAAGCCTGGGGGACTGGGATGTGGGCACAGGAGGTTTGCTGCTCTTTGGGGTTCAGCTAGACATTGGCAAGGAAGTGATAGGATGGGGTTATAGAATCACATGCTGGTTAGAGTTGGAACGGATCTTAAAGATCATCTGGTTCCAACCCCCCTGCCATAGGCAGGGACACCTCCCACCAGACCAGGGTGCTCCAAGCCCCGTCCAACCTGGCCTTGAACACCTCCAGGGATGGGGCAGCCACAGCTTCTCTGGGCAACCTGCGCCAGGGGCTCACNCTTCCCTCTTCCTCCCTTTAAGCCATTTTCCCTCATCCCATGGCTCCCCTCCCTGATCAAGAGTCCCTCCCCATCTTTCCTGTAGCCCCTTTAGGGACTGGAAGGGGCTCTAAGGGCTCCCTGGAGCCTTCTCTTCTCCAGGCTGAACCCCCCCAACTCTCCCAGCCTGTCCTCCCAGCAGAGGGGCTCCAGCCCTCAGAGCATCTTCATGGCCTCCTCTGGCCCCTCCAACAGGTCCATGTCCTTCTGCTGTTGGTGGCCCCAGAGCTGGAGGCAGCACTGCAGAAGGGTTCTCACCAAAGCAGAGCAGAGGGGCAGAATCACCAACTCCAACGTCGGAGTCCACTGACATTTTCACTTAGTTTGTCTAAAATTCCACTTTAGGTGTCTGGAAGATTTACGGCTGTAGGTCTTTGTCTCTGTAATCTCAACATTGAGATAATATAATTATCCCCCAGATGGAGAAAGTATTTGGTAGCAGTGTGGCTGTTGATACCACTGTTGAGACATCCTAAATTCTCATGTCTTCACTCAAGCTTTGGGGTTTTGCTGTTCGTGATGACCAGTCAAAGCGAGATGAGACCCATGTTCTCATTCTTTCATAGCTCCATCCCTCCTGCAACCCTCTTCTTCTCTCTGATCTGCTCCTCTGGGGTGCAGACCAGGGCCCCAGAGGGGGACTTGCTGGGGGAGGGGGTCCTATAAGACCGCCAAAGATTTGGAAAATACGATCAAACTGTTTCCAGTAGATTTATTATCGGGCTTCTATTTATGCAACCACTGGTTATGGCATTCTGGGAGGATGGAGGTACCTGACGAGAGTTGGAAAGTCGCTCTTGCCTCCTTGAGGTCTTTTTGTGCAGGCAGAACAGTTGGAAGATTTCTCGGTCTAAATGAAAATCAGGACCTGAGGTTTATTTCTTTTTCCATTTAATGACTTTGACGACTTTTTTGTCTTAATTATATGTAACCTAAGGGGTATTTTTTTTTTGCTTTTCTGTTGTTGTTTTTCTTATTCCTTGTTGATAATGTGTCTGTAGCGGTGGGAATAATGTTTCTTGTTAATTTATGTTGCAGAACCAATGAAAAGGGAAGCCATAAAAGCTTTTTTATGTTATAAAAATAGCCTTAGCCTAATGGAATTGGTGTGTAGGAGGTGGGGGGGGTAGTTGGAAATAAAAACCGAAGACCGAAATTAGCTCCCTAAAACCAAAGTTTGGATCCCATAGCTCTACTGAAGCCAAAAGGGTACGTGCTCCCATCTTTAAAATCCACAGAACAGTCTCTAGAGAATAAAACAATTATAAACCAGCCTGTTTCTGGGCTTAAATTACATGATATTTATGGAATCATTCATGCCAGAATTAGCTTTGCTTCAGAATTTCGAAAGTAGCCTTCACTCCCAGAGTGCCCTTTTAATGCGTAATTAACTCTTTTCACGAGCTGAATGTTATCTTTCACAGAGAATTCGGAAAGCGTGTCATGAAAATCTGTGTTTGTCCTCTAGTAATATTCTCCAGCGCTATTCAGATTATTTTGGTGGTTGGTTGATGGGTTGTTTTTTTTTTAGCTAGTTGCAGTAGAATTAGTTTATATATTTATTTTTTTTTCATTCATTGGGGCTGAAGTTGTCATAACAGTACCTGAGTTATTTGGGAAGCGTTCCTCTGAGTACTTTCCACTGAATAGAGTATCTAATAAAACTTGTAAGGAAGATTTGTCACCTCCCTTCTAAGTGGTCTTTGAGATGTTGATGATTGCATCAGTATAAAAGTATGGCATTGGATGGAGGAATAAATGACGCTGATTGTATGCCGTAACTCTACAGTTTACGGTACCCATCCTTTGAAACTTAAAGAGAAAATATCTTCTTGGCTGTAGGGAACTTTGGTTCGGGAGATGGGAAGCAGGGTGCTGCGCGGTGCTTATTAACTATGGCTTTTCTTTCAATGGCGAAGACAAATGCGGTGCGTAAAATTTGATACTTACACGGAAGCACTTTTTCGAAGCTGTAGCAGTTGGCAGGAATCATAAAATTTACTAAATAGAGAGGTCGATACGATGTTATCGTTCGGCTAGCGAAGGCAAATGATGCTGGGTATCTCCCGCCTCACCTGGAGGAAGGAGGAGACTCCATCATCATCTGCGGCAACAGCACTTCGATTCACTAAGTCCCTTCTGACCTGTGTATTAAACGCTGTTTTGGTCGCTGAGTATCTCCAAATCTGCTCACATCCTTTCTATTGATTTATTAAACTGTTTCCTATATTTCTGTGTACTCTCTAATATATTTACTTCTGATCTTTCCTGTGAATGCTTCGTCTCCCGTGTTCTTCCTCTGCCGCCGTCTTATTTTCTCCTCAATAAGGATTTCATTTATGCGCAGCGACGCTCTTCACCTTGCTTCTTTCGCCCAAGTTATTTATTGAAATAGAGTTCATAGAGCGTTCACGGAGAGAAATAGCATTTCTGTGGACCGGGGCATATGCTGCACATCCTCATGTAAATCCCGAGCGTTGGCGTCTTGGGCACGCCAGAGGCACGAAGATAAGGAGTGTGGGGTTGGGATGAACAGTGCTGATGGGTCACAGGAGGGTTTTAAAAGAAGAACTCATGCGGTGTCTGCAAAAGTGTTTCCCCTACACAAAGATTTCTCCTCCGTAGATGTTATTGGGGCATTGGTATTTATTTGGTTTGGTTTTCAGCAGTGTTTTTCTGGGTGCGCGTGTGTTCATTATATTAAATGCCTGCTATTTTCATAACCTTTTCTTCATCAGGAAATAAATGCACGCTAGCGTAATATATATAAAACATATGGATTTCTAAGAGTTGGCATGTGGTATGATTTACTCAAACTGGAAAATCTCTGAAATTGTTTTTCTGCAAGCAGTACGCCACAAAGGTTCCTAATTTTTTAAGGGTTGCTTTCTTCTTCCTGGAAAGTTAAGACAAATTAGCAATGTGATACGGTATTCTGAAGTGAAAATTTCCCTCTTTATCTCCTGGATGATACCCAAGGAGTCATGTGCCACTTGCAAAAAAAATTATATGGTAAAGAGATGGGGAAAAAAGAAACAATCAGGTTCACCCAAAAGAAGACACAAACATCAAATATGGTCTTTCTTTATCGTGACTGTCTATCAATGGGCGATCACAGCCCAGAAGGCCAACTGCATCCAGGGCTGCATCAGAAGAAGTGTGGCCAGCAGGGCAAGGGAGGGGATTCTGCCCCTCTGCTCTGCTCTGGGGAGACCCCACCTGGAGTACTGCCTCCAGCTCTGGAGCCCCCAGCATAGGAAAGACATGGAGCTGTTGGAGTGGGGCCAGAGGAGGCCCCGGAGATGCTGTGAGGGCTGGAGCCCCTCTGCTGGGAGGACAGGCTGGGAGAGTTGGGGGGGTTCAGCCTGGAGAAGAGAAGGCTCCAGGGAGACCTCAGAGCCCCTTCCAGTGCCTAAAGGGGCTCCAGGAGAGCTGGGGAGGGACTCTCGATCAAGGAGGGGAGCCATGGGATGNCCCTTCCAACCCAAACCATTCTATGATTCTATGACTGCAATATCTGTTTCTTTGCTCTGCCTTTTAGTAGAACTACCAGAGGTCAGGAGGACATGCAGGCGCTGGTCCTGTGTCATTCTGAAGAGGAGAATTGCATAGGATGAGATGTGATGCTAACGTTTACGGAGCAATGCGTTGCTGAATAGAGATGACAGCAGCTGAATGTGACTCGCCCTGCACCATTTCTCTGTATTTATAGGTATTTTGCTGGAAGGTGCTCGATCCTTCCCTTCCATTCAGCCTCCAGTGAAGTTTGCTGGAAGGCTCCGGTCCCACCACTGCGGTGGCTTTCCACCAGCCCTAAGCTCTTAAATGGCATGAGTAAAGGTGTCGAGCAGCTTCTTCCCGCTCTCCTCCTGCGAAGGGAGGATGTTACGGCAGTCTGATTTAATAAAACCTACTTGCTTTCAAACCAGCCACTTAATTTTCTTAGTGAACAAGTACATTGTGCGCAGCACCGTAAAGTTACTTCGGTGAATTCTGAAAACTTTTGATTTTTTTGATTATTTTTTTTTTTTGGGATTTTTGACAGTTTTTCTCCCTCGAGGGCCTAAATATTTCGCCCACGATAATGAGAGCAGGCAGGGCTCGAATAGATCACTGTCTTTATAATTCTTACGCCGCAGCTTTTCCTTTGCAAGGGGATATAGCCCGAAGGGTCAAAACTGCCAGAAATGCTGCCTCTGCCATTCTGAGACATTTCTTTTTAGCGATCTTCCCGACGGGGGTGGTTAATGGGGATCATCGGGTGGGAATCCACCCCATTGTTAATGGAACAGGTTATTTTCTAAAATCCATTTTTAAAGACTGCTGTATTTATTACCTAGCCCAAGAACAACCACCGGGCGCAAGGCTGTTGAGATGACGCTGTTACTTCGGAGGGTTTTGTTCAGGGCTGGGATTATTTCTCATTTTTCTTGACAACTCTATTGTGCCTTCCTTTATTGGTAACTTTACGCCATTAAATCTTCTGAAAGGAAAATAAGTTTTTTAATGTAGTGGCGCTGGGCGGCAGGGCTGTAATCAAAGCTTGGCCAGTCGCTCGTTCTGGCGACGTTGTGCAAGTCTAGCTCGTCCTTGAAAATACGATAAAACTTCCAAAATATCCCAAAATAAGCTAGTTTTGTGTGTTTAACTCAACAGAGCTCTTCCGAGGTCAGGCAAAACCGAGGGCTGGAGCCCCTCTCCTATGAGGAGAGGCTGAAAGAGTTGGGGCTGTTCAGCCTGGAGAAGAGAAGGCTCCGCGGAGACCTTATTGAGGCCTTCCAGTCCCTAAAGGGGGCCTACAGGAGGGCTGGGGAAGGACTTTTTACTGGGGCATGGAGTGACAGGACGAAGGGGAATGGCTTCAAACTGGAAGAGGGCAGGTTTAGATTGAACATTCGGAAGAAGTTTTTCACTGTGAGGGTGGTGAGGCACTGGCCCAGGTTGCCCCGAGAGGTTGTTGAGGCCCCATCCCTGGAGGTGTTCAAGGCCAGGCTGGACGTGGCCTTGGGCAGCCTGGTGTGGTGGGAGGTGTCCCTGCCTATGGCAGGGGGGTTGGAACTGGATGATCTTCAAGGTCCTTTCCAACCTAAACCACTCTATGATTCTAAAACCAGATTTCTCCTTTATCTCGTCCAGACAAGAATTAATCCAGAGGAGTCTTACAGACTCCGTTAGAGCGGGCAGGGGACGGTCGCATAGATGCCTTCTGGCCTGTTGAAGCTGTGAATCTGGGCTCTTAATTCAAAATAACGAGGCTGCTCACGAGGACTGGCACTCCCTAAAGCGCGGTGTGAGCTGCGGTCTTTCATTGTGGGAAGCATCCCCTGGCCATCCGTGGTGGGACACCAAGTCATCTGGGTCCCCATGAAACATGGGGGAGATGTCAACGGTGCGGGTCGCCTATGGAAATGTTGACTGTGATGGGTGTTCTCTGAAGAAGTGTTAGATAAATCGTTGAGAGTTTATCTATTTATTTGAGTAGGTGACCCCCAGAGGTCCCTTCCAACCGTCACCATTCTGTACGTCAGTGATGTTTCTGTTGTTTTCCATTGTCGTTTTGATAATAACTGCTCTTCCAACGTGGCTCAGATGCAATCCTGACTCTGATCATTCACCTAAACTTAAGCACTTAATTTAGTCATCAGAAATGAAGCGCTTTAAGTGGTGCTTGGTTTAGTGATGAGGTGCGGGCAGCTCCTGAAGGGTGGTTCAGCTAAACGATACGTCCTTCTCTGGCCAAGTACCCGGATGCTTCAGCTATGTGCCTAATTAATTGGGATGAACCAGACCTTGAATGTCCAGCAGCAGATTTATAACAGAGTTGAACTTTTTAGCTCTGGTAGTAAACAACAGTTGAGACTGGACCAGATCCGGTGTCCTTCACTGTAGACGAATATCCTTCTGCGGGTCCATCTGTCAACTAAGGTGCCAATTATAAATACATCTAACAGGAGGTCTTCAGGAGAAGACTTTCAAGCCTCAGAGGTTTGCCTTAAGCTTTTCACTGACTGGTATGGTTTCTGGGTGCATAGAAAATTAGGCAAATCCCATTGAATTCTGCAGATTCAGGCTGATTTGGGTGGGGGTGGGGTGACAAAAATTCTACCAGAAGTGTCCCAACAGCAGCGCCGGTGCCGATTCAGAATGTCTAGCTGCAGGTCCCTAAAGCGAAAGTGCTTGTTAGGAGAACTAGAAAATAGAAAATACATTTTTTTTTGTCTACGTTGATGTTTTATGGAGCTTAATGTTACTGAATGTCCATAGGGAACGAAAAGTCTTTAATTAAACAGCTGCCAATGGGTGCAAAATTTAAAGGCCTATCCTGAACGAGCCTCGTTATTAATCCTAAAAATCAATATAACGTCTTTGGTTGTCTAGTGACCTCCAGTCATTTACCTTTCCCGGGTGAATTTGGGCATCTGGGTCCCCTGATTATTACAGGGACCTCCAGCGCTTTAAATTTTAAAGAAAAACATAATTAAACAAAAAAAAAATGTAGAGATAAACCCAAAAATTATTACTGAAGGTTATGTATTTTCACAGCTGGCTGGAGCTCGAGTTATTTAGGGCAACGTGCGATACCTGGACTACCCCCATATTTCAGCCAGTGTTTTACAGACTTGGAAAGCCGAAAGCAGAAGCACAGATAATGTTCAGTCAGAATTAATGAAGATTGGCCTTGGGGTACAAAAAAAGGGGAGGAATTAAGCAGTGGGCAGGTTTTAAAATGCTAAGATAATAAACACAGGCTGAGGAAGGCGGCCCCGGGAGCGGGATTGCCCTCGGTCTGGGGGACGGATGAAGTATTCTGATTTACCCCCAGGGAAGATGGCAGGGCGCCTTCATTTCTCCTGAAACGCCAAATTTCACGGTTTCATCGGAGATGCGAGCCACGAGAAGGGCCTCTGGGTCCGTGTCGATAACGCGGCCACGTGTGGGAGAAGCTCCTTATTTTGAAGGCTGCATTTGAGCCTTCCACCGGCACGTGCCGGGAACGTCGGGACGATTTGCCATCCTCTAAGACGCAAGTTCTGGAGGCGTTTTACTGAATAAATCAGGAATTAAAGTGGTTTTATAGCTGCCACAGGACTATGTATACACAGTCCAAAGGCAGCACGTAGGCGCAGCAGGCGAGAGGTGGGAGTAGAGAATCACAAAACCGGCTTTGATGAGTATTTGTTCGAGTTGGCAAGTCTACCTGGGGGTCTTCACACTCCGTTTTTGTTTTCAATTAAGTTTTCCGATCGCCAGGACCCCGCCACTTGTTTGATAACCGACTTAAGAACAGGGCCAGAACCTTCCCTTCTCGTTTCGTTTAAACTTCTCCCAGGGACTTAATTGGAGACGAGGTCAGTGGGCATTCATATTTCAGGTCTTCTCGTAGTCATAAACTTTGCCACTGTGTGATCATTAAAACACAGCTTTACAAAACCACATTTTTATTAGCATTCGGCCCCGGACTCGGTGATAGGAGGGATATTCGTATAATCAAAAGGCAAAGCAACACGCTTCTGTGAATAAACGGATGTAACAAAGCTTAGAAATACTTCAAAGCGCCAATTTTCAATGGGGCGCAGAAAACGTATGCGGTTCAGGGATGTTGTCAGGGAAATTTAAGAAGTAAAGTTTCGCCGGCACAACTTCAGGAAGGATTTCACAGGGTTTGCTTTTTGTTACAGAAAGGGAAGAAACAGCGATAACTCGGCGTGACACAGGGGTGTAGCGATGTCCCTCCCCACACCTGGTATCTGCGTTTCTTGAGTAGGGACTTTCCTTCCCCTGGATGCCGCTCTGCGGTGCTGAGAAGCAGGATGGGACCTGTCCTAGCCTAACCTGAACGTTTACAGAGGCAGAAGTATTTTATCTTTGGGGGTTGGAACTCGATGATCTTCAAGGTCCTTTCCAACCTAAACCATTCTATGATTCTATGATCTTTAAGAGCCACAGTCTGGCTGATTGTCCCTGTATCTTCTGATCTCTTGTGTGTGTTGGAAGCGCTGTGGGGTGCGCTGGCTCTTACCTCTGTCTCTGAAGCAGAGAAGCCGCTAAAAATGCGCTTGAAGTTCTGCACCGGGAGGTTAAAAATCCCCTACAGCATCGGTGTCAGGGGGAGGGCATCATAGAATCATAGAATCATAGAATGGTTTAGGTTGGAAGGGACCTTGAAGATCATCGAGTTCCAACCCCCCTGCCATAGGCAGGGACACCTCCCACTAGACCAGGCTGCCCAAGGCCACCTCCAGCCTGGCCTTGAACACCTCCAGGGATGGGGCCTCAACATCATCTCACATTCAGATCTCGAGCTTTAAAATAAAAAAGGGAATGTTGGTTTTGAGTAGAATTGAGTAGAAGTAGCCCACTGTTGGAGTCCTGTCTCCCTGACCCGTTACCCCATAGTAGGCCAGTAATTCATAGAATGGTTTGGATTGGAAGGGACTTTGAAGACCATCCAGTTCCACCCCCCTGCCCTGGGCAGGGACACCTCCCACCAGCCCAGGTTGCTCCAAGCCCCATCCAACCTGGCCTTGAACACCTCCAGGGATGGGGCAGCCACAGCTTCTCTGGGCAACTCTGTCTTCATAGGCGAGGTGCTCCAGCCCTGGGATCATCTTTGTTGTCCTCCGAAAATTCTGAAAATCAATTGGAAGTAGTAATGTTCTTCAAGGAGAGTGTTGGTGCATGGCACATAGCAAGTTACAAAGAAGAAGGAAGCGTTTGTAATCCTCCCGCACGTCTGAAGCGAGGAGCGGAGCTCTCCCCGTGCTTTGGTGCCGGCGAAACAAGCTCATTCTTTCAGATCTTCCCATTCCATCGTCTCTAATGCATCTTCTCAATGCCCACGGTTGAGCTCAGGGAGCTGTTCCAGCGCAAGGTGCACGCCGAATAGCACCAGATGGTTCCTTTCTCTTCAGAAACTCACTTACTAACCTCTATACCCAAAAGAGCATCTTTTCTGCTCCCGAATTAGGCCTTTAAATCTGAGCGTTTGTGCTGGGGAGCTGCCTTCATGCTTTTTCCATAAGAGGCCCAAAGAGATGCTCTCCAGGTTAGCAGCACATCCTGAGAAGCAGGTACGCTTCGCGCTCCCGTCTTACCTGACCACAGTAACCTTTGTGCGCATTAAGACCTGCAAACCTCGGTTGCAGTTAGGATTTCGGTGGTATTGTCATGAAAAAAATGTGTAATTTGCAAAAAGGAGAGTGTCGGTGGCTTTATAAAAACTCATCCAGAGAATTAGCGGCAAAGCTAAGACAGGTTCTGGCATTCAGGTCGTGGACACCCTGGAGGTGTTCAAGGCCAGGTTGGACGGGGCTTGGAGCAACCTGGGCTGGTGGGAGGTGTCCCTGTGGCAGGGGGGTTGGAATTAGATGGTCTTCAAGGTCTCTTCCAACCTAAACCATTCCGTGATTCCATGACACAGGAGCCCCAAATGCAGAGTGCACCACTCCGTTGCGTAAGTTATAACAGGAGGAACCTCCTTTACTGCTGTCGGAGCATAAATATTTACCGAAGAGGTTTAGGGAGGCGTTATTGCATTGCGCTTTTTTGATTTCCTCCTTCTGTTGTTTGGGGCGGTGACGGTGTTCAGTCATTGGTGCTGATGGGCGGTTGTCACCTTCCTCCAGAGAAAGAGGGAGTTACCTGCCGTTGAGGGATCTCCGGGCAGCTCCTGATATCAGCACAGCATAATAAGGGCGCATGCATTAACATTATTTAAAATGAAATTATTATTTTTTTTAAATATTCTTGAGATTTTGATTTTAATCTGAATCTTAATAGCCTAATTATTTTGAAATTATTGTGCCCTTTGCTTTATAAACTCTTAATCACGAGGCTCTCAGGCAGATATCGTTTAAGTAATCAGCATCAGTATAATCAGTAATTAAGGTGATAGCCAACTACAGGTGCTGCTAAGTGCTAATCAATTAAGTGCATTTGTAATTGAAAACTTGACTGAAGTATTGATAGTTGCTTTGATCCCTGGACCTGCAAAGAACATCCTCAGAGGAAGGAGGAAGAGCTGAGAGCAAGTGTTTACTGTGAGTAATTGTGTCGCTGACACAAGGATGAGTTAAAATGAAAAGAAATATATTGTTATAGCTATGGAAATATATTGTAGGTGGGTTTTCCTGTTATGGGCATTTTTTTCCTTAATGAAAACTCTCTAGTCCTACTCTGAATGAGAAGTTAAACCGTCGAAAATTTTCATGAATATGATGTTCTTTACAAATAAAGAGCATTTCAAGTTAACGGTATCTCTTAGTTACTTCAAAAGGTTTTGTTTTCAAACATACTTTCACAATGAGTACAAGTTTTAATTGTATAATGAAATGTCTAAAAACACCCTCGAATATCTAAAAAAGCCTAAAAATCCCAATAAGCAATCACTCTTTTCTGCTTAGTTGAGAAACTAAAGCAAGAATCACCTGTCCTAAAAAACTTACCGTGTCAGGTGATTTTCTTTGGCCGTTCCTTTTGCTCACCGCCAACTATAAAAAGAGCCGGGCTAAACTTAGCTGAGAGGAATCCCACCAATTTTGAAACGTTGGAATTATTTAAATGTTGGTCTAAGCCGTTCCTATGACGTAAGAGAAGGATGCTGCTCTGCGTGCTGCTTTGAAATGTCCGTACGTCACCCCGCTAAAAAGCTCTCGGTTGCACTCCACCTGATTATTTTCCAAGTCTTTTTTAACTCTACAGAACAACATTTTGGAAGCAGTTGTGCCTTAGAAGCTTCTACTTTTGAAGAGAGAGAGAAAATAATGACTTTTTTCATTATTCGCTTTCAAACCTCCCTGTTTTCTGTTTGTTTAGTTCCTTTGCCACCATAACCGAGTGTTTGCCTGAGGTTCCTGACTCTTCTAAGCCTTCTATTTGGTTATGTTTCATCCTCTCTTCTTTTCAAGTTAGTGAAGACACCCGGAGGCGTTTTTATCCTTAATTTTTTTTTTTCCCCCGCTATATCATGACTATCACTTTCCTTCTCTCTTTTTTTCTTTTTTTTTTTTTTTTTTNGTTTTTTTTAAGACTATGGTGATCAAATGGTTTAAGTATTTAATCATGCAATTTTAATATAAGAACTGTTTGGAGATGTAGTTCAGAAGAGAAATAACCCCAAGGAGATAATACTGGCTGAAAAAGGTCTTCATACCTTAACAATCCTCCTGATTATTTTTTTTTTTTTCTCCTTCTTTTTTTTTCTTGGGGTGAAAAAAAAAAAAAGTTTTATGAAACACCACGGTTGGGGACTTTAAAATTGCTCGTATCCACGGCAACTGCCAGCAGCCTCAACGCATCTTTGTAAATTAATTTGCAGAGTACAGGTTGGTTGTAGAAGGAGAACCCCATGGCTTGCAGGGTGGTGGGAGTGGAGGGACACGGGGACGGCTTAGAGGGTGGCAGGAGGGGCTGGAGAAGATGAGGCTGAGGGGAGACCTTCTCGCGCTCTCTACAGCTCCCTGAAAGGAGGGTGTAGAGAGGGGGAAGTTGGTCTCTTCTCCCATGTAACAGGAGATAGGACAAGAGGAAACAGCCTCAAGTTGCACCAGGGGAGGTTTAGGATGGATCTTAGGAAAAATTTCTTCACTGAAAGGGTTGGAAGCACTGGAACAGGCTGCCCAGGGCAGTGGTGGAGTCACCATCCCTGGAGGCATTTAAAAGACACATAGACGTGGTGCTGAGGGACATGGGTTAGTGGTGGGTTTGGCAGTGTTAGGTTGATGGTTGGACTTGATGATCCTAAAGGTCTCTTCCAACCTAAAGGATTCTGTGATTCTATGATAAATACAGCTTCTGCATGAAGCGCCTTCCTCTGTCGCTCATGTACGCACCGTAGCAGGTCTGGATGCTTGGGAAAACTCGGGTGAGTACGGCTGTAGTCTTACTGCAAGCCCAGGCAACCAAGCAGTCTGTTGCAGCAGCCCCAGGTGGAGTCCAGGGCTGTGCCCACAGCTGTGGGATCAAAGTCCAGGGATCACGTTGCTGGAAAGTAATTCAGTACGGGTCATAAAAGAGCAGAACTGGCTGGAAAAAATGGATCCAAACATCATCCTTCTGCTCCTCAAGCTGCAAATCAGTACGTGATCATAGAATCATAGAATGGTTTAGGTTGGAAAGGACCTGGAAGATCATCCAGTTCCAACCCCCCTGCCATGGGCAGGGACACCTCCCACTAGACCAGGTTGCCCAAGGCCACGTCCAGCCTGGCCTTGAACACCTCCAGGGATGGGGCCTCAACAACATCT
>VUYV01000543.1:8535-33669 GCA_008711295.1 Anarhynchus alexandrinus
GCCACCCAGGGCAGGCCGGCAGCAGTGCACACACGGGGACTGGCTATGCCGAGGCCACCCCTCCCTGGGGAATGGCCTCGGGGGTGGGGGGCTGGCAGCAGCTTGCCCGTTGCCTTCCCAGACCCTCGCCTACACCTCTCCATTCCCCGCAGGCATTGTGGCCCTCCCGCGCACCCCGGATCGACGGCGACGGCCCTCCTTCTTCAGGAGGGTGCTCAGGGCTCTGCGCACGGCTTTCCGCTGTGCCTGCATCGCAGAACAGCAAGAGCAGTAACGTCGTGCTGCCAGTGCCAGGCACGTGCCCAGAGATGGCGGCTGGCCCTGAGCCTGCGCAGCATCCAGAGGGAGCGGCACAGGCAGGCACACGAGGGATGGGTGCATGGAGCTCTGCCAGGATGGCCATGCTGGTCCCCAGGAGGGGCCCGGCTGGCCCAGCAGCATGGGCCCCCCTTGCCCATGGACAGGAGACACAGCTGGCGACCTGCAGCGCGCGTCTCCTGCCCTGGCGGGTCCCACGGGCACCGAGCCGCTAGCTGCTGCCCTTCTGACTTCTGAGAAAGAGGGCACCCCTGCGCCTCTCACTCCCTGCTGCGCTCGGCACAAGACGAGGCAAAGGCACCAGCTTCTCCTGTGTTCAGTGAGCAGGCCCCAGCAGCAGAGGCAGAGAGGCAGGCACCTGCCCCACACAGCCCCGCAGACTGAGGAGGCTCTGCAGAACACAGCCGGTGCATTGCGCGGGATGTTGTGGCCAAGGCTGTGCTTGTGATCCAGCAAGACCTAGCACAAAGCACGGATGGCAACAAAAACACCTGGAGCACCTCAGGACACCAAGTGTCCCTTGGCTGGAGAGCCTGAGGGAGAGCCCAGCACAGCCATTCTCGTCCCAGCCCCATGTGAGGATGGAGAAAACGTGGCTTCTCCCACGTCTGGAGACCATCATGGAGAGGCCAGCACAGCCATTGTCTCCCTGGCAGCGCACGAGGATGAAGTGGCTGCTTCAGTGCTTCAAAGCACTGCTGCAGTGATCTGCCAGATTTGCCTGGCCCTGTCGACCCCTTCCCTTTCACTGGGAGGACTGAAGAAGAATCTACTTGTGCCCCAGAGTCCCCGACTGCTGCCCCCAGAGCTTTAGAATCTTTTTTGATAGTCTTCAGGCTGCTCCCAGCTGCGTCACTGGTGCCCACATGGAACAGCAATGGGGGATGATAGTCTGAGGACTGCACGAGGTTTGGTGGCGTCTCAGTGCCATCCCTGACATGAGCCCCCGGCGAGCAGCACCCCTCCCTACAGACGGCCTCGGACTGCCAAATGGCGCCTCCGTGCCTCTCAGCAGAGTCACCTACAACCACCACCCGTCGCCTTTTCCTAGCTGCGCTGGTTGTCACAGGCGGAGCGGGTCGGGCAGCCCTACGCGGCTCCTGCTCCTCTCCCCACAGGCGCTTTTCCCTCTTTGCCCCGCGCAGCAGCGAAGCGGCTCTGCGAGGGCTCCTCAGCTTTTGCGGGAACTCCCCTCCCTGCTGCTGCTCTGTGCGATTACGAGCTTCCATCTCCCCGTCCCCCTCCCTCCTGCCTGGCCCAGCACGGCCGCTTCTGACCGTCCGCCTGCGGGTTGCGGCGCCGCCGGAGGCTGCGCTCGGAACCCCCCCTCGGTCTCCTCCTCAGCCTCCTGCTGGAGCCCCCCCGACCCGGCCACACATTGGCGGGCAGTTATGGCGCTCCGGGACGGAGGGAGGGAGGGAGGGAGGGAAGGAGGTCGGTCGGTCGGTCCGCCGCCTCCCCCTCCAGCAGCCCCGGTGGGGCGGCGGCAGCGGCGGGTGGCGCAGAGCCCCGAGCCCGACCTGCAGCCGCTGCCCCCGGACCGGTACCCGCCACACCGCCGCGAGGGGCCCCGGACCGGTACCCGCCACACCGCCGCGAGGGGCCCCGACCCGCGCAGACGATCGCGGAGCGGTGCACAAACGGCCCTCTCCCACCCGCGCAACCGCCGCAGCGCGCTTCCCGGGGGCTCTTTTATAACCTGAGGTGGGGGTGGGGGGGGTTACCGTTACTCCGCCCCCGCCCCCGCAGCGCCTCCCGCCAACGCTGCCGCCCGCCCCCCCGGTGCGGCGGGAGGTGCCGCCGGGCGGCCCTTCCCCCCCCCCGGGCGATGGGCATGGCTGGCTCTCTGCAGTGCTTCGCTTCTTAATTTTTTTTACGAGCAAATCCTTTCTTCCTAAAATTCAGCCCACCCCCCGGGGGGAGCCCCGGCGCCGCCGCGTTGGCTGCGCTCCCCCCGCCGGGGACGGCAGCGGGGGGCGGGAGGCCGTGGGGTCCCCCGCTCTCGGGCTGCAGGACGGGCGGGGAGACGCCATGGCAAAGTGTCCCCGCTTCAGCCTCGGCTCTCCTTACCCGACCTGGTCGTGCCGGCGGGCGGCAGCTCCTGCAGACACTTAGGAACAACGTTGGTCCTGGGGGGACAGCCCTGTCCCCCCGCCCCCTCCCCAGCCCTGGCTGCGCCCGCTGGCACCCCAAACCGACCGGGCTACATCCCCCTCCTCGTCCCTGCGAAGCCTCCGACACCCTCTGCCGCACCACTCCTGGTGGCACTTCTTTCTGCATTTGGTGTTGGCTCCGAATTGTTTGGTGGCCACTGGCCTCAAGCGGGCTGTTTGAGGCTGGGCGGAAATTTAATGGCGCTGGTAAAAGGCAACGCTTGCAGATAAAAGGGCTGGATGAGGAACTGCTCCGGAACCCGCTGTGTGGCTACTGCCACCAACAGCGAGCGCTCCTTCCCACCCTCCCGCCTGGGTCCGACGGGCAGATCACAGCATCACAGACTACAAGGCTGGAAGGGACCTCAGGGACCATCAGGGCCAACCTTTCTTGGCAAAAGCCCGGTTAAGACAAGACGGCCCAACACCCTGCACAGCTGAATCTCAAAAGTGTCCAATGATGGGGAACCCACCACTTCCCTGAGGAGAGTGTTCCAACGGCTGATTGTGCTCAGTGTGAAATGCTCTGATCTTTCACTGGCACCTGTAGGAAAATCCCCTTTACCCGAACCAGTGCACGTTCTGCCGCAGACGGCGCTTGTTTTCGGTGCATGCACAGACCCCGCCTTACAGAGGCTTCTGCGGGGGTCCCACAGCGGCACCACCATCATCCCCAGGGAGCCTCGACCAGGAGAAGCGGAGGAGCAGGACAAGGCTTGGCCACGGCAGCCGGAGTGGGTATGGTGTCTCCCACCAGTATCTCCTGCAGGCACCAGGGCTGAGCCAGGGGCAGCCATGGTGGGGCCCCGGGGAGGGGATCGCTGTCGGCTCCAGCACCAGAGCTGCAGCCCATGAGAGCCCGAGGATGAGCGGCAGCACGTGCCTGTGGTGCCATCTTTCGGGTCAGCTGGTCCAAAAGCAGAGTGAGCAGTGCTGCGGTTCTCCAGGCCGTGCTTCTTCACAGCGTGTATTTGCTTCTCCCTGGGGTCTTTGGTTTGGCACGAGGAGGGCTGGTGAGAAAACAGAGGTGGCACGCAAAGCTGTCCAGACACTGGCTTGGGTGGGGGTCTGACCTGCCCTGGGGCTGCAGCTGTGTCTCCCTCCTGCCACCCCCCCAGCAAGCCCTGGGAAGGGGGATGCAGCCGCTCTGGCTCCAACGTGGGGGTACGGCACCTTTTGGGGGCCCTGCCTGGGTCAGAAAGGGGCTGCTGCCGTCCTGGGGGCTCAGCCTGCCACGGGGTGGCCAGAAGCAGTGCCAACCCCGGCACGGGTGCTGGAGGAGGGGTGGGGGGGGGTGAGTGCCAGTGGGGCCCCTGCGGCAGCCGGGGGCCTGGCACAGTGGGGACCCCCCAAAGGGCAGGGGTGAGCCTGGGCTGCAGGGCCTGGGGACACGCAGACACCGACTCACACCCGTTGCTGCAGTGCGTGGTTGTGCACCCAAAAGTACATGTGCACACACAGACGCCCACGGCAGCAGGAGCCAGCTCTGCGCGTGCACATCCCCTCACTGCTGCCGATGCCCATGTGCACGCACCTCCGCGGCCCCCCTGCGCACCCCCACCCCACTGCACTGCCTGCGGGCACACCGACACAGCCAGCTGTGTGCAGGGTCAGGGAAATCTCATTCCCTCACTCTTGTACCAATTGGTCTTTACTGCACGTGGGTCGGGGCAATCCCAAGCACAGCTCCAGGCTGGGCGAATGGCTGGAGAGCAGCCCTGAGGAGAAGGACCTGGGGGTGTTGGTGGATGAGAAGCTCACCATGAGCCGGCAATGTGCGCTGGCAGCCCAGAAAGCCCCCGGCACCCCGGGCTGCATCCCCAGCAGCGTGGCCAGCAGGGCGAGGGGGGGATTGTGCCCCTCTGCTGCGCTCTGCTCTGGGGAGACCCCCCTGCAGTGCTGCCTCCAGCTCGGGGGGTCCCCACAGCAGAAGGACACGGAGCTGTTGGAGCGGGGCCAGAGGAGGCCCCAGAGCTGCTGCGAGGGCTGGAGCCCCTCTGCTGGGAGGACAGGCGGGGAGAGGTGGGGGGGTTCAGCCTGGAGAAGAGAAGGCTCTGGGGTAATGGAGGGGGCTTTGAGCAACCTGGTCTAGTGGGAGTTGGCCCTGCCCAGGGCAGGGGGGTTGGAACTAAATGGTCTTTAAGGTCCCTTCCAACCCAAACCCTTCTGTGATTCTATGAAATCGTATGAACTTTCTTAGGAGATATATAGTGTACATCGTATTCTGCACAGCCACATTCACTCAGCATGAGTAAAGGACCGGAGCTCATTGCAAGGAGGAAGAGGAGGACAGCCACCACCCTGACGTTAAGGACCTTTGTTTCTTGGAAGCTTAAGGCCATCCACGAAGAATAAAGGCCACCCCTGGACTACCCAGATCACGCCAGTGTGCCATCACCTCTGCCAGACCCTCCCCTCGTCTGGCGCCACGGGTCAGTAACCGCAGCAGCACCAGGCACGGCTGGAGCAAGAAAGAAGCGGATGGATGACGACGCCATAGAATTAAAGCTGCTTTACAAAACAGCTTTGTGCGTCTCTGTGTGTGTGTGTGTGTGTTTTTTTCATGCCATCAGCATACACCACCCCCACCGGGGCACACAGACACACACCCCCTCCCCATCCACACAGTGGCTGGCCATGCGTGTGCCCCCACCCCGTCCCTGGCACCCGCACACTCCGTCACTCCTGTACAGGGTTTAGGGGTTCGGGTGCATCACGTAGAGAGGCTGAGCCATCCCTGCGGCCTTGGAGGGCACCTGGGCTGGGGAACGGGGGAAACAGGTTTAAAACAGACCTTTCCAAGGCATGTTTCAAAGGGAAAAAAAAAATTAAAATCCCAGCAGTGCCCCACGAGCCCCCTCTGCTTCTGCAGGGGTGAAGCCAGAGAGGGAACTGCTGCCCCACAGCCAGAGCTGCTGGGCACCAGGGCTGGACACAGCCATCAGCAGTGGCGTTTGGGCAGAGCTGGGTACAGCCGCAGAGCTTCCATTGCCAGCGCAAGTCCAGAAGTGGGCGTCCGTGCGCTGGGAGGAGCAGCAGAGTGTGCCCGAGAGCTCTTCTGGCTCGATGATGTCCTCTGCTCCACGGCGCACAGAGATCGCTGCCGGCTGAGGCCCCGCAGCCCGCGCCTGCCCTGCTGAGGGCAGCTCGGGGCAGGCAGCCCTGCTGTCTCTCCCCTTGCTGCCCCACAGGCTCGGGCCATCACGCGAGGAACCCTGCCCGCAGCAGGCATCAGACACGGGACAAAGAAGAAAAGGCAGGAGACGGGGGGCCTGATGCAGGTTTTTTCTGTACATCAGTGTTTTTGACACCACAGCCTGTCGCTGCTTATAATAAAACAGAAATCAGAAAGAGCAACCAGAATACACACCCAAAGGCAAAAAACCCTCGGCTTAAACAAGGTGCTGCCGGGCCCCCGGGAGGGGAGGCTGGCGGCTGGGAGTCCAAGGGGAAGGGGGAACACCTGCCCTGGCTGGGAAGAAACACAACACAAAGAAAAAAAAAAAAAAACGAACCAACAAAAAAAACCCACCCAACGCTCCCGCTGCGGAGCAGGGGAGAGCCAGAAAAACCAAGATTGTCCCGTCCTCAGTCCTGTTAGCACCTGTACAATAAAACTGTACCATCTCCCGGGAGCGGAGCAGCCCTGCCCCGCGCCTGGGCGGCGGGCACCGTGCCCGCTCTCTCCCAGAGAACTGCTCCTGGTGACACAGGAGGGGTGCGGGGAGCGGGGCGAGGCTGAGCAGACACCGCGCAGGGCAAGGAGGGGCCTTCTGCGGTGGCGAGAGACCCCGGGGCTGGGGGGAGACAAGCTGCCGGGAAGCGTGGGGTGTGCTTGGGGACCGCGGGCTGCGCCTGCCCGTGCAGCAGCCGCCGGGCAGTGGGAGCAGCAGCACGAATGAGATGCAGGAAGGAGCTCGGTGAGAGGATGGAGCAGCAGGGCTGGCTCTCGGCTGGCTGGTGAGCGCCTTCAGCAGAAGCCGGCTCCGAAGCTAAGGGAAGTGACTGTCCCCAGGCTCTCAGCCGAGGTGCGAGAGCCCGGCCCTCGAGGGCCGTGACCCCCCCGGGTCTGCGGCGCAGGGGCTGGCTGGTCCAGGGGGAGCGCCGGCCTCGGGGAGTGTTGGAGAGGGGCCGGAGGAATCCCTCATTCCCTAGCCCGGAGCTCACCATCACAGTGATACAGACTCAGCAAAAACAAAGGAAACATTACAAATTAAATACTAATTAAATAAATACTATGGAAGACGTTGGGAAGGGGAGGGCAAACAGAGAGGCGCAGTTCCATGGGGTCAGATGGGGACGGGCAGTGGCACCCACCACCCCTCGCTTCGGCGGAGCCGGAGCTGCCGCTGCCCCACGAGCTCCGGCTCACGCAGCCCCGTGGAAGGGGCCTCATCGCCCGCCGTAGCTGGATGGGGCCGGCGGCTGCAACCGCCGCTGCTCCTCGCGAAGGGACCCTGGGAAGTCCTTGGAGGCAAGGGTCCTCTCTCCCCAGCTGGAGGAGACCCTGAGGAGAAGAGGACTGGTGGGCCAAAGACTCGGGTCCCAGCTGCTGGCGCTGAGAGGGCTGCTTCCCGTTGGTCCTTATTATTGCCTCGTGATGCAGGGAGCGATCTGTCCCCGTCAGCTGCTCCAGGCCTCGTACTCCACCGCCGAACCCAGCAGCTGCAGCAGCTCGGGCTCATAGTGCACCAGCTCCACTGTCTCTGCAGGGCCCTGCGCCGGCTCGGGGCTCTCCTGCACCTCCTCCTGCGCCAGCACCTGGCTGAGAGAGACCTGGCGCTGGAACTCTGCCTTGGGCAGCGTGGCGATCTCCAAGTGCGGGAAGCGGGCCTGGAATATGCGGGAGGACAGCTTCAGCCGCTTGAGCACGTCGGAGAAGAGGAACCAGTTGCAGGGCCTGCGAGGATGGCAAGAAGATGGCGGGTTAGGGGCAGAGGGGTCCACAGGCACGTTGCTCACCTCACCACCTCCCAGCTGCTGGCATGCTGGCCCTCCCCTTGACACAGCGCTGCCGGTGAGCTCCAGGCACTGTCCTCCACGTGCTCCTCCTCCGCAAGCCCTGGACAGACCACACGTACAGGACCTGGGCTCGGATACGCGCCTGGGTTTGATCACTGCTTGGTAGGTCACACCTTTTTTAAGCACTCAAAGCAAGAGAAGGACATCGGTGTGAAAGTGAGACCTTCCAAGGAGGTGTCCCAACAGCATCCCCACCAAGCGATAAGCCACACCAGGGACTCCATTTCCCACCCAGCCAGGTTACTTTTGAAGGAAAATAACTTCCTAAGACACACAAGCTGCTCTTAACCTCAGGGAGCTGAAGTGAGTGACGTGCTGCTGTCTGAGAAAGGGATGGGGGGCTGTGACCACCCACAGTACGGAGCAGCGGACACCAGACAGCTGACACAAACCCAGCTCTCTTTTTGGCTTTACCTGTGCTGCTTCTCAGTTTTGTTTTAAAAAAAGTCCTTTCTTAAATCTGTCCTTTCTTAAACCTGTCCTTTCTTAAACTAAAGGGTCTTTCCTTGCTCGGTTCCTTCATTTATAGGTTTCCATCATCTATAGTCCCTCAGCCTTTCTCCTCTTTTCATTAACTCCGGGGCACAAGACCTAAGAGACTACAACAGGGACTGACAGACTTCACAGGCTTTGTGCTGTGCCGGCCATCAGCCAACAGATCCCAGATTGGGATTTGTCTCAGCATGTCTACACCGTGGGAGTGCCCATCCAATTGAGTGTCCCTCCCAGGTTCCTCCACAGTCACTGGAGAGCTGACCAGTCACACCCAGAGGTTCACCTCAGCCTGACGGTCACTCCTGCCCTCGCTTGGATAAATCCTGTTGTCAAGTCTTTGCTGACTGCAACAAGAGACCAAGGTGACCACCTCAGAGATGGACCTCTGAGAATTAGTCAAACAAATTCCAACTTATCCTGCATCTTCCACTTGCTTCTCTGAATTGGGACCTACAAAATGTGGTTTCTATCCTCAGATTTTTCTAAAAAAGAGTCTCTGCAACGCTTCATTATGAGATGGTGTGTGATGGGGAGTGTGCCACAAGAGGTATGTCACTGCCTCATCAGGAGCAATGTCTTCCCCCTCCTGGGGAAGGTGCAATAGCTCCATTCCTCCCTGTCTCTACTTGCAGAACAGGACTAAAGGTCTCTCCTCCTTTGGAAGAGTGCTCTGAGATCTACAGGACACAAGTGCCACTCTATATGGCCTGTCTCCTTAGCACACAGTCAGCTCGGGCTCTCAAAGTTTCTCAGGCAGGCACAAATTTTCCATATATGAACATGTTATCCCTCACCTGGAGGACAGCCCTAAGGCTTTGTTGTACTGCTGCTGCCCTCACAAGTTCAAGGGCTCAGTTCTGGGAGCTCCCGCTCACCCCAGCATTGATGTCACCCAAATGCTCTCTGCTCCAGGAACAGATACTCACCCCCGAGACACTGACACCTGGAGGTTATAGCTGGGAAGCAGTGGCTTGTCTGAGAACTCAAACATGAAGTTGTCTGCTTCTTGCTCCTCTTCCTCCTGGTCTGAACTTCCCGGAGGGTTGAGCAGAAGATCGCATCCAATGCTATCCTTCCCCTCTGCAACAAGCAAAACAGACGACGGCATTGCTTACAGTTTCACGCCAGCCAGTGCTCATCACTCCCTGGGGAACAGCTCTGCCCAGCTGGACCAGCTACCACCGCAATCTCGCATGCACCTTTCCACAATGTCACAGCAACCGTAGGAGCCAAGTCCCAGGGGCTCCTCCTGCTCTGCTTCCAGCCCCTCATCTCGGAGAAACCCTGAGTGAGCGCTGGCTGCTCTGCACAGCGAGACTCCACTCGGTGACCGGGTTAGGTAGAAAGAACATCTTGTGTCAACCTTCAGGTTTACGCTGATCCCACACGTGAGATGAGGCACTGCCTGCTTGCAAAATGAGCCACTTGGACTGGCAGTCATCTCTTGGGTCAGCCATGCGCTGACCCCCAGACTTTCCCTGAAACGGCCTCAGCCCCCTCCCCTTTGGCAGCACAGCTGTCCTCAGCCTGGAAGAACCTGTGCCAGAGAGGAAGGAGGTGGACGTACGAGGTGCTCTGTCTGCACAGATCCTATAAAGGAAGGCACTGCGCTCTGCTCATTGAGTACTGCACCTTCTCCCGCTCTTGACAACTGTCAGCAGGTTATCTAGAGGTGCCTGCCAGCAACTGTGTCTAAATAAGGACTGCAAGGCTGTGCCACCAAACTGTGCCGCAGATCTAGAGACTAATACAACCAAACAACAATAAGCGGGGCTTCAGAGAATCAGCCCCGCAGATTTCTGGCTTAAAGCTGCCTGTTCCAGGACGTATCTGAGCTCCAGCAGGACCTGCTTCCACAGGAGATGGAGAATAGCACACTTGATCCATAAACCATTTAAAGACAGCTAAATTTACTGTTCACCAATCTGAAAAGCATCTGCTGAAAAATAGCTTGCTGCCTGGATTTTATTATTAAGAGATATGAATAGTCCTGCGTTTGCAAAGTGGTTTTCTCCTGCTGAGATAATACAGGATAACCCCCAAAATTTCCAGAAAATAGAGTTTAGATTCTACAGAGAGAAGTCAGACCAAATGTGTCGGTGAGCAAATAAACCAATCATGCAAAAGTTCAACACTACGCACGAGAGAAAAGGCTGCAAAAAAATCTTATGGTGTGCTGCATGAGAAAGCTCCACGCACCATACTGCTCTACGAATAAACGCAGCGCCCAGCAAGAACGTTATTTTAATAGAGAAACAACAGCAGATGACAGGAGACATAGGCTCAAACAGGGTCTCACGAAAAGAAAGGAAATAATTTCTTAGTCCTGCCAAGGAAAAAAGATTCCCTAAGAAACAGAAAAACAGGGTGCTTAAATCTTCAAAACATATTGTAGAATAGGACAAAAATAAGTGACATGAATCCTGGTCAGATATCACTGCTAGGCAAAGCTCAGATGCCACCACTGAAAAAACCTCCCATTTCTTGAGCAACCCAGGAAAAAAGAATTAAGTGCATTTAATGTGGCAACGATATGGTCCAATGTCTGTCCTGAAAACTCTTCTCACTCAGTCCTGTCCGTTAGGCTGAGTGAAGGCTGTGACAAGAACGGGAACATCCTGTACCACCGCAGAGCAGCGGGGAGAACACAGGCACAACAATGCTAGTCCCAGGTGTAGAACAACACCCTGGAGCGGGACTTTGTATGTGGAACTGCAGTAGCACGAAGTGCAAGACGCTGATGACTTTACCATACCCAGAGCTCAGAGATCCCACACCCTGGCTTCTCTCATTAACTTTTGGCCCCCAGAGAATTGCAGACCTAAAGGAAAATGTGGACAACATTCCTGCCTCAAAGAATAGAAACAGATCAAGCAGGGGCCTGGGATTTCTCCTCCACCCTGAGGGACATGCAGTGTTTTGTGCTTCAGCTGGTGGAGCTGATGGAAAGGGGAACTTTGAAGGACTGAGCCACTGGAGGAGGAGAGCTGTTTTCTGCTGAGCTGGTTTGCTGCCCGTGGCAGCAGCTCAGTTCCTCCAGAGCAGAACCGGGTGCTTCCCTGCCCTGGGCAGTGTGACTGACCCTCTGACAGCAACGTGGTGGTACTTCAGCTTGGGATCTCTGCTGTCCACTCGCTGAGCCAGAGACAAATATCCCACAAGCAACACCAAAGCCATGGAGCTTCAGAACATTTTGTGTAGCTGACATTTCTCTGGGGATCATCACTCTCATGTCTAGGGGGAACCTACGTTCTCTCAAGTGCTGTGCAGAGGTACCTGTTAAAGTCTGAAGCACCTGAGATGCAAGCATCAGCCCAGCCGACACTGGAAGGATCTTTCCAGTGCAGCAAGGATGAAATGATGTTTCTAGGGAGGGGTACAGGCAGATCAATGCGGGATTTGTCTGGCTTGTTAACCAACTTCAGGTAGCGCAGGAGAGAAGGAAGACAAAACCTGACAGATGGCACCACGTGAATGATGGAAACCCAGCAGAGACACATCCACAGTAGGCAGGATTTAGTGTGAAGTCCCACTGGAAGAGGTAGGACGTGTTTAACAGTGTCTTTTTCAACTCCGCAGGAAACACCAAAAGAGTCAGTGACGATTTGCTTACTGAAAAAAATAATCCCTTTCTTTTTGCCTACAGGAGTGGGGGACAGAAATGTGGGAAAACACGATGCAAGACAAGATTTTTCAAGACAAGCCGAGGGATATGGAAATGGAAGAACCGAAACAACCAGCTAATTTGAACGAAACACAATCAGCTTGCTTTTCCAAGATCCACTTGTTTCATTTCAGGCATTAGGGTACTTGAAAAACAAGATGGCACATTTCTAAATTACTTGCACGTGGCAGTGGGTCTCCTAGAGGGTACGAGAATTGGCAGTCTACAATCCCACGCCAGGATCTCCAAGAGGAAAGGACACTGATGAACAAGACATAAGCAGATACTAGAACTCAAGCACATAAGCTCTCTGGGTAACCAAGAATGCAGCATGCTGTAGTAACCAAAGACAGCCAAACTCTCCTACCCACAAAACCACACACAATTTTCCTTTCTTATTTATCAGAGAAATCCAAGTGGGAATCAGCGATAAATCAAAAGGGGTGATATCCTTACTTTAAAAATAGTACCATCAAAGAATAGCTATTTTTCTTGTGGTAAAGAGACTTCTTCTTATAGGATTGTGTCAGCTTCAAGAGTGAGAAATCCAGAAGGAGACTGTGGTTTGAACAGTTTCCTTGGCACACCTGAGGTGCAAAAGCCTACGAACAAAGCGTACTTAGGAGCACAGAATTTCTTCTGTTCTGAAACAAAGAGACATCAGTCCTCCAAGCAGAAGTCCTCTACCAAGAGCACCCTTCCACATGTATCTGAATTTTTTCATTTCTAGGAGACTGGAAATGACGGAGGTGAGCAACGAAAATCAACAGCCTTTTAGCTTGCCAGCGTAAATAACCCAAGTCTTTATGAAGGGCTTGAGAGTGCTGATCTACTGCCTCAGAAGTGGTTGGGAGGAACTCTGCAGTCTGCCGCAGGCCCATGGCTAGATCCAGAACTTCTTCAGTCATGGACCCCGGGGGAACTGGAGCAACACAGTGAACAATTTGTAGACTTTGTGCCTGTATCGTTTCAAGGAAACTTCTAGGCTGGTACCTACAATTTTCAGGAAGTGACAGTAAAAGGTACAATCACGCTTTCTTGGGGAAATGCCTGGAACTGTAAGAAGAGGGCCTCCCCCAGATGAATGCCTCCCCTCCAAAGCAGAGGAGAGGGATGGGCAGCTCTGGGAACCTCGAAGTTCAAGATTTGTACACCTTGAAGGAATAAGTACGTCCTCTGCCTTCCTTGGGTTTGTCTTGGTGACTGGTTAGCTGGGGAGTAACAAGAATTGCTACAAGAATAATGTGCTCCGGAATTGACAGCCAAAGACCCTCAGGAATCACCAGCAGCACTTGGAGTCTAGCTTTGCACGCTGTGTTCAGCCACTTGGAGGGATCCAATCATGCAGCTTCCCAAAGAAAAAGTCCCTCTCAGGAGCAACTCCCAGCACGTAACGTTACAGCAAGATCTCTAAGCCGTGAGTTGGGAGGGACGTACGTGGACAGACCTGAGTGGATGATGTGTCACTACCTAGCGCTACTTCTCTCTGCTCTGCTGCTGTCAATGAAACGGCACAGACTGAACTCACCCAGTACAGAGCTGCTGTAGAAGTCCCATGCTGTCCGAGGATCTCCATCAGTGCGCCCCTGGAGATCCGAAAGGTAATCTAAAGAGAAAAAATTGAGGGCGTTAATGCTTATCTACTGGTCAAAGCCTGGTCCTGGCATGCATATCCATTGGCCCCGGGTGAGCCACTTCACCTCTGCTGCTTTTCCCCGCTTTGCAGTTAGGCATTATGGCAAAAGCTGAACCATCACTTGCAAGAAGGGAACCCTCACTCGGGAGAGGACAACATGACCCCAGGCCTGAGAACATGAAATAGAAGCTGGAAGGGAAAAACAACTGACAACACTAAGTGGGTTGGAAAGAAAGGTTCTTAGGTTTGTCTTGAGTTCAAAATTACATCCCCAACACCTGTGTGTACAGTTAAGCCTGGAGGAGCACAGACAGACAGCTGGCAAACAACATTTTTTCAACACTGGAGATTTTCTGCCTTGTATCTATCTGGGAACCACTGCTACTTTAACTGTCTCTTCCTTGCTGACATGCAGAAGCCACAACACTCATCTTACTTCTACACAAACAGGGCAGAAAGCAGGCATGCTTCACTCTCGGCCATAGGGATCCAAAATGGTCCTTTCTAGCAAGGGCAGGCAGGCAGCATTTGGGCAGAGCAGGTTTTGAGTAGAAGGCATCATTACTTGGCAGCAAAAATATTTTCATTTAGGTTATGCAGCAGAACCAGGAACTGTGAAACAGCGTCTCCAGCCCTCACACACAGCACTGTCTTTAGTTGTGTGACCAGAGCATTGCTGTTTGCTTGTACCTCAGATTGAAAAGTGACTTGTATCTTATTTGGAAAATGGTATATAATCCTATAATTAAAGATCGGGTGGTAAAAACACACACGCATGACAGGACAGAGCTAAAATTATTCTGTCACCTGCTGCTGAAGCAGTTCTAAACCTTTGACACCTAGATTTGGTCCCGTATGCTGCTAGACAGGAAGGATGGAAACACTGCCACCCCCTGGCTTGGCACCTACCGCAGAGGAAGCGCTTCATCACTTCACTGGTGGCAAGCTTCACAGCTGTCTGCCCAGAGTAAGTGGCCAGAGTGGGATCAGCACCATAGGAGAGTAGAAGCCACATGGTTTCCAGGTTGTCATTTGCTACTGCATCATGGACAGGCCTGCAAGGACAGAAGCATTGGCAGGAAAAGAAGAGACTGGAAGAGTTTGCAAAGCAAATGCTCTGGTTTGGGTTAAGACAAATCTAGTGATGACCGACAGCTCTTCCTGAAAAACACACCCTGCTCCCTGTCCCCACACGTCTCAGTGCTTGCCCAGATGTTCCCCTCTCACTGGCTTGCCTTGTGCCATCCTGCGCGCTGCAGTTCACGTTGGCGCCGTGCTCTAGCAGAATGTGGAGGATGTCGATCCAGCCTCGCGCACAGGCTTCGTGCAGAGCTGTGTAGCCAGCGTTGTCACGATGGTTCACGTCACTGCTCTTTTTCTGCAGGCAATACAGCACTACGTCCTACAGGAACGAGATCATTGCAGGCCTGGTTACACACAAACCCAGACAAGGCAGCATAGGACGCAACGCAGAAAAGGGAAGCAAAACTCACCTTGTAGCCCAGGCGAGCTGCTCGCTGCAAAAGGGTCTCCCCTGCATTTTTGTTCACAATCAGCCGCCGAGCTCCAGGAGGAATGTTCTGGGCCACGGGCAATTCGGGGGAGCTCCCTGGGCTGACCCGACGGGACTTACAAAGTGGCCACAAGTCCTGCGGCTTCTTCAGAGGGCGCATTTTGGGCTGGTTGCAGCAGCCTTTCCCCTGGAAAAGAACGGAATACAACTCCTTGGCACATGTGGCCATGGCTTACTAAAGAGAGTCCCCTTCTCTCTCAACCCCCCATGCATGTTCCCCTCATCAGCCCAAGCCATACCTTCCCCTCGTCACAGATCCCTGCCAGGTGTTTGGTTTTACATTTGCGTTTTCCTGATGGTTTCTCCAGCTCTTCTTGGACAGGAGAACTGTCTGAGTGCTCCAGGAAGAAGCCATTCCGAAAGTCTGGGCGTCCTTGAGATTTTCGGGGGGATGGGGAAAGCCTGCTCCTCAGTCGTAGCTCTGTGCCTTTACCCTGCACAGAGTCCTTCTGCTTCCTGTACCTAAAATCTAAAGGAGAAATGGGAATGAGGAGCTTCTGTAGGTACAGCACTGAAGGTCAGCAACCCAGATCTGTGCCATCAGGCAAAACAAACTGCCCATCTTTGATGGCTGCACATCCAGAAATCCACACCCATGGCGGAGGCACTGCAGTAAGCAGAAGCAGAGTGAATCTGCAGATTCTCCCTATCAGGGAGATTCTCCCCAGCAGCATCGGAGATTCTCCCCAGCAGCATCGGAGATTCTCTCCAGCAGCATGGACACCAGACGCCCAACGACAGACAGCCATCCTGGTCTGAAACAGCCAAGCCTACTGAGAGCTGGGGCTTGCACACAACTGACCAAAGCTTTTCCGTAGGTCTGATGGGGAACCCAGTACGACACAACACAGCTTGTCAGCACGCTTCCCAGTAGTTTGGTAACTGCATGCTGCCATACGGTGTGTTCCCCTACCTGTAAGGCTGAGCAGGACTCACGTGGGATACCCCTTAGAGAGACAGAAAATGCAGGAGGTATCCCCTTTAAGCTGCCTGTGAATAGTCATTGATTCCCCACCTACAAAACCAGACCCTCCCCTTCTCATGTCTCCCCCTTAAGTTAGGTAGCACATTAAAGTTTCAGTTAGTACGCATGCAGGTAGGAAGTACCAGGGTGCCTCAAGGGAAATACAGTCTTTTCTTCCTTGCACCATACAGAGCTGCAGGGTTGCCCATTACAGAGCCCTGCACATCGCACAAGGACAGGCCCTCTGCTTCCCTGAAAGAGCAGCACCCTGTAGCAAGGGCACAAGAGCAACGGGAAAACAAAGTATGGAACAAGAAAGTAAAGCCCTGAGAACAAATAACTGCCCAGATTTGTATGATGCCATACACTTCCCTCTGCGCAGATGATCAGTGATGGAATAAACCAGGTTACAAAGGATGAGCACTGGAGACCAGAGGACAGAGGCGGCATCTGTACACAGCTTTGCAGAGTCTGGATCCCTCAAGCCTGGCTCTTTGTTTGGGCACTTTGTTTGGGAACAAAGACTTTGCTTCATTTCTAGGTGAAGAGCTAGGAGATGCCCCAGTGGGTTAGTTCAAGGGATCAAAAGGATAAACTCCAGGAACAAAACTTTACGTCCGTTAGGGACACTGCTGCCTTCAGTACACAGCAGGTTTTGTAGATCTCCAGGAGCAGCATCTTCAGCTTCCACGTTATGCTGAGACTCTAGATTCTCCACATCAAGCACCACACATAACTTCCACTTATGTCTTGTTATTGTTAGGAAGCAGGGGCCATGGATCTTGCGCAGAAAAATGGGTTTGGCCAAGATACCAAGGTAGAACCACAAATAAAACCTCTAAGCAAACATGTCTCAAGTACTGTTGTGCTCTTCTGGTCTCCACATCTCAGAAAGAACGGAGTGGAGATAGAGAAAAGCATCCAAAACAACTGAAGGCTGGAGAAGTCACCCTACAGAGAGGCTGGGACTCCTCAGTCTGGAGAGGAGAAGGCAGAGAAGAATGTGACCAAAACTCACAAAAATCATAAAAGGGTGAATCAACTGAGTGGAGGAATCTCGTTCACCCAATCCTGCAGCACAAGACTTATGGACACTCAATGAAATAAGTAAGAGATAAGTCAAAAAACAAACAGAAGAAAGGACTTTGCACAGCAAGAAGGGAACTTCAGGGCTTCACTGCCACCAGAAGTGGTGGAGGAAGATGTTATCAGCGGGACCAGAGAGGATTTAGGGAAATTCATGGACAACAGACCCATAAATGAGTTGTAGAAGGCCTGGGTAGGGACAGTCCTAATTTAGCTGTTCTGGATGCTGGGGAAGCCCGGGTGGCTGAAGTCTGGGAAGTGGCTGTGCTTGAGTGCTGGCCCTGCATAGCCTCTGAGCTTGCCACCATCTGGAGAAAACTGTGGGCTAGACAGACCCTGACACAATGCAGCACTTAGGCAAGGAACAGGAGACAGCTCCTGGCTCTGAACAAAGTGGACCGCACCCACGAGACACGGTCTGGGGTGGCAGTTCTGACATCCCACCACACAGAACAGCGTACTTGTTTTTAAGTCACTAGCCTGCTTGCTGTTTTGGAAGCAATCACCACACAGAGATTTCTGTTGGGCTGTCTGTAACACTGTCCTTGTCTTTTTTACAGTATTGCGACACTTTGACAACTAACCCAGGGCAGTATACGAGGACTGGAGATGCTCCTTCCCCGATATCCTTCTGCCAACATGCAGGGACTCTGAGCAGCAGCGAAACGCCAGGGTGTGAACTCATAGGTGAGGAACAACCAGTCCAGCTGATCAAAGCGGTCTGCCCAAGAGCAAGGCAGTACCGGTCAGAGAGAGGAGACACCACCAATGGAGCCAAGCGTTACCTTCACCATCAAAGGGATATAGCGTCCTTCACCCAAGTGCCCGCCCCGAAGCCTAGGGCTCCTGGTTGTTTCTTCGGTGCACTTGAAGATGAGGTGGCATTAGCAACCAAATATCGCCTGTGTTAACCCCTGTCCTGGAGGGCATTCGGCCCCAGCGAGCCAGGCGTTTGTCGGTGGATCGCTGCAGCTCGTACCTGAAGATGTCTCAGATTCTTTAGCTAGTGCAGGACACACTGCTTTCTCCAAACATGTGGGCTGGCCCCCCTGTCCCTCCTCTGGCTGCCAGCCAGCTCACAGTGCCACTGTAATGCCCAGGGCCTCATCTCCAAAGCCAGCAATGGCTCTAGGCCACAACTTCTGAACCTAAAATACAGAAGGTCACCCTATGTGAGGGCCGAGCAAGCAGTCCCTGAGGGAAACTGGCTTCTGGACAGAAGACAGACACTCTTAAGATGCATGGTAAAGCTCCTCGAGAAAACCCTCCCAAATGCTGCTGCACTCAGACCTCCTTCTCAGGCTCTGTTTGGAACAGGCGTCAGCAGGAGGCAGTCTGAGAGCGCCCTTGAACTGCAAAGATGCCGGGAAGCCCATCAGAAACTTTACTCCTGACTCACAGAGGCACCGAGACACTGCAGCAACGGTGTAGAACTGCCAGAGCAGAAACGTGGCTTGGGAGATCAGCTGGTGGGAGGATAGCAGCCATCTCTACTACTTCTCACAGCACTTCAGCAGCATCTCAGCCTCTCCTGAGGACTGTCAATCTGAGCGCTGATGTGGCAGAAGGCAACAAGTCCGTATCCACTAGATCACCTCCGAGAGAAAGGCCCAAGCATACGGGGGGCTGGCAGAAGTGTGTCCCCCAACACTGTGGCTCGGACATGCTCTTCTGTAACCCTGACAGAAGTTACCTGTGGGGCACTTGGACACAGCTACAAGCTACCAGCCAGCTGCCAGCACACACACCGAGGCATCTGTGCGCTGCTGGATGAATCCCAGCCTTACTTCCAACAGCCTCAAACTGCCCCTGCACGGACAGAGAGAAGGGACCGCAGGGACTGCTAAACCTCAGGGAAATGCAGATTTAGGTTTGGCCACGTGGTCCGGACAGTTAGGGCAGAAAACGCAAGAGCAGAGGTAGAGCAGCGAGCAGGACTCAGGCAGGTGGCACAGCGTTCTCCTCCTAGCAGAGCCGCAAATACGAACCCAGAGGGGGATTTCTCCATCGCTTGCAGACACTCTAGCTTTGTTAATCCTCTCACCCTTGTGCTCCCTGGTGCAAGCTTGCAAGTCGCCTTAATAAAGCAAGACAAAGCATAAAGAAGCCCAGTTGAATTGTGATGGCTCCATCTCTCTACTTTAGCTGGGAATGCTGAACACTACTCCCAGGGGCCCATGCTTGTCCAGAAATATTTCACTGTGCTACCTCGTCCGATTCTCATTTTCCCACGCCCTCTGTCTTAATCTGAGGGTAAGATCAGTATCTAATTAGCCACATAAGCTGCTGTTTCCTACTCCAAAATTCACTGTAAATATTTTTCAAAGAAGAGCTGATCAATTGAAACGGCCCATGCTGTCGACATCAAGCCATTAATAATGATGGAGTTTCATCATTACAAAAAAAAAACCAAAACAAAACCAAAAAGCCCCCCAAAAAACCACACAACAAAAAAAGCAACAAAACAACAAAAAAACATGTTGGTCCTCAGCCTGGTACCAGAAACCCCTTCCCAGGTTGTACCTGCTTTGGATTTTCGCCTCCTGTGGGGGTAGCCCACCCGCTCCTCCTCTCGCTCAGTCAAATATTCCCCTGTCTGGTATTTCCGACTTTTCTGTCGTCTCCTTTTCTTCCTTTTGATGTGGCTGTCATCTTCCTCCTCCTCGTTGGGCTCCCACAGCTGCCTGGGTGATTCCACTCTCCAAGGCAGCTCCCGGGTCCTCCTCGTGTAACAGCTGCTCCTCTCGGACAGAGACCTGTCCCTGGCCCTGCGACTGTGATAGCGCGACGTCCTGTGCGATTTTCGCAGCTTGCGACGTTTCAAGGATGTCTCTTCCTCTTCTTCCTCATCCTCTTCTTCCTGATCCTCCTCCAGCAACGGTAAAATCTCCTGACCAGTCACATCACACTCTCCCGTCACACCAGCAGAAGAGCCAGCGATGCTTCCTGCAAGAAAGCGGGATTTCTAGCTGACAAAAAAGCCGAGTCAGAAAAGAAACACAAGAAAAACCCTGCAAGGCGGGATAGAAGACAGGCAGAAGGCCACATAAAAACAGTAACGCTCACAGTCCACCCAAGACTCCCACCTGGGTCCCCGGCACCAACTCACCCGACTGACTGCGTGTCCGGCTGCTCAGCACCACAGGAATGAAATCCCGAAAATTGTTCTTGGGCTTCTTCTCAAGGTAACCTGTGGGGAAAAGTGAGCCTTGAGAAAACATGCCACAGATCTGTGCACGCACGTCTGCTGGCCTGGGAAGGGCAGGCCGGCATCACACTACAGCTCTGTTTTGGTTCACAATCCGCTACGGGAAGCCACCAGCTCCAGAGGCTGTTCAGCTTCAGGGGAGCAGCAGCTTGGCCCCACGGGCATCAGGGCAACAGGAACCGCTGCAGCCTGACCCAGCAAGAACACATTGCCATTCACAAGAGTACCTTCCTCGTGGCTGTCCCCGCGGTGCGCCGGAGATGGGAACTCCGTCTTTGCTGGCCTCCTGCGCTTACGCTTTACCCTGAGGCTGTTGTGATCCTTCACCGATCCCAGGCCGGTTCGGCCTTCTCGCTTGCTGAGTTCATGCGGATTGTCGTGGTGTTTTCGCCACTGTGAATGGAGGAGACAGAATGAAGCTTGAGCTGCCAACTGACTGAGCTGGAGTAGCAAAGGAGAAGAAACAAACCGCTGTCCCCCACTCATCACGCTGGTGCCCTTCAGTGTTTTTGAAACCCTAGATCCATTTTTGCTCTGGATAACCTGCAGACATGGGTACATTAATCCCCTGCCAGGTAATGCCAAAGAGCATGGGTGGAAAGCCCTGCGTACTCAGCTGCCCTCCCCGGTGAGAGCTCCCTCCTCACCCCCGACCTCACCTGCTAACCTCTGCCCAGGTTACATACCCATACATAACCCAACACTCCCAGCCCGTCCCACCCACCTTCCGGCCATGCACACTCCGGCTCCCCGATTTGCTTGGCAACTCCTCACTGTCCTGGGCTTGGCACTTCAGTCTCTTGTGGGCCTGCCTGGTGTCCCCATCATGCTGCCGCTTGGACTTGCAGCGCACGCTGCCCTCTTGCTTGATTTGGCCCGCTCCTTTGAGCTTGACCTCGGCAAAGGCCTGGGGAGCAGTCCCGGCTCGCAAGCAAGTCACAGAAGTAAATGACATGTCGCACTCCACTCGCTCCTTCTTGACCCTGCACAGATCCACCTGACGCACGCACTGGAGGGGCTCTGCAGCTGGTGGCTCCTGGGAGTCTTCGCAGCCCAGCTCCTTGCATTGACTCTCCGTGGGCACAGCGGGCACCTCTGAAATCATTCGCAGGCTCTGCTGCCCAGCCGCGGGCAGATCGTGCGACAAATACGCTGCTAACACTTGGTTTTTAGGCTTTGCATCCAACTGTTTGACGCTACAGCTCCCCTGGGGAGCCTCAGTCTGTACACTGCCCTCCTTACTGGAGTCAGCCTCTGGTTGATCACACTCTTGACTCTTCTGAGGGTTGTCCAGCTTCCCCTTCCCACCTTTCACATCCAAAGCACTGGTCTGAAGAGATGGATCTGCATCCAACGGGACTGGATTGGCCGGCTCCTCGTAGAGCTTGGGCAAGGCCCGGCAGCTCTTGCTCTTGGCTGCGGCTTCCCGTTCCTGAGGCGGGTGCCTGGGCAGCCCCTCCGGCAGGCTCTGGGCGGCTGTGCTGGACTCGGTGGGCTGCACGCTCGGGAATGCCGGCAGCTCACCTGCACCAGCTGGCTTGCAGGAGCTGGTCTGGTTCGGGGGCAGCTGCCCTGTCGTGGAGATGCCAATTGAAAGCAGAGGGGTTTGATGATAAGGAGACCAGCCGAGAGGCAGAAGCTGAGGATTGGAAGGTTTTCCATTCACGGGGCATCGCGGGTACACACTTCCCTGGCCGGGATTCCAGGTGGAGATGTCCTTGGATTGACACAATGGAGCTCCTGGAGCAACTCTGCCGTGAAGAAGTCTCCTGGCAGGATCCTGCTGTCCTTCTGTGCTGACCTGGTTGGCTTTCTTCCCACAGGGAACCCCAGCGCCGCGAGGCTCTCCCTGATCAATGATGGAAATGGGCTCCTGCTTGGGAAGGTGGCGCGGGTCCCTGCTGAAGCTCACACCGGGGTCCTTGCTGAGCAGCAGCGAGGCAGGCACCGGGTTGGCGACGCCGACATAGGTGCCTGGAATGGTGCTGATGAGCGTGGTGTTCTTCACCCAGGAGCCTTGCTCGCCATTGCGCAGGAACTCGGGGAAGATGACTAAGGGAGGGGTGGTGCCGAGACACGAGGTGACACTGCTGCCCGTAGTCTGGGCCGCGCGCTGGGACTTGGACAGGACCGTGGTGAGAAGTGCTTTGCCGCTGGTGTGCACGGGTGTGAGGATGGGCATAGGAGGTGTTTTGCGTTGACTGGGTGGAGGCAGTTTCTGACGATTGGACTTGGAGGAGAGATCGAGAGGCATCTCGCTGCACTCTGGAGAGGAGACCATCTCACGCTCTAGCTGTGGAGGGGACTTCAGAGGAGAGAGTGAAGTGGCAGTCCCCGGTGCATGCTGCTCGGGAGCTGCCGGGGCTCTGGCATGCGCACCGGTGCCGGAAGAGGGAGCAGCGCTCCCAGACGATGCTGCCAGCGGAGGCTGGCTGGATGAGAGGGAAGGGCCAGCGGTGGACGGGGGAGCGCCCTCGGCAGCAGCCTGGGCACCGCTTCCGCCCGAGGGCGAAGGGCAGCTAAGCTGATTCACCTCCACAGACACCACTTTGGCGTCTGAAGCCAAAGGTCTGGTGACGGAGAAGGTGTAGGGGTAGGAGCGCAGCTCTGGGGAAGCGATAATGCCCGGCAGGCAACGCTCGTGTAGGTAGGAAGGCAGGACGGGGAGGGTGAGTGTGGAGGAGACCCCCAAGGTGGCTGGAAGTGTAGCCACACTGAGCGGCTGCCCACAGCTGGGTGGTGGGATGTACACCAGTGACTGGCTCGGGCTCAGAACGGCCCCAGCCTGAAAGGACAGGGGCATTTTTTGCATAGCAGGGGCCTGAGATGTGGGAAAGCACACTCTGTTCAAAGTAAAAGTAGCAGGAGTGGAGGCAGAGGTGTTGCAGCTGGAGACAACCACAGACAATGTCCCTTCTGCCAGCACGCCCGGCCCTTGTGCTCCAGCGCTTGGGGTGGTTTTCTCCTTCCCAGCAGGCTCGCTCTCGGGAGCCACGGAGCAGGCTGGAGGAGCGTCAGCCTGCTTGTCGCTGTGAGGATCTGCAGGTGTCCAGGCAGCATCAGCACCGCTACTGTCCTGCTCAGCAGCTCTGGGGATTGCAGGCTCCTGCCCTCTGCCATCCCCCTGGCTTGCCAGAGGGCCCAGGGCATCGTCTTTCACAGTCTTTCCTGCACACTCCGGGTTTGGGTTGGGATCAGGCGGCTGCTCTTCCAGTTTGGGCCCAAGCTTTTCCTCCACCTTGCCATCAGCATCCAGCCCCTGGGCACCGCTGCCACCACCGCTGACTGCTGTGAGCTCCACCTGCAACAAGAAGGGAGAAAGTGTTCCCGAGAGCTGTGCATGTGGCTCCTAGTGAAGCCGGCAGGACCTTCTCTCTGCCCACCCCCCCAGGACACAGAGGCAGAAGTGGCAAACGGCTCTTGCCCAACTAGAGCACTGCTTTGCCCTTATTGCACCTAGAGGCACCCCTCTTGATAAGGAGCCCGCGGGACCCATTAGGGCAGATGCTCTTGCTTGGCCTGTTCTGTCAGGGAAAGGCCTTCTTGGACCCAGACACGCACGCAAGGAACTCACCTTGGAAAGGCTGCTGCTGACGCAAAACTCTTGAGACCCCAAGTGCTGGGAGCTGCTCGTTTTAGACTCCTCATCAGAAAGGGGGGCTCTCCTAGCCGAGGAACAAGACACAGCATTACGAAACCCCAAGATACCCTCCCAGCATCCCACCCCTCCCGGTCCCCGCGTGGGAGAGCAGAGCAGCCGGCAGCCTGGAGAAGCATGCCTGCTCCAGGCAGCCAGCTCCTCATCGCCGCATGCTACACGGCGGCCACCACAGACTGAGGGGGTGCGGAGCACTGCTGTCCACTGCAGTCCTCCCGCTCCCGGTGCTCTGCCCGCTGGATAACACCTCCTCACACATCAGTGCTTTCCCTACGGCTCCTATGGGCCTGACGGGGCTTTCTCCGTGGCCCAGCAGCTCTGTGCACCTTCCTTACCCACAGCCATTTTGACACCCCCCCCCGGTCCCTCCACGGGCCAGCCCAGCCCTCCCTGACTGCGCTGCGTCACAGCCTGGCTCCACACACCCGCTCCTGTCCCCTCCGCTTCCCGTTCTGCCCCACCACACGTTTCCAGTCCCATCCTTCTCCCAGCCCCATCCTGCTTGTCTCTTCTTCCACAGGCACCTCCTCATTCCCGTTCCTCCGTCTCCCTGCCGCGCTCACTCCCTGCCCTGGGACTTCCCAGCCCTGCTGCTCTCCTCCAGCCTCAGGTGGAGATCTCCCTCCAGCGCCAAAGCTCTTCATCCCAAGCTGCCCGTGACGGGAGCAGCGGGTGCCTGCAGCCGCCCCGGCGTGCAATGTCCTTCTGGCCAGTTCCCGAGTGGAAAGCCTGAATTCCAGATAAGGATTGCGAACTCCACGGAAACGGGGCGCGCGGAGGAGACAGCTCTCCTTCCGATCTACCAGAGGACCGGGCAGGAGACAGCGCTCGCCTGTCCAGCGCCTGCCCCGGGACACTCCTGCCCCAGCAGCATTCACCCGGTGACGATTCTCTGGTCTTTTAAGGATCGTTTAGACAAGCTGCTGGTGCCCCGATAAAAAAAAAAAAAAGCTATAGTTTCTGCTGATAACGCGATTTCTTCTGGATTCGCTCCCCTACCCCCCAGGCTTCCTCAACAAACAGCAGACACAGGCGATGGGAGGAAGGTTTCTCCTCGGGCTCCCCTGTCCCCGGCAGCGGGTCCCCGCTCCGGGCTGCCTCACGACGGCCCGGCGCAAGCCCCGCTGACCCTCCCGAGCCCCGGCGACAGCCCGCTCCCTCCGAGGGGCCGCTGCCCTCCCTTCCCTTCTTCCCTCCCTCCCCCTCGGCGGCGGTTTGACGGGGCCCTCTCCAGCCCGGCCGACGAGGGCCGCCGTTACTCAGGGCAGATCAGATGGCGGCGCGGGTGACGGCTGGCCCGGGGGCCGGGCCGCCTCAGCGAAGGGCTCGGGGTGCGGCGCCGGGCTCGCCGGCCGCG
>VUYV01000543.1:46761-62126 GCA_008711295.1 Anarhynchus alexandrinus
GGAGGTCCAGCGCAGTGCCCCGCTCCCTGCCCGGTGGCCCTGACATCCCTCCCTGGCCCCGATGTGCCCAGAACATCGCTGTGGGAGTTTTAGGGCGGCAGCTGGGACAAAGTCATCAGGGGCATACAGGGACTTTCCTCCTCTCCTTCCCAGGGGAAGCTGGGGACAGACACGGACCCGTCACCTCCAGGAGACCCAGAATGTGACAATACAGCACGATGCAAGTGACCGGGTCCCCACCCCAGACAGGTGACAAGGCTGGTGGCAGCTCCAGCCCCAGCAACTGTTCAAAGCTGGCAGCTGCCCGCGTCCCAGCGCCCGTCACCGAACTCAGGGCGAGGAGCGGTTGGGTGCCACCGCACGCTGCCCCAGGAGCTGCTGCCAGGGGTCCTGACCACCCATCTCTGCGGGAATGGCCCCGCTGCGGGTGCGAGGGTCCCGGCTACAGCATCTCGGCGGAAATCTCTTGCTCAGGTTGTGCCGTGCTGGATACGGCATCTCCATGGAAACCCTCCCGCTCAGGCTGTGCGGGCTCGGGAGATGCCATCTCCACGGAAACGCGGCTGCGGCGGCTGTGCAGGCCGGGATGCGCCGGCCGGGCACCCGGTGCCCACGGCGGGAGGGTTGTGGGTGCCCGGGGCACCCATGGCTGTGGGGTGATGGAGGAGAGCCAGACCCACCTCTGAGGATGGTGAGGGTGCGGGGGAGCAGGGGACGGAGTGCAGGCCACCCCGTCCCCGGCACAGGGGCAGGAGGGACAGGGAAATTGGGGGGGAGTGCTCCTGTGCCTAAAATACCCGCACACCATTTGCCTCCACTGCCCCATCCTCTCTGCACTGTGCCAAGCACAGCCTCCCACCTCCCGTGGTTTTTTTGGGGGGGGTCACCCCCACTCCCACCCCGGGGCTCTGCCAGGCCCGTCTGGGGAGGGCCATTTCCTACACCTCAGGGGCCGGAGGCGTTCAGGGAGATGGAAATCCTCCGATCGCAGTGAGTGAGGGTGCAGGACCACCCCGACGCCTAGGGGGGGGGCCGTGGTGGCCCCAGTGCTCACACTCACGTCCTGCGGCATGGGAAGCTGGAGGGCCGAGGTTTCGCCCCCAGAAATAGCCCAGACGAAATATTTTACAGGTTATTTATAGCCTGCATTTAAAAAAAATAAAAAAAAGAAAACAACAACAAAAAACCAACCACCAAAAGCCTTTTATTTGTTGATTTTAATTCTGCCTTTTACTTTCATCCAGCACCCGCTGTTCTCCCGGGATGGCGGGTGCAGGATCCCGGCTGCACCGGTGGCTCCCCGGTGGCAGGAGCGGCCCTCGGGCTCTGGGCATCGGCTCTCCCCGGCCGGGTCCCTGCGCTGGGGCAGCTTGAGGGGACAGCAGCGGTGGCTGTGCCGCTTCCCCGGAGAGACACAGCACCACCGCAGCGCTGCCCGTCCCTGCCCCGCTGCCGGCCAGGACGGGCTGCCCAGGCCGGCAGCCGCCACCACCGCTCACCGCCGGGATTAGCCATCGCTCCCTGCTGGCACCGGGAGCAGCTCGGCCGCCCTCGCCGAGGCTCCCGGCTCTGTAAGCCCGGCTTTGACGTAGCCCAGAAAGTAGGCCAGTAAGAGCAAACTGCTGCCGCTCGCGGCTCTCTCGAGGGACGCGGCGCTCGTGGCCGGGGAAGGCCTGCGCACTCGCACCGTGGCTCCCCGGGGGATCCCGCGCGGCCGAGGAGGCGGCTGGCCAGGAGCAGGGGGGTTTCTCCCCGGTACCCACCGACTCACGCCTTGTGCGGCAGCCAGAGGCCGTCCCTGCCGCCGCACCGGGAGGGGAGCGGGGCTGGAGCACGCCACGGGAAGGGCAAGGATCAGGCCGGGAAAGTCCCCGCGGGGAGCCGGTCCCCAGCCCGCAGCAGCGCCGGCTCTGTGCCAGGGCCTCACGGGGCTCCCCGGCCCCTTTCCGCCCCGCCAGTGAGCAACAGCCCCCCCCCTGCAAGGGGCTCCCCCCGGCCACGCTCCGCTCCCCCCTCTCCCCACTGCCCTGGGAGCTGCCAGCAGCATCCCCGGCATCCTCCTTTCCTGCAGCGGTTTGCAGACCTGGAATTGGTTTTTAATTGAAAAAAACAACCAAACAACAAGCCAAACGCTGACATTCCTGTGCCCAGCACATTTATTTCTGCAGGGGAGTCGGAGGGACAACCGTTGCCCTTGATGCAGGAGCGCAGCAGCTCCAGGGGAGCTTGTGCCGGAGCGGGCGAGCACGGCAGCACACTGGCCCCACTGCATCTGGGTCCCTCCTCCAACTCATCCCCAGCAGCTCACACTGATGCTTTCTGTGTTTATTTTTGAAGCATCTCTGGACGCTGGAAGCTCCGGTTCAAGCCCAGTCCAGCCCAGCGCTGCCCTTCCTCGCAGGATGAGGCTCATCCAGCTCTCTGGCTTGAAGCTGTCCCCTCTCAGCGCTGGCTGAGCACCAGCCACGCTCACGCCGCAGGACCCACCAGCCAAAATTCAGCGTGTGGCAGCCTCTGGACCAAGGGGCTGCGTGTCAGCAAGTTCCGCTCGCTGTTTCGGGAGGTCCCAGCTTGCGACAGCTGTAAACCCGCCTGCTCCGCTGAGGCCTGAGCTGGTTTCAGACCTGGTGGCCTCAGTCCTCTGCAGGATCAGCACCCCTGGAAGGGATTGCCTGGGTGCCACCATCGCCCCAGCCCCGGCGGGGAGCATTGCTCCTGCTCTGGGGCAGCTGAGGAGGTCCCAGCCCGGCTTGGGGGTGCAGGGGACACCACTCATGGCAGCAAGCACAGCGTACAGCAGGAGACAGTCCCTTGCCGTGGGGTGTGTCAAATGTGGGGACAGAGGCCAGAGACGTGCATGAGGCTCCCAATCCTTGCAGACAGTCAAACGGCAGGACCCTGCTCTGAAGACCCCGCTCTGAGCCCGAAGCCAGCTCTGCTCTGACCGGCGTTCAGACTCAAAACCTCCCAAGACCCTTCCCAGCCCAGGGGCTCCTTGAGCATCGCAGGGCTGGGAGCTGGGGGAGCTGGGCTGGGTGCTGGGACAGACCGTCGTGCCCAGCCGGGCACCAGCCTGCGGCTGGGAAGGAGGCAGGCAGAGTCCTGGGCTGGGGCAGACAAGGGACGGGGACAGCAGTGCCATGGGGCTCCGGCTGGCCCCAGCAAAGTGGGAGCCCAGGGCTGGCTGTGGGCAGGCAGGGGGGCTATGCACACTGGGCACTGCCTTCCCCTGGCTCCGGGGCACTTCGGCTTTTGCTAAAACAAACGAGAAATCCCCCCTACCCCCTGCGACATCCCCAGGGGCCGGGGGCAAAAGTTTCCCACAGCTTTTGGGGCAGGCAGGGCGGGGGGAAGCTGGGCTCCGAGCTGGGGCCACCAGCCCAGCGAGGGGCTCTCCGGCGTCACGGCACGGAAATGCTCTCCGCTTCCTTTCCCTTTTTTTTTTTTTTTTTTTTTTTTTCAGCTCCGGGTAAATTAATGCAACACGCCCACGGCCCCGTCCGCAGCCCCGCGCTATCTGGCCGCCCCAGGGTGCTGCGCAAGGCCAGCGCCACCCAGGCCAGGTCCCTGGCAAGGTCGGGGCGCAGGCAGCACCCAGCCCTGCATCCCAGGCAGAGCTGACACCCCCACACCCCGGGACGGGCACCAGCGCCCACAGCAGAAGAGCCCCGCGGGATTTTGGGGTGGGAAGCAGGGAGTCACAGGGCACCCGCTCTCAACCCCGTGGCTGCCTGTGGCCAAGTCCCACAGGACAGCCCCCCATCCCCGCTCTGACCCCGCTGCAGGGGAGAACGGTGACAGCAGCAGCTCTGCCCCGGCCCCAGGGGACAGGCAGGAGCTGGGGGACCCGGGCTGGCTGCGGTGCCAAATGGGAGGAGGTGTCCCTGGAGCCAGGGACGTGTTTCCTGGGAGCAGCAGCAGCAGCTCCAGCTCCTTCACTGGGGCTGGGGCGTGTTTCTCCCGCTGGCATGAGCGCAGCACACGTGGGAAGAGAGGCCTGGAGCGCTCCCTGCCTGCTCCTGTTTCACCATACGGCTCCGGCACATCCCTCCGCTGGTGCCGGACGCACCGAGCACCCTGCGTCACCCTCCGAGGGCTGGGTTGGGCAGGGAGGCCGGGCTCCGCGGCAGGAAGAGGGCAGGGTGGCTGTGCCAGGGGCAGAGCAGCTCCCAGCGTCTGCAGAGCAGCAGCACCACCTCACAGACCCGTTTTCCAGCTAATCGGGTTTGTCAGAGCCGGGCAGAAGTGACTTTGGAGCTGCAGGTGGACCGGAGGAGCGGTGCCCCGTGGCTAGGCTCAGCGCGGCAGGGCTGCGAGAAAGCCCCTTTAGCCAAGATTAAAAGAGAAAATAACATATATATTTTATATTATATATAAAAAATGGGGGTTTGAAAGACAAAAAAAATCACAGGGCAGGTGAAACCCAGTGCTGAGGGAGCGCTGGCGGCTGCTCCACCCCCTCGCCGCACTCCAGCCCCAAGCCGTACCTCCCCGGCCTGACCCGCGGCGAGCTGTTCACGTCACACCAGGCCAAACCACCCTGCCCCGCGCGGGGCCCCAAGGACAGGCAGGAGGGCACAGCTGTCCCGTCCTGGGCGCTGCCCGGGCAGCCACCAGACCGCGCAGGCAAGGCAGCCCGGGAGTTTTGTTTTATTGCGGGGGAAGCAGCAGAAGGTACCGGAGAGAAGCAGGAGCCTCTCCCGGTTCCTCCGCCTGCTGCAGTCCAAGCATCAGAGACATGCGGGTACGGAGCTATCGCGCTCTCTTGCGCGGGCGATGAAAGGGCTGCTCTTGCTGTTTGGGCTCAATTTCTAGCGCTGGCTTAGCTCCACTGCCAGGCGCGGTGGCCATGTCGGGGATATCCTCAGCAGAGATGGGCTGGATGATGTGGCCTGCTCGGGTGATGACACGGGGGGCGGTCAGCTTCTGGAAGGCACGCTGCGTATTCCAGGTGGGGCCCACGGGGGTCCGGATGCTCTGCTCGAACTGCTGGTGCCTCTCAAAGGGGTAGGGCAGCTCGCTGACCTGCGGGGAAACAGCACAGCGGTGTAATTCCCACAGCGACCCGGCCCAGTTCCCCCGGGGGCTGCTCTCATCCCACACTGGCACCAATTCCCACTTGTCCAAGACTCGCTCACACTGTGCTTCCTGTCCCCTGCCCCGCTGACCACCTCCTCCATCCCCTCTGCCAGCAGATCCCAGGAGGGCTGGCACAGCACCAGCAGCCTGTAAGTTCCTCCTCCCTCCATCACCCTGCTGGCCTCTGGGTTGTCAAAGCTGGAAACTCTGTGGCCAGGCAGGGAGTACCGGCAGGGATTCAGGACGTTTTGGGAATGGGTCACAGGAAGGTTCTGGGCCAGCCTGGGTGCTGGAGCGCTTGCTGCTGCCACCCGTGGAGGCCAGACGTCACCCACCTGATGTGCCGCCGCGTGGATGTTGCGCTGCTCGCTCATGATGACGTTGGGCAAGTGCTGGTCCTTCCTGGGAGGCGCTGGGGGCGGTTTGAGCAGGAACCTGCCGGGCAAGCAAAGACGTCAGGCCCCGGTGCCGGGCTGAGGCACGTCGCTGCAGCTCTTCCACACTTACCGTTTTATTTTCTTGGTGCTGGGCTTCAGTCCTGTGCCTCCCCACTCGCCCCAGCCCGGCAGCACCAGGTTCACCGGCTGCGGCTTCCCAGCCTGCTCTGCCTTGCGCTTCTCCTGGCAGAAGTCAGCGACCACGTCGTCCCCAGCAAAGGCCTCTGTGATCATCCCTCTTTGGTCGATGCCACCCTCCTGTGGAGAGCCAAGTCAGTCCCCTGCAGTCAACCCTGCCCTGATACCAAGGGGCAGGCCCGTCCCGCTCACCTCCTCCTCTATGACCACAGGTAGGCTGGGGAACTGGACCTCCTGGGACTTCCCAGACAGCACAGCCTGCAGGCTAATAATCTTCTTCTTGGCTGGTGGTTTCTTGTCACGCTTGTCCCCAGCTCTGCCTTCCTCCTGCTGCAGCACTCGTTTCTCTGCTCTGGCGGCTGCTGGCTTCTCCTGCTCTTCCACACGCTCCTCTGAGGCCAAAGTCTCAACGTCCTCCATCGTCCGCACCCGGCCCAGCTGCTCCGACAGCAGCATCTCCTCCTGGGCCTGGGGAGGCTGCTCCATCCCCAGGCTCGCCTGCTCCTCGGCACAGACGGGGTGGATGGGGCTGTCCCCTGGCAGTTCAGCAACCACCTCCGTCTCATCAGCACCTAGGGATTGATGCAACAGGTGAGACAATCACCCTGGAGCAGGGAGGGAGAGCGGGACAGCTGTGTGAAACCAGGCAGAAAACAGCCCCCACGACCCCCTTTCCTCTGCCCAACCCTGCGGCACACCAGACCCGCACTGCCCAGGGCTGCGAGCTCCTCACCTTGTCCCTCGGGGCTCCCTGCCCGCTGCTGCCGCGCGTGCCGTTTCTGTGCAAAGTCTTGTAGCAGAACTTCCTCCTCCGACATCTGCTCCTCCTCTGACATCTCCTCCTTGCTCTCCACAGCACCAAGCACTGCAACGTCTTCAAGACCCTCCTGCACCTCAGGCTCCTTGGCTGGGCCGCTGGGCTTGCCCAGCATCCAGGGGTTAGCTCCACTGGCACCCACAGGGATAGTGGGGATGGTCACCGACGGGAGGTCCTCCTCAGGCACATCACCTGGCTCCTCCTCAGGCAGCTCCACCCGCACCTTCTGCGTCAACTCCTTGTTCCTGGCCAGCTGCTCCTGCATGGCCTTGCGGGCCTGGAAGGGGGATTGAGATGTTTCTAATGCTGGGCAAAAATGACATGCCCACTTTCCTTGCCCCACCTCAGCTGTCTCCCCCTTCCCCAACCTGCATCAGAGACCTCACTGTGGCCTTTCAACATATAAAGGGGGCTTCTAAGAAAGATGGAGAGATACTTTGTACCAAGGCCTGTAGTGACAGAACAAGGGACAACAGTTTTAAACCGACTGAAGGCAGGTTTAGGCTGGATATAAAGAAGAAATGTTTTACAACGAGTGTGGTGAGCCCCTGGCACAGGTTGCCCAGAGAAGCTGTGGCTGCCCCACCCCTGGAGGTGTTCAAGGCCAGGTTGGACGGGGCTTGGAACAACCTGGTCTAGTGAAAGATGTCCCTGCCCATAGCAGGAGGGTTGGACTAGATGGTCTTTGAAGGTCCCTTCCCACCCAAACTCTTCTGTGATTCCGTGATCTCACCTCCAGGTCATACTTAGCCATAATGGCCCTGGAACGGGCCCATTTTCCCTTGTTCTGGTGCTTAAGGCTCATCCGCTCCTGGGGGGAAAATGAAGAGAGAAGCATCAGAAAGAGCACCCTCATGAGAGAGGACTTCCCAAGGGGTGGAGGAGAAGTGCAGAAGCAGCACCTGCATCCTGAGCTGCTCCAGCTCCTCCAGCTTTGCCAAGGCGGCCTCAGGGTCTGACTTATGCAGCAGCTCAAACTCCTTTAAGGCTTTGCGTCTCTTGCTTTTTTTCAGTACGCGATGGTACCTGCGGCACAAGGGCAGAGAGCCAGGGAGTGAGATCTCCTGGTGCTGGGGAGGCCTTTGGGAACACAGCTCTGTTTTGGGCAGGAGGCGGACCAATACATTGCAGATCCCGGGGAGGAAAGGCGTCACCCTGCCTTTCTCCCCGTTTTGGCCAAACCCACGCCCTGGGCAGGGTCTGCTCCAGCGCCGAGGCCAGGACCCATCCCTCTCCCACCGCACCAAGCCCAGCAATGGCACAGCCTTACTTCTTGCTCTTGATCCTCTTCTCTCGCCGAGCCTTGGCTTCGTAGTAGGACTGCACAGCCCGAGCCTTCTGCAGCTCTGCCCGCCGCTGCCGGGCCTGCCAGGGAGCACAGAGTGAGGGAAAGCGCCAAGAAAAGGCGTCCAGAGTCAGGGTGCAGCATGGGGACAAAGCACTCACCTCTTCCAAGCTCATTGCCTCCAGCGAGGCTGTCTCCTCCGGCGTCAGGAGTGGGTCTGTGATGGGCTGCTTCGTCTTGTGGAGCAGTCCAAAGATCTCCTGCTCCAGTGGAGTTCGGGCCTGTTGGGACAGAACAGAAACAGCAAGAGCACAATGAGAAGAGAAGAACTGCAAGAGGCAACGCTCTCCCAGACGTCCCCATCCTTCCTGGTGCCTCCGATGGGAGGTCCACGGGATGGCTCAGAGACACGTGCCCCTCTCCTCTTGGGCATTGGGGTCACAGCCCTGCTCACGGGTCCCACGCATAGCCTGCGGCTCACTGCAAGTCTGCCTAGGTGCCCTCCCAGCAATCGTGCCAGGTCAGGGCGGGCAGAATTCCTCCCAGGGTAGAGAAACAGGTTCGCAGTCGACAGGCAGCGCTGAACGAGTAGCACCGGACAACAAGCATGCAGCACAAGTTCCAGGTCACACAACACCACGCACCACCGAAATGGAAAGGGACCTTTGGGCAGATTGAGGTGATTACCGGGTACATCAGGAGCTCGGCAGGGGCTGCCTCTCACCTGAGCATCTGGACAGCTGGGAGAGCTCTCAGGGGTGACAGTGACTCTCCTGCCAGCAGCATAACCCCCACCAGAACTCACATTCAAAACCAAAAGCAACCTTCTTTCATGAAGGCTTACAGATGTGCAGGCTTTGGCAAACCAACCCTGCTCTCTGCCTCAGCACAAGTGGCCAAGGGCGCCTGGATCAGGTGGGAAACAGCCATCTCAGCCTGCATGTCTAGAGCTGAAAGGCTAAAAAGAGGAGATGGGACAGAGCAGGCTCCAAACCCTCTGCTCACGCCTTACCCGGCCTCTTCCAGAGAGCATTTACACATCTACTATGTCTGAGGAACGCAGAAGACTTCCCTTTCAATCTTCCCGAGCTCAGCGTGCACCTGCCCAGAGCCTCGGCTACAGGCTGGGCCATCCTCACGCCTACCTCGCTCCTCCCAGCACAGCCAGGAGATGTCGAGCTGCCCCAGCCAAACCCTGGGAGTTGCGTGACACATGACAGCACCCACCTTCCATGCTGAAGCCACTTGCTCCAGGGGGACAACCGTAGCAATCTCCTGCTTCAGAGGGAAAACCAGCTGCTCTGCCCGTCGGTTCTGCAGAACTACCTGCTGCCATTTGCCCACGTCTTTAGAGGTCCCGACGTAGGCAGCTTCCCTCACGACCTGCAGGCAGGGGCGAGAAGGGAAAAGGATGAGTAGAGAAAGATTGATGTGAAGAACAAAAAAAAGCCAGCCTGCATCAGAGAGGAGTAGAGGGGCACGCAGGGGCTCAGCTTTACTGCCCCGTAAAGTCAGAACTTCCCCCTCTGCTGCCTGCACAGGCCCACTCACCCGCTTTGCCTCCTCTTTGCTGAGCGGCAGCTCCACTGCCTTTTTCTGCTTCACTCTGGTCAGCTCTTTCTTCACACTGCTCAGGGCGGATTTGGGATGGATGGGCTTCAGGAGCTCAGACAGAACCAGCTTCTCCCCAGCACCTACACAAGGTCCCGCATGTCAACACAGGCGCAGCATTACCGAGTCAAGGGACTGCAGCTGCATTCAGCCCAAAAATCCAGGGTAGACACAGCAAATCCCAAGCTGTTAGTGGGCAGCGCTGTCCCAGTCAGACAGCAAGAGCTCTGCCCAGCCTCCCGGGGGTCTCACCTTTGCAGCTGACGTTGAACTCAGACACCTGCACACTTGCCTCCGTACGCTCTGCCAGCTTCCGCCTGTGAGAAGAGAAAGACCACCAGAATGATCAAAGGATGGGGAAGCGTACCGTATGAGGAAAGGCTGAGAGAACTGGGTTTGTTCACTCTTGAGAAAAGAAGGCTCAGGGGAGACCTGATCACCACGTTCCAGTATTTAAAGGGTGGCTACAAAGAAGATGGAAGCTCCTTTTTTACAAGGAGTCACATGGAAAAGACGAGGGGTAATGGGTACAAATTACTCCTAGGGAGATTCCAATCAGACACAAGAGGAAAATTTTTCACGCTGAGAACAATCATCCATTGGAATAATCTCCCCAGGGAAGTGGTGGATTCCCCAGCACTGGACACTTTTATGATTCAGCTGCGCAAGGTGCTGGGCCATCTTATCTCGACTGTGCTTTTGCCAAGAAAGGCTGGACCAGATGATCCCTGAGGTCCCTTCCAACCTGGGACTCTACGATTCTATGAAAAGAAAATAAACCGAAAGGCTCCTAACGTGCCCCCACGTGCTTCTCCTCCAACCTGCTGCTACGGCAGAGGCAGAAGAGCCGGTGCCAATGCGAAAGGGAACGGAGTGCCCTCCCCCCTGCCCACTTTCAAAGCGCTCCTGTGCAGCCCCACAGGGAAAACGAGGAGGGAACGCAGCGTGGCTGCTGCAAGAGCCCCTCACACACCCCCCACTCACCGCCTCCGTCCGGAGAGGGAGCTGACCGCCTCCAGGAGCTTTCGGTGCCGCCTCTCGCCATCCTCCTGCCCCTGGAAACACGGCAAACGCGGTTACAGAGCCCGGCCCCGGCCCAGGCTGAGGCTGAGGCCTGGCAGAGCAGCCCCCTGTCCGAGCAGGCCTGCACCCCCGGCCAAGCCAGGCCTTCCTCCCTGCGGCCTCCCCGGGCGGGGGGGTAGCGCCCGGAGCACCACATACAGCGGCGGCGACCGCCGAGGAGGACCCCATCCCATCCCCGCTTCCCTCACCTGATCCTCGCCCTCGCTGGCGCTCACAGCCGCCTCCACGCCCAGCCAGTCCTCCGCCATCCCGCCTCCACGCCGGGCCAGCCGTAAAGCGCCGAGCCGGGCCGCGCCGCGCCGCTGCCGCGCGACCTGCCGGAAAGCGCGACGCTTTCCGCCCTGCCTGCTGCCACCGCCCTGCCTGACGTCACGGTTGCCATGGCAGCGGGACCTGGCGGGCGGGGCCGGACCGGGCCGCTCCCCCCGGGGCTCCCCGCTCCGAGGCTTTGCCTCGGAGCGGGAGCCCCGGGGGGAGCGGCCCGGTCCGGCCCCGCCTCCCCTTGTCCGCACCGGGGCGGATGGAGCCTCCCGTAGAGTGACGTCTCGCGGGCCCAATGGGAAAGCAGAGAGCGGCGGGGCGGGGCGAAGGGCGCGGAAGGGACCAATGGCTGGCGAGGCCCCGCCCCCTGGCGGCGGCGCGGGGCGTGGCAGCCCCTCCCGCGGCGCTGAGGGAACGGAGCGGCCCGGCCCGGTGCTGCTCGCACCGGCACGGGGTGAGCGGCGGCGGCGGCGGCGGTGCGGGGCCCTTCCCCTCCTTTCCCTTCCCTTCCCTTCTTTTCCCTTCCCCTCACGGGGGCGGGTCCCCGGTGGGGCGGCAGCGGGGCGGGGGCCGCCCTGCCCGGTCCCCCTCCCGGTAGGCCCCGCCGCCCCCCTTCCTCCTTTCCCCTCAGTACCGGCGGTTCCCCACCCCACCTCCCCGGTGCGTTTCCATGGCGATACCCCTCCCGGGGCGCGGGGGTTGCCATGGCGACGGCCGCCGTGGTGTGTCCCCCTCATCCCCCCCCGCTTTTCCCGGTGCCGGTGCTGAGGTGGTTCTCCCTCTCCCCGCAGCCCCCAGACGGAGCCCCCCCCGATGATGCCGGGGCCGCGGGCGGCGGAGGAGCAGCAGCAGCAGCAGCAGCAGCGCCTGGAGGTGTGGCGGCCGCCGCCGCCCCAGTGACGGCCCCCGCCATGTCGGTGATGGTGGCGAGGAAGAAGGTGGTTCGGAAATGGGAGAAGCTGCCGGGCAGGAACACCTTCTGCTGCGATGGCCGCATCATGATGGCCCGGCAGAAAGGCATCTTCTACCTGACGCTCTTCCTCATCCTTGGCACCTGCGCCCTCTTCTTTGCCTTCGAGTGAGTTCCCCGCGGTGGCCGTCTGACCCCATGGCCCCGGGACGGGGCTTGGCCGGGGCCCGACTGCACGGTGGCCTCGGGAGAGGGAGGGGAGGGTGGCGGAGAGGAGCCTGGCGCGGTGTGGGGCTCTCTGATGGGATCTGTCTCTGCACCCCCAGCAGAGTGACCCTGGAGGTTTTGGGGGACGATGGAGCTTTCCCCTGGCTCTGCCTGCAGTGTGACGCCGGCTCTTCATGTGCTTCCCTGTGTTTGGGACTTGCAGTCCCTTGTCCTGAGCACGGCCAGAGGGGATGGGGGTTTGGGGTGCCTGCTCCTTGCCTGGGGATAGCCAGGGTGCAAGGGCAGCACTGCTGCGGCAGCCGAGGCCAGCGGGGCCCAGCATGCGTCCCTGCCCCCCAGTCAGCCTGATGAAGGAGGTGACCCAGCCGGAGAATTAACAAAAAAAGGAGTGAGCTTGGTGGCAGCGGGGTTTAGTACTGATTCAACCTGCCCTGCAGCTGTCTGCTAGCTGGGTGTTGCAGAGTGCTGCACTACCGCAGACGCTCCGGTGACCTGGAGCCCTGGTGTTTGGAGAGGATCTGGCCGCCCTTTTAGATCAGCTCGGCAGCCTAAAGACCTGCAGCCGAAGTCTTGGATGCTGCCAAAAGAGTAGGGCCTGCCCCCTCCCCGCAGCTCTCCCCTGTGAGCTGGGTTGGGGACCTGATCTGGCCTTAGACTAATCCTACAAAAAAAAACCAAAGAGGGGGAAAAAAGCCTGTGTTTGCCTGAGCTCTGATGTTGTGGGGAGGGGACAGGACCGCCCCTTTTGCCTGGTTTGAGGATGAGCTTGGAGCAGCTAAACAACTGTGAAACTTTCCTTCCTCTGTCTCCATCAGCATGTTTATGTTGTTCTTAGGGAGGCCAAGGTCCTAAACAGTGTTGGGTAACGCAAAAGCTCTTTAAGCCAGGAAAGAAGCGGAAGAAACTGCTCACTGGTTAAGCCCTGGCTATTCTTCCAGATACATAAAGGGATCGGCCCAGAGACAGGCCTCCTAGACATCTTCCCCTGACTGGGGAACTTGTCTCAGCTCCCCTGGCCCGGCATTGCTCTCCCTAGCTCCTCTTGTTAGCGGATATTGCTGGCAGCCTTGGAAAGGGCTTTCTGGAACAGTCTGCTGAGGCTTGCCACATCCCAATGGCAGCGATGAAGTGGCTAATGTTGGGTCTTGGTCAGGTATGAGACTGGTTTTTCTGCTTAGTCGTTGTGTAGCTTTGGAGGCAGGTGCCGTACAACTGTAATGCGAGGTGTTGGGGCTCCCGAGTGCGGAAGGCCCAAATTATCCCTGACTCAGTCTGAATTCAAAGGTATGAAATGACACCACCGTTTGTTTTGTTGTTTGTATTTCTGCCATCTGAAAAACGGGGCTAAGACTTCCTGCCTTGCAGGAAGAACTAATAAGTGTTACTGCTCCAGAAACACTTATTACTGCTCCAGAAACATTTATTGCAAGGGATAATTGCTCTCACTCCCTGCGGAGCCTGTCCTTAGCCGAAGAGCGAAGCCGCATCCCGCTCTGCCATGTTTGCCCTCGCCTGCCGTGGTTGCGTGGGGCAGAGCGACCCAAGGCTGCCTTTCCAGCCCTAGACTGCGTCGGCAGAGCTGGCGGCGTGATGGCTAGTTTGCCGTGGGCACAGCGGGTGACTGGAAATTCCTCGAGAAGCCCCTTCCCGTGCTCTGGGAGGCAGAGGCCTGTGGCAGGGTTGCTCATGTCCTTGCTTGCATCGAGACACCCAGGACGTGCCTTCTGCCTAGAGCTCGAGGGTGGTCTCTGCCGGGCCCGCTGGCTTGGGGGAAGTTTTGCTGGGAGAAGAGTCATCTCTGAATTTTAGTTGAATCGGCTGAGTGGTTTCAACTGGGGAGATGAGGAAAAGTCTGGGAAAATGGAAAATACCCGTTTGATCCTGTCAAAGCACAACGCCTTAACGTTTTCTGTTTGAAAGAGATGTGTTTGTTTTGAAATTGTTTGGCGATTTTTGAAGTTGGGATAGGGATGATATGTTGCCTTCCCAACCAGAAACACTCCACAATGTCTCTGCTTCACTGCCCAAGCTGAGCAGACGAGCAGCTTGGCTGCTTGAGAGTCCTGCTTACCCTGTATGCCTTCTGTATGTGTTAGGGTGCTTTTGCATAAGGGTCTCAGCCTTGATCTTTTTGCTGTGTTATCCATTTTTTCAGCTTTTGGTGGATTCTTTGGCACTAGCATAGAAATTCATGGTTTCCCCCCTAAAGTTTGTGCTACAGAGGAACAATTTGGGTGGTTAGGATCTGGTTCTGGAGAGAACCAGACTGTGGTGGGTGGAGGAGTCCTTTTAATTCTTGTACGCTCACTGCAGGGGTGCCTGTGTTGTGAATGCTTATTTCATTCAGCTGAATCACTTGCGCAGTCACACCTTGTCTAAACAAGGCTCGGGGATGCCTGAAGCCAGAAAATGTCTCGCTACGCGATCCGAGCCAGTGCGGGTTTGATCCTTGCCCTCCAGGCTGCTCTGGCTGGGCTCTGATTGCAAACGCTGTTGCTGGAGAGCCGGTGGTGACTGGCATCGCGCGTCATGAGATAAGCCACATGTTCCTCCCTGAAAGAGTCCTCCCCGGCCGTGAAATGACAGCCTCTCTGTTTGGGCTGCTGCTGGTGGTGTTTTTGTTTTTTTCCCTCCCAAGTAGCTCCGATGCCATCGGCTCATCTGCTGCGTCTCTAGTTGAACGGTCTGAAGCCACCTCAGCCCCATGTGCGGGAATTTTTGTGTTTTTATCCCCTAGACCGCAGAGCCGTGGTCTGGAATCGGGTAAGTGTTTTTGTCGGGGAGCGAGCAGGCCCCGGCGGGCTGGCTGAGCTATCAGTGCTGTACCTGGAGAGCCGGCTCCTCCCTCCCAGATAAAGCAGAGGGCCGTGGAGCAGTACTGGCTCCTGGGGAAGTGCTCTGCAGGAGCGGAGTCCTCTGCCCAAGGGCACCTCTCTCGCCACCGCCTTGGCAGAAAGCAGCTCCTGCTGCTCAAGGGTTGAGGCTGGTCCCTGCAGGGTCCGAGACCTATATTTAATTGGGTCTAATCTGTGACCGTAACGTGTCACATAAAATTCTGTTTAATATCCTCCTGGCATTATTTCAGACACTTATTGGGTCTGTCAGCTTTTGTGATAGGGCATTTAGTTGTCTAACTATGCTTGTGGTATTCCAGCATGAGGAGAAGCCCAGGTAAAGCAATTAGTGAAATCCGTTTGGGAATTAAGATGATGGGATGTAGCATCCTCTCTCTGGCTGCTGGGGGTTTCCGTTGCAGTTTGCCAGCGTGTCCGTAATGGCCCTCCTGAAGGAAGAGTTCTCCATTCAGCTCTCCAAAGCAGCTGCAAGAGAACTGGATTTCTTTTGTCGTCAGCTTTTCAGCAGGAACGTTCAACATTTGTAAATGTTATAGGCAAGATAGCGCCTGCAATGCCAGGCTCCTGAGTGCGGAAAGGGGCTGCTGTTTGCTTTTCCAATAACCAAGCATGTTTATCACTTTTTTTTTTTTTCCCCTTCCTTCTTAACTATGTAGTGAAT
>VUYV01000543.1:62381-93462 GCA_008711295.1 Anarhynchus alexandrinus
GAGTTTTTTTTTTTTTTTTCCCTACCTTCTTAGCTATGTAGAGATTAAATTTTTTTTGTTTTCTGATGAGTTGAAAAAAACCTATGCTTGACCCTTCATGGGACTTAAATTTTTTTTTTATTTTTTCCAAACCCCAAAGATCCAAGATTTTGCACTGAAAAAGAGGTGCTTCTGAGACAGCTTTTACCTCTGGTTAGGTCTATGTCAAACGCTGTCAAAATTTACACGCAAATTGATTTGCGCCTTTAGTAGTTATAGTTTCTCTCAATAGAGGTAAACTTGTTGGTATCCAGAGTTCAGCTCATTTTGCTCGTGAAGACACGTTTCTGGGCAAAGTGGCTGCTCCTGGGTTTTTGAACAGCATGCCCTTTTTCTTGTCTGTGGGCTCACTTTCAGAAGACAACTCGCTCTCCCTGCAGCCCGCACGTCCCCAGCACCGCCATTCCCCATGCGGATCTCAGGGTGCTCTCGTCCCGCCTGTGCTGAGATTTGAGTATAGCTGGGAAAAAAGCAATGATGTCGGCATAACCTTTCCGCCTCCTGCCTAAAGTCAGTTGCAGCATCGGTTGGGTTGGAAGCACGTGGCGCGTGCTCGCAGTGGGACTGCGCTTGAAGTGGGTCTCTAGTGAGCACTTTCTGCGTCGCTGTTGACAGACGGGAGAGTTTCTGTAGGCAGCACCAGTTCTGCCTGAGCGCTGCTTGGGAAAGGGCCCCGAACTTGTAGCATTGCAGTGCAGCGGTTACCCGGGTTTTCGGAGCAACTGTTTCCACGCTTACCGCAAGTACATCAGCTTCTGGAAATCGTCCCAGGTCTGGGAGATGCAGATGACTGTAAGTGCTCTGGTGATGGTCGGACATTTGGTAAAGACACCGCTTCACTTTGCTAGCGTCGGGACAAGTACACGGTGTGGTTATGCGTTAGTTTAGGAAAGTTAAATAGGTGATTTGCAAGTGAGATGTGAATGAATTGTACGGCAGAGCTTGCGCTGAACCCTGGAGGGACCTGGCCGTGAAATGTGCTGCCTGATGGCCGTGGCTGAAGTCCGCTTCCATCAGGGCTGGCGTGTTCTCCTCTTTCTCCAGAGCTTTGCTTAATGTGCTGGTTACCACAGACCTTCTGAAGTTGTCGCAAAATAATCGGTCAGGCAGTCCTTGCACCGTAAACTCGTGGCACCTCCCAGCTGCTGCTGCTTTCTGCTCCCCGCTCCCGCTCCATTCTGATGATCTCTTTGTTTAAGCCTTTCTCACCCCCCTGGTTCCCCCCGCCCCGGCACCCATGATGATGAGTTGTGATAGTGCTGTTATTGTCTGCTATTAGATGACAAAATGCTCAAGAACACAGATATTGCACTGGGAGTGGAGGAGGAGCAATATCCTTACATGCCAACAGTATGTCTCTGTTGACTCTCAGCTTTCCCAAACAAAAGATCTTTAAAATGTCTGTTACTTAGGACTGTAAATGAATTGCTGAGCGTAATCATGGTGTAGACGAGGCGTAGACTGAAGTCTCCCCAGCGCTAGTGAGTACCAACTCAGAACCTCACATGGTGGCCTTACCTGTTGCTCAGCTGTTCCGGACGGCACTTGGCTTTCTCTGCCATGGCAGATGGACTGGGCGTGTTCCCCGAAAGACACCTTCCAAAAAGCAAGGGAGGGAGGGGAGGCGCGTGGTGGGCTCGATGTCGAGCCTCGGGGTGCAGTTTCAGTGCGGTGGGGGTTTGTCTCGCCCACACATCTCTGACCTGGCCTGCAGGCTGTGTTCGTTCGAGGGGCCGCAGCAGCGCTGCCAGCCCTGCTCCGTGGGGAAGCAGGAGGGCGCTGCTCAGCCCCTGCTGTGCCAGGGCACGATTGAGTGACGGGGCTGAGCATCCAGCACACCGCCTGCATGTTTGCTTCATGCCAGAGGGACGATGACAACAGGACAATGGCTTCGCTGAGCAGACATCTCATGCGCTTCAGGGAATGGCGGCTGAAGGAGCTAGCGTTAATACTTCCTTGTGTGAGTTTCTAGGTATCTTTTCCGCATCAGACAGGAGAGCAGTCATCTGGTGTTCGCCGGGGCTTTGTCCTTCCCCCCTGCTCACGTCTGGGCAGACAGGCAGTCTGTCTGGGATCGCTTCTCTCCCCTCCTGAACTGGGGACTCATCCTGCCCTGTGCCTGTGCCAGGCTGGGAGCTGGGTGGAAGGGCTGGATACCGGTTGGATGGTGCCGCTTCCCTTGCCACAATGGGGAGGACAGTCGCGCACTCATCTCTTTCATCTCCTAAAATTGCAGGCTTCTTCCCATTCCCATGCCATGATCTGCGGTGTGGTAACATCAATCTTGAGGCCACTCTTGCTGTGCCTCAGGGACGGCAGGACTTGCTGCATCCCCAAAGGGCAGGTTTCCTTACAAAGATGCATAGGAAATGGTCAGCAGGGAGTGAGTCACATCCCACGCTCGTGCTCGTACGCAGATGGAGCGGGGACCGCACCGGTTGCTGCAGGGACTGATCCCGTTTATTCTTGAGTGCTGCTGTGTAAAGCTTTCAGGTCTGTGCCTGGGAGAGTACACCCGGCACGGATCATGTGCTTGCAGGTAATAAATCTCTTTGCTGACAGTACACTGAAGAAACTTATAAGGTGTTGGTGTACATCTGAGGCTGGGAGCTCTGGCGCGGTTTCAGCTCAGCTTTAACACAGTTCATGAATTCATTTTAAGCCTGTAATATGTTCGTGTTGTTACAACAGTTATAAAAGCTGTCATGTCAGCTGGACAAGGGTCAAGCTGCAGTCCTTTGAGGCAGACTCTGTCCAGTTTTTAGAAGAATAAACCCATATTCCTTCCCAAAATGGGATCCAAGGTTTCTGTTTAATCGCTGACTGACTTGCAGTTGTCTTTCTAGACTTTGCCCTTGCAAAGGGAAAGGAAAGTTATCTTAGGCTGCCTACAGACGGTAAGCTCAGCCCTGTGGCCGCTCAGCCTGGCTCCTCAAATGTAGACAGGGCTCTGCGTGCGGGTAACTCCAAAGGTTGTGTTGTTTTGAGTAACTGCAGAGTTTGTAGTGTCTAAAATTAGTAACGCTGGTTTAGGGGACAGGTCCTGTGCATCACTGTGGACACTTCGTGTTGCAGCTGTGGCCAAAGCATACTGTATAGCCTCAGTAAACAGCCCTTTCTGTACCTCGTCGCACGCAGGGAACGGAGTCGCCGGAGTCCAGCAATGGCAAATTAAGCCTGGTGAGCCTCCTGCAGTGGATGTTGGGCTTGCAGAGTTCAGTGCTGCAAAGGAACCAGCTGGAGCCAGAAACTTTATTGCATTTGGAAAAGCAATGGGTGGGAAGGCTATCCAGAATTAAATAGTTAATGCTACGAATGTCGTAGAAATCACCTTGCTTAGGATAACGAATCCACTGGGGAGGATAATCCCATGCCTTTCCCCACAGTAGCCTTATGCTTTCTTGGAGAGCAACTGTGGATGGGAGCAGGAGTCTGGGTTGGGTCCACCCCTGTGGAGTCAGGGCTCACTAGAAAGCCTGGGTACCCAGCTTCGTTAGGCGGAACTGGGAAAGCAAGGTGTGCAAGGAGAGCTGAAGTTTTGCACAAGTGTTGGGATTTGGGTGGGGTTTCCCTTAAACCATGGGAAACCTCCATAGGAACTTCACCTCGACATAAATGGGGTTTTCTGAAGGAATCGGGGTAAAAATATGTTTTCTTTCAGCCCAGTATGTCTCTAAACCATGACTCTGTACAGGCCTTCTGCACGGCCTGTGCTGCGGTGCCTGCGGAGACGTGTTTGCGGGTGTGCAGAAGTGACACGGGCCACAGTGAGATTAATCTCCTTGCTCCCTTTGCACTGCCTCAATCAGTGGGATTAGCGACATAAATTCCTCATTGGACCTTTCTGTATTTATAAAGCAAACAAACATTATGCTGTGTTTCCGCTCTGGAGCTGGGGTTGTCTTGGGGCAGGAGCCTTTCTACTTCGTTTGGAGCTGTCGAGTCCTTTACCTCAGAAGAGTCAAAGGAAGCCAGACGGCGTGTTGCACTTGCACCTGAATCCATTCCTGAAAAGCACAGGATGCAGTTTGTCCCTGGAAAGTAATTTCTGTGGTACTGGAAGCTGCTGCCTCTTTAGGGGACAGCCAGAGATTCCCACCGTTCTGACATGCTTCTGTGCCTTCCAGCACTCTCCAGTGGTGGGATCTCAAACCGGGCCTTGGGTGCTTCTCCTGGAGGCATGGTCTGTCCCTTGGCAGCTGGGTGCTGCGGGTGCCCTCTAAGGCAAGATCCCTCTAGCTGTCTGGTTGCGTTTCTGGCGTCGCCCGTGACTCTGAGCAAAATGGGAGCTGGAAACAAAAACGTGGGAAGTGTGCTGTGCCTGGCTGGTTAAAAACATGGTGGCGCTTTGATTGTGGCTGGTCGTTAGAGCTGCCCCAGGGGTGTTCCCCTGTGGTGGTGGGATCAGAAGGAAGTGCTGAACAGCCTCTCTTCTCAAGATGTAACCAGTGTTCGGAAAAGTCTGGACTCTGATGCCTTGCCAGGCTTTCGGGCCCTGGCTCAGGCAGACCTTGCGGTAGTCTGATTCATCGCCTCCTGACGTTTCTCTGCAGGTGTCGGTACCTGGCAGTCCAGCTGTCCCCAGCCATCCCCGTGTTTGCAGCAGTTCTCTTCCTGTTCGCCATGGCCACGCTCCTGCGGACGAGCTTCAGTGATCCTGGGGTGATCCCAAGAGCCCTGCCTGACGAGGCAGCCTTCATCGAGATGGAGATTGGTGAGTGCGGAGCCAGCTGAGCTGGTGATGGCTGAAAAAGCCTCTGTATTTCTGGCGTATCTACAGGCTACATTCTCTGCAGAGCCTTTCATCCCAGCTGGCCCTCCAGAAGCGAGGATTGCCCCAAATGGGGCATCTTACCACCTGCTGGCTAATTTTGCTTGGCTGAACCTCAAAAAGATGGTGTGGTGGACCTGCTTCCCTTTCTGGGAACCTTTTCACATGCTGTTTTCTCTCTTGTAGCTGTGTACATACAAACTCATTTTGCTTTTGGGAAGGGGGTCAGGAATCTTGGTGTGGCCCCCTTGGTCCTTCAGGTAGAGAGGAAGTATGGTGGATGTGGGTCTGTACAGTGACCGCCCCCACCCCCAGCCCCTCTCAATCTGCCCATGAAAGCTCTGGCATCCCTTTTCCTGCCTCCGAGCTGCCAGGTTGGCTCTGGACTGTGCGAGCAGAGCTGCAGCCGCTGGCTCTAGACCCAGCAGGCTCCGATCCCGCTGGTAGGCAAAGCAGGGAGGTGAGCTGTCATTCTAGGCCTGTCGTGTTGTAGCAGGCAGGTCTGATCTCTGCTTGGTTCTCTCTCTCAGAGGCCACCAATGGGACCGTGCCGCAGGGTCAACGCCCGCCCCCGCGGATTAAAAACTTCCAGATCAACAACCAGATAGTGAAGCTGAAGTATTGCTACACATGTAAGATCTTCCGTCCGCCCCGTGCCTCTCACTGCAGCATCTGCGACAACTGTGTGGGTGAGTAGAAGAGGCCGTGCCTGCTCCTGCACCTGGGTGTTAGGTGAGAGCCTTTGGGAGAGAACAGGTGAAGATCTGCACCCGGTCTCACTCTCACACTGCGCCTGCTGAGCCAGTCCAGAGTGGTGTGCTGCGAACAGACAGGGACAGTCTGCCTCATCTTAAGCTCGAGGAGCTTGAGATTTGCTCAGAACCTGAAGCCAGAGGGTTCATCTTTGCCAGTGCTTCTTTGGCAATAACTAGTCTGACATAAGTCTAACTTGTCCGTGTAAATGTGCAGTCCGTTTTTGAGTTTCACTGAACTGCTGGCCTTGCTGGACTAGAGGGTTCCAGTGGAGAGCTGTGTCTTGTGTGAAAGCAGCTCCTTGCATCAGCACGGAGATTCTGCTGTTACATTGAGTGCCCCTGGTTTTTGTTCCCCTTGCTGCGTAGCAGACACTCTCTTAGCTCTTTTGCGTATCATAATTGGCTCATGTTCAGCATCCCTTCTCAAGGAAGAAATACCATTTTGAATCCCTTTCCTCATCTGCAGGTTCCCAGCCCTGGGAGTGTTTATGCAGTTCCTTTAACTCTCTTCTAATTATTCTAGTAGGAATAAAGTGGCACGTGGGTTAGATAAGAACTTCTGAACCCCCAGCCCTTCATCTAACCTGTGTGCTGCTTTAGTAAAAGCTATTATACCTCAGGTCTCAGGGAGAGAAGACATGCATGGAGCCAAGCTCAAACTGTGTCTTAATGTGCAAAAAACCTCAGTAAATGGTTTTTGCACTTTCTTACCTGGCCTCCCCTTCTGGAAGGGGGCTGTGATATGAGGCCCTGAGTTAGCAGAGGGTTGGATTTGGTGGCCCAGGGAGTCCGTGTCAGCCTTGGCAATTTTTGAGTTCTGGGCACAGGAGTAAGCGTCTGGAGGCAGGCAGGGCCGTGCTAGAGCAGCACTGATCTCCATCTTCGCTTTCACAGAGCGCTTCGACCATCACTGTCCCTGGGTGGGCAACTGCGTGGGGAAGAGGAACTACCGCTATTTCTACCTCTTCATCCTCTCGCTCTCACTCCTCACCATCTACATCTTCACCTTCAACATAGTCTACGTAGCACTGAGTGAGTCTGGCTGCGGAGAGGTGGAAGGCTGGGCTGGCTAAGGGTGAGGGGGGGATACAGATGGTGTTGCAAACCCAGAAGTGATGGGGTGGGAAAGGGAACTGGACTCGGTGAGATGTTCCAGAGAAAAAGTTGTCTCTCTCTTTGTATTGCCAGAATCTCTGAAGATTGGGTTTCTGAACACGTTGAAGGAAACCCCAGGGACATATCCTTCCACAGTGCGGCAGGGTTGGCTTCTCCAAAGCTGGGGGTTGGTGTGAGCTGCGTTATGGAGGGGCTGGAGTCTTGATGCCCAGGTTTCTGTAAGGAGTCTTTCAGGGCATCTTCCCCCATGATTACAAGGCGAGGAGCAATTTTTTGTCTTTTGGGAGGAGGGTAAAACAGAACGCCATGTCTAGGAGAAGAAGAGAAGTTAGGGTAGTGTACCCAGGGTAGTGACACAGCTGGGCTGGGACTGTTCCCGGGCTGTTTCCAGTCCTTAACTGTTCTCACTGTACTGGAGGTGCTCATCTGTTTCTTCACCCTGTGGTCAGTGGTGGGGTTAACTGGGTTCCACACCTTCCTGGTGGCACTGAATCAGACAACCAACGAAGATGTAAGTAGAGTCTTTCTGTTCCTCTGAGCCATCTCTGTTTCTCATCGCTTCCTTGGTGTGTCACGGCTGCGTCCACCTTGCTGACGTGCCCTGCAGGCTGAGGCAGAGCTCTGTGGGCCGGTGTCGGTGGAGCAGACCTGAGCTTGTGCCCTGCCTGTTGCAGATTAAGGGGTCCTGGACTGGGAAGAACCGCGTGCAGAATCCCTACAGCCATGGCAACATAGTGAAGAACTGCTGTGAGGTGCTCTGTGGGCCTCTTCCCCCCAGGTAAGCTCTCGAAGGGCAGCCCTGCCATTTTTGCCCCCAGAGCCCAGTGCGGGACCGAGAGGAGCTCTCCTTGCTTGGGTGCAAGAACTGGCTGCTCTTCTGCCAGCTCTGTGTGTGTTGAGGGCATCTGGAGGTCACTTGGGACATGGCTGGATGCTCTGGGGAGGAAAGTCTTGTGTTGCCTTCCTTGCATATCTTCAGTGATTCAAAGCTTGTGATGTGCTCATTANGACCGAGAGGAGCTCTCCTTGCTTGTGGGTGCAAGAACTGGCTGCTCTTCTGCCAGCTCTGTGTGTGTTGAGGGCTTCTGGAGGTCACTTGGGACATGGCTGGATGCTCTGGGGAGGAAAGTCTTGTGTTGCCTTCCTTGCATATCTTCAGTGATTCAAAGCTTGTGATGTGCTCATTATCACCGTGTGCTTGGGAAGCTGGTGGAGGAGTGGCTCCCCTTCCCTGGGGCAGCGTATGGGGCAGAGGCTCTTTCCAGGGCGCTCGTTTTGGTGGGCTCCCACAAGAGTGTGGAACAGGGCTGTTCTCCAAGGAACTTGGTTCTCACAGGAGGAACAGAGACACTGTAAACTAGGTTTGGGCTGTGCACAGCCTGTTTTGGAGAGGAACCCCTTCCCCTGACGTTTGTCTTCACCAGCACTTTTCCTGCCAGGAAAAGAAGTTGGCTTCAGGAGAGGTGTGGGTCTCTGACGGTATGATTCTGTTCTTGCAGTGTCTTGGACAGACGGGGCATCTTGCAGCAAGAGGAGAACACAGCTCAGGAGGAGTCGTGCCCACGGGGGCCCAGCGCTCAAGATCCCACCGTTGCTCAGGGCGCCGGTGGGCCGGCAGAGGAGAGCAGCGCTCAGCAGAAGGATGGCAGCGTTCCTCACCTGAGTGCCGTGAGTGATTGCCTCTGCGGGTGGGGGTGAATGGGCTGTGCCTGCTTGGAGTTGCTGGTGCTTTGGACCAGCAGAGAGAAAGCTGATAGTGTGGCTTAGCAGGAACAAAGCAACGCTTGGGGCCTTGCTGAGAGGCTGCCGATGTAAAGCCTGTTGTGCTCTGGCCCCGGAAACCAGCGTCTCTCTGGAGCTGGCTGGGAGGGTGCTGGGCTCCTCTGGCTCCTAGGTAAACCTCAAAAGAAATCACAGCTGGCTGGGGTTTTGGAGATGTCCATTCTGCCGTGAGGGCACCCAGGAGCTGGCACTTATGGAGGCTAGGAGGGGTTGAGGAGGAGCGGGAGATTGCAGGTGTTGTCTTGTGGCCCTGAGTGCAAGCTGAAGGGTTGTCCCTGGGAAGTGCCCTCGCAGGTGTGGGATCTCCATCCTTGGAGAAAACCATTGCCGCACTGCATATGGCCCTGAGCAGCCCGCTCTGTCTTCGAAATTAGCCCCGCTTTAAGGATGTGGTTGGACAGGAGACCTCCAGAGGCCCCTTCCCACTTAAATTATTCTGTGAATGTGGTGGGAAATGGCTGGGCCTACTCCTGCTTGGGCATGAGCTGCTGTTTCTCTGGTGGAAACAGTCTAGACCGCTTCTGCTGGAGCAGTCCAGTGCTCCAGATCTTCATGAAGGTGCTGTTTTGCCTGTTTGGTGGCAAAATGCTCTCTCCTTTTCCCAAGCACAGCTGAGACCTCTGCCTGGCGGAGCTGGAGGCAGGGGCAGGGCAGTGGGGCTGAGTGTCTGTGTGCTCAAACAGATGCTCTCTATTGGGGTGTATTCACGCAAGTCACTGCGGTTTTCTCTCTCCAGGTCCCTGCGCCATCCCTGAGTAATGCTGAGATGCCAGAGGAGAAGCAGCTAACGTCTGGGGAGCTCCCAGTCCCATCCCAGGACGCTGGGCAAGCAGAGCACTAGCATCTGCTTGAAAGGGAGAACTTTCTTGTTTTGTCTAATCAAAGCTGGAAGTGATAGAGGAGAGGAGGAGATGGGCTGGATGGCAGGCAAACGATTCCTCACGGCCATTTTGCTTTAGTCATTATTCACCTCGATGCGCAGGCAGTGCGGGCTGGCGCTGGCCTTGCGTGTTGTCAAAGGATAACGAGCCCGAGTGGCCCGCCTTGGCCACCGAGGCTGGTCTGCCTGCGGGCCGAGGCAGGACCTCTTGCTCTGCAGGTTGTCCTGGATGCTAAATACCGGCTCGGTGGCCGGGGCTGTTCCTCCATCTGGCCCCAACTCTCTGACGAGACGACTTGTGGTCAAGCAGCTCAGAAGCGACGTTAGGGTCGGCCTGCTCCCTACTGCTGAGGAATCCTGATGGGAAGGGGAAAGCAATTTATGGCAGTAGCGTCCTCTCTCCCCTCCTCCCTCCTTCCTCTAATCTGTGGCATTGTTTTATTGGTGAACGTGGCAGGGGTTGTCAGGAGACATTTTGGTGCCAAAAGGGCCAAAACAACTGGGAAGGCGTTCTGCTGGCAACAGTTTTTAAAGTAGCTTCCTTCCCGTGCTCCTTCTTTTCGTGTGACTTAGCTGGCGCGAGAGCAGTCGTGGCGGGGGCCCTCCTTCCCGTCCTTCCCCGGGGCTCACGCCCGACTCGGGGCTCGAGGGAAGGAGTGGGGCAGCCCGTCTTCCTGCCGCTTGTCTCCACCCCACGCCGGCCGCAGAGCGGTTGTGCAAGGGGTGTATCAAGCTGCAGGGGAGGGTCTGCCTGTGCCGCTGGCTCTCCAGCTCATGCCAGGGCTGTGTTTGCTCCCGGGTGCCTGCGCTGAGCGCAGGCGTGCCCTCCCCTTGCCCTCCAGGCTGTGGCACACCGCTCGGCTGCTGCTCTGCAGAAGCTCAGCCCCGATTCTGTGTCGTGTCGTCGTGTCCCCCTGCCCCCGCCCCCCGCCTTGCCCTGCATTTCTCAGCCATCCTCCAGTGGCTTTCGGAGCCTTGAATCTTCCCGGGGCTTTGCTGGCTGTCCTGGGACTGGCTGTGCGGTGTCGGCCATCTGCGCCTCCTCGGCAGAGGAGGGAGGAGAGGCCGGGGCCGGGCGGTGGTGGGAGAGCTCTGTGCCGTGGCAGGGCTCCTCTTCCACCCCAGCGCTCCCTGTCCTGCGCCTGGCAGCCGCGCTGGGAAGAGCCTCATGTCTGCGGGGTCCCCGCAAGGGCTGGTGATGGAGGGAAGGCCGTTTTGTGCCCTGGCGGTTCTCCATCCCGTACCACGAGTGTTGGGTACTTCTGTGCCTCCCCGCAGACACGTGGCGAGTGGGTGGCAGGTGGAGGATGTCCCGCCGGGGCAGTCCTGCTTGTTTCTCCGTGATGCTCCTGCCTGGCAGCGTGAAGTTGCAGCTCCTCCTTCCCTGGCCGCGTACGCCATCCCGCTTTCGACAGTGGCGTGGAGCGAAGCGGGGAGCCTTGTCCCCCCCTGGAGCCTGATGTGTGCCTCCCAACCTGCTCCTCCTCCCTGGCCCCTCGCAGTGTTGACCTGGGCTGTGCCTGGCAGCGGGCGAAGCGGTGGTAACGTGGCGACCGGCACTGCCCCCTCTCCCGTAGTGTCAGGGTCTCCTCTCCTGGGTGAGAGGGCAGAGCTGCCGCCCCGGGCTCCGGCAGCGGGTTCACAGTGTCCCTGCAGCTGCTCCCCGCTGGCGCTTACCAGGGAAGGAGCTCGGGCCTCCCGCTGCCAGCGGGGCCGGAGCTGCCCGGCTCGCAGCCGCTGCCGCCCTGCAGCCGGACCAGCCCCGTGCTGCTGCGCCTGGCCCCGCACGCCCCGCCGGCGGTGGGAGCGCCCCTCCTCTCCCACCCGCCCCAACACGCTACTGACCAAATCTCAAACTCCTTGTGAAAAAGTGTTATTTTTTGGTTTTACTAATCTATTTTCTAACGCGGTGTGTTGAGTGCTGCCTGCTGGGGCCGCCGCGGATGCTGCCTGCACCTGTGGTTCCTGCCTGCTCTGTTCAGGTTCTCTGTGAAGGAAGTGGGGGTAGGGCGAGGGTTGGGGTTTCTTTATTTTTTCTTTCCTCCTTCTTCTTTTTTTTTTTTTTTTTTTTTTTTAGTTTTAAAACAATGAAAGATTCTTTTTTGGTTTGAAAAACGGCTGAGCTGTAGCCTCTGCCTCTGTCTGCGCCTCCCCAACTCTTTCCCCTTCCCTGTGGCTTTCCAGCCTCTCTATCTCGCACCTCCAGGGTCTCTTACCTGCGTCGTCTTATTTGCGTCCTGCTGTACCCCATGGCGGGTGAAGGGGGGTCTCGGTGCTGTGGTGACAAATCCCGGCGGGTGCAGCCGGGGAGCGTCCCGAGGAGCTCTCGGTTACCTGCAGACGCTGCTCCCTCCCTCCCCCAGCTCCCTCCTCGAGCCTTCCCGGTGGGTCGGAAGCAGGCTGAAGGCCAGAGTGAAAACAACTTGCACGCTTTTATTGGGATTGAGCACAAAGGAACAATCGGGGTGCCCAAAGGCTGGTCGTGTGCAGCAGCCAGAGCTGGCCCAGGGGGGCTGGGGTCCCCAGCCGGGGAGCAGCCGGTCGATGTGGCACCATGCAGATGCCTTCCCTTGCCCCTGCCTCGGCTCCTGCCCACACAGGGAGGTTCTGCAGGGCCCTGGCTGGGCTGCAGCTCCCCTGCCTCTTCCCTGGGGGAGAATTGGGCTGGTCGGTGCTTTGGGGGGGGTCTGGCAGTCTGGAAGGGGCTGTGCTGACAGCCTCATCCTGCTGTACCCGTCTGCCTGTGGGGCAGCAGGGCGGTCGCTCCAGCTCCCTCTCATAGCCCCCCTGGCCCAGGCTTGGTGGCCTTTGGGACTCCACTTGAGCTGAGGGTTCCTGGTGCCCTCGCTGGGCTGCTCTCGGCTCGGCTGAGCCTCTCCCCCCACAGCCCAAACTGTCCGGGCAAACCTTTCCCTACCCGCCCTGGCGGTGCGAGGAAGGTGCTGGAGGAAGGCAGCGCGGGTGTCCTCCCTGATGGTGAGGAGCTGGGCTCGGTGGCACCTCTGGGCTCGGTGGCACCTCTGCGCTCTCCCACCCGGCTGCCCAGCGCTGGGTTTGCTCCAGCCCTGCCCGCTGCAGACCTCACTGTCCTTGCAGGCTCCCGTGTGCTCAGCCCAGCAGACGAGGGCTCCAGGAGGAGCTCCTAAAGCTGTGGATGAAGTGGGGCAAACCCAGGAGCGGCAATCCAGGTCCTCGGCAGGGAGCGCGGTGCCCCGGGGTGCCTGGAGCACTCGTGTCAGGGCAGCGGTGCGAGGCAGCGCAGTGCAAAATGTCCTGGGGGCAGCAAATGGGGCGGCCTCGGGGGACCGAGGGCCGATCTGTCCATAGCGCCTGTCGGGTCCCACTGCTGGCGCTTCCCTGTCTTTCCCCACCGGAGCAGCCATCCCCTCCAGCCCGGACCCACTGCCAGGCCAGGCTGGAAGCGGCTGTGGGCTGTGCCCGTCGGCGGGGCAGTGCCGGCTCAGGAGGACTCTGCCAGGGAGAGTGCCCGCAGCTGCCCCTCGGGACCTCCCAGCTCGGCCTCCTCCCGGCTGCCGTCCAGGGTCTCCGATCCCTCGAAGCAGCCCGAGTCCCGGGGAATGTCCCCCTTGGGCTCCAAGGGCGAAGGCTGGGCTTCGGAGCTGTCGCCTTCCTCCGCCTCGCTCGCTGCTGGGAGAGCCGGGACGTGGCGTTAGCGGGCAGCGAGGCTGCTGCCGGGGCTGCCCGGCGTGGGGACCGTGGTCAGCATGGGGTGTCCCCAATCCACCCCCCTGCCCCCCCCGACTCTTACTGTCATAATCCAGGAGGAGCTCGGCGGCTGTGAGCAGCTTGGCACGGTGCTGGGGGTCCGTGATGTTCAGCTCATTGAGGTGGGTCTCCCGCAGCTCCTTGAAGTCCTCCAGGGTCTGGTAGCCGTTCAGCAGCAGGGTGGAGGTGTGCTCCTGGGGCGGGAGGGTGGTGGGCAGCGTGGCGGAGGGGTGAGTGGGGCATGGCACGGCTCCCCCCGGCTCTCCCTGCCTGGCCCTCAGTGCTAGCCACGTGGCTACCAGCTTGGCGCAAGTCCACGGCCGGCACTCGCCCAAGAATCATCCAGAAAAGCCCTGTGTGTCCTCCCTGCCTCCCCGGCGGTGCTCGGGCATGAAGTGGTGGGACCCACGGGGATGAGGAGGAGCAGAGGGGAGGGTGGTCCTGCTGCTGGCACCCTGGGCTTGTGCTGGGTGCTGCTGTCCCCCCATGGGCCACCGTCCCTTACCTGCAGGTTGATGCGCTCCAGCAGCTCATGGAGGGTCTTGGGCTTGGGCCGCTTGCTCTTGCTGGAACCGCGGCTCTTGCGGGCGGGGGCTGTCTCCTCGGGGATGATGTCCACGTAGATGAACTTGAAGGAGCCCACCCTGTTGTTGAGCAGCCCAGTCCAGGTGCCCACGGGCGGCTTCTCGATGATGCCGATGATGTCCCCTTTCTGGGCCAAAGGAGATGGGGGGTGGAGGTGGGCGCAGGCTCGGGGACAGCTGGGAACATCTCCCCCTCCCTCCCCAGCACCTGCACCCTGGTCCTGCCCTTCGCCCCAGCTCTCCCCAGCCCCGGGCTGGCCCTGCTGTGGCTCACCCGCAGCTTCAGCGAGTCCTTGTCGTAAGGGCTGGGTGTGAAGTCGGTGTGGACGCGGGCTCGGCCGCAGAAGGGGCCGGTGTAGGCTGGACCGCTCTCCTCCAGCCGCAGGCTCTCCCGGTTGCTGACCCCGGGGCTGGAAACTTCGCTGCCTGTGGAGAGGAGGGAGGTCAGGATGGACCCGGCTGTGGGACGAGGGGCCGGTGTCCTGCCGGGGCCAGGCTCACCGCTGGACAGCTGGCGGCTGATGGATGGGTGCCCGTCTTCCTCCATCTCCAGGTAGGACAGGGGCACTTTTTCGTGGCTCGGCTCCTCGGTGCTGCCGGCCGGGGACAGGGGGCACAGGGACCCCTCCTCTTCCACGTCTCCCTGCTGTGAGGGGAGTGGGGTCAGGCCGAGGGAGGGGGAGCTGCCCCCCGCCTGCCCCGGCGCCGTGCTCACCTTCCCCTCGGCCAGGGCTTTCACAGCCATCCTGCCCATCTTGCGGTTCATGGTGCGGGAGATGACGGCCCGCCACTTCTTGCCCAGCTTCGTTCCGCTGCTCCGTGCCGCATCGTCGGGGCCGGTGCTGCTGGACTCATCCTCGGGGATCTGGCAGAGGGATGGAGGGTGAAGGCAGAGCCCCCCCACCCCGGCCAAACCTCAGCTGGGCCACACAGGGCTGCAGGACTCCCCTGGGGAGCGAGACCCCAAATCCTGCTGGGGCTGCTCCACGGCGCGTGGGCCACCAGTAGGACCAGGAGTTTGGGGAAATGGGCTCTGCAAAGGGCTGTGCCTGGTGGGGAGGTGGTCTCAGGGGAGTGGGATGTGGCAGGGGGTGCTGCCGCCCCGGGGGGGGGCCTGGGCACTCACGTTCTCCTCTAGGTTGAACTCCTTCTCGCTCGGCGCGGGCGAGCTGACTTTGGACTTGGCGAAGTCCTTGAAGCTGCTGGAGCGCTGGAGGGAGAGCTGGGGGAGATGGAAAGGTGTGAGGGCTTCTCCCTGTGCCCCCCTGTGCCAGCTCCCACCCCCCCTCTCTGCCAGAGGAGCCCCTCGGCAAGCCGGAGCAGCCCCAGGGCGATGCTGCTGCTTGAAGAGAGTTTTGGCTGGCACAGCCCGGCCCTTCCTGCCCCACCAAGAGCCGCCGTGGGACCTGGGGGGCCGAGACCCGGCATCGCTCTGAGCCCCGGCATCGCTCTCGGTGCGTACATGGCCGCTTGGCACAGCGTTCCCAGGGCCGGGGCTGCGCAGCGTGGTGCCGCTCGGTGCCGCTGCGGACCGAGCAGTGCCGAGAGCCCGAGCTCCAGCACCCGCTGCGGGTGCTCCGGCACTGAGCACAGCACCGCCGAGCCGGGAGCAGCCCAGGACCGCGCCGTGCCGCCGTCATGGCACACGGGCTGGGCGCTTGCTGGGAAAACACAGGGGCTCTGCAACACAGTCGCTCCGCTCAGCGCACAAATAGGGGCTCACTGTGCTGGCCCAGCCCTCATGCCAGGGGTTTTGGGAACCAGAGCAGAGTGGGACCCGCCTCGTGCTCAGTCCTGCTCCTGCGGTGGCCGTGCCGTGGGTCGGTCTCTCCCTTCCCTGCGAGTGTCTGACAGCTAAAGGCTATTTTCAGTAGCTGAGAGCATGAGTGTGGCCGTGCCCACGCTGCTGCCATCACGTTCAGCTCCAGGCCCAAAAGTTGTCCACGTTTTCTGCCCGTGAGCATCATCCCACAGCCCGGGGAGCATCTCCCCTGCCAGCAGTGCCACGAAGCTCAGCCCCAGCTTTGTGCCAAAGCCACTGAAGCAGATTTTAGGTCTCAGTCCTCCATCAATGCCTCTTCCAGCCTTCCCTGCGCCCCCCTGCCTGCCTCCCCTTCCCTCCTCTCCATGTCCTTGGGTGCCTGTCCCACGTGGGAAGGGGTTCCCCATGCCGGGAGCACCCCTGGTGCCGCCCAGCCGGGGTCCCTGCACGGCCCCGCAGTCCTGGGTCTCCCCCACCCCTGGAAGCCCAGCACCAGCGCTGCCGTGGGAGCTGGCTCGTGTGCCGGGGCTGGGCGAGCTCCGCTGCCGGCTGCCAGCGCGCTCGGAGCGCACACCGCGGCGCTCGGTCTCGCCTCGACCGCAAAGGCAGCAATTTCCTTTCTCAAGGCGCTCTGCCCGCCCCGAGCTCCTGCTTGCGCTGGAGGCGGTCGGGGCCCCTCTGAGCCCCTGCGCAGCCTGGCCCTGCTCAGGCACGGCCCCGCGCCGTCCCCTCCTCCCTTTTATCAACTCAACTGAGCCTCCTTTATTACTTATTTTTGCCGTTTTCTTGTGGAGGGCTGGCTTGGATGAGGGAGACCCGGCTCCATCCCCGCTGTGACTTTACGCAGCAGGACCGGCTCAGCTGGTGCAGCCACGCAGAGGAGATGCTGTTGGTTTGCCCTGCTCTGGCCCCAACACCCCTGAACCCCCCAGACCCGAGTGGCTTGAACCCCTCGCGTCTCTCCCTGCACCCTTCAAATAAAGCAAATTCGTGCCCGTTGTCCCCCTCTTCAGCCGGGAAAGCTGCGGCATCGGTGCTGCCGCAGGGCTGGAGGAGCCGGGGGGCGAGAGCAGCTCGGTAAAGGCCGGCAGCGGGGGCCCCATGGAGCTGGGGTGGCCGGGCCCCGCGGTGAGCATGGCAGCGAGAGGGAAGTGAGAGCGGCGGTGGCGGCTGGGCAAGGGCAGGGGATGCCCGCCGGGGCCTGCCGGGCTCGCTGGGCCGTCCCCGGCACAGGGAGGGGCGGCTTCACCCAGATTTCCCCCGGGAGCTTCCCAGCACGGAGGAGCCGCCGTGATGTGCGGCTCTGCCGGGATGTCTGCCCACCATGGGCAGGACCGCGGCGCCCGGCGCTGTTGCCGAAGCCAGCCCGCCACGGCCCCGCTGTGCCGGGGGCTCGAGAGGCCGCGGTGCTGGTAGCCGGTGCTGCCGGTGGCTCCCAACCCTCGGTGTGGTGCTGCCGGAGGAAGCGGCCAACGCACGTGACGGAGCTGCCGCCTCGCGCTGCCTCGACCGCAGACACCTTGCTGCGGGGCCGTGCTGGGAGCTGCACGCCGGCACCGTGGCCGTCCCCCCCGGCGGCAGGAAATGGCAGGCGGCCGCCCACGCTGTGGGGAGCCACGGGGACGGGGAGATGTTGCCCCCCACGGCGGAGCCCCACGGGTCCCACCGGCATCCTGGCTTGCACCCACGCTGACCCTGGGGGTCTGTGCATCCCGGTGGTCCATCCCACCGGGCTGCAAGCCAGGGTGGGAGCAGGGTGTGGGACAAAGCCAGGACCACGCACCGGCGAGGCCATGGTGGCAGGGACGGGGTGCTGGCAGTGCTGCCCCCCCAAGCCCCATGGGGCTCTGCTGAGCCCCCCGAGACCAAGGCTCCCTGCTCAGCATCCTGTGGGCAGCCTGGGCTCGGCCGCTGCTGGCCACGCAGGGACACCGGTGGGTGCCGAGGGCAGCCGGGCGCTGCCGGCGCTCACCTTCTTGTGTCCCGGCTCCTTCTCACTGGCGTTGGAGGGCTTGCGGCGCAGCATGGTGCTGGGTCCCGGTGGCGATGGTGCAGCGTTCGGGCAGCACCCGGCACGGCACGTACCGAAGCACCGGCACCGAGGCCGGGAAGCGCCACAGGAAGCCGGCAGTCACATGAGAGGTGCTTGCAGCGGCGCGGCTCGTGGCGGCTGGCGGGTACGCGGGCTGGGGCAGGAGGAAGGAAACCCTCCACGAAGCTGCTGCCCTGCCCGGGGCCCCCGGGGCGGGGATGGCTGCCTGCACCCTGCCACCCCTCGGGGATGCTGCTGGTGGGCACTGCACAACCCCCATGCAAAGGATGAAGGTCCCCAACCCCACCGCCATGCCCACTCCCCATGCCCACTCATAGAATCATGGAATGGATTGGGTTGGAAGGGACCTTAAAGCCCATCCGGTCCCACCCCCTGCCCTGGGCAGGGACACCTCCCACCAGCCCAGGTTGCTCCAAGCCCCGTCCAACCTGGCCTTGAACACCTCCAGGGATGGGGCAGCCACAGCTTCTCGGGGCAACCTGCGCCAGGGGCTCACCACCCTCTCAGGAGAGAATTTCTTCCTCATATCTCATCTCAATCTCCCCTCTTCCAGTTTAAAACTGTTACCCCTTTTCCTACTGTGTCAGACCCTGCTAAAAGTTTGTCCCCATCCTTCCTGTAGTCCCCCTTTAAGTATTGAAAGGCCACAATAAGGTCTCCCCGGAGCCTTCTCTTCTCCAGGCTCTTCTCGTGCCCCTGCCAGCACACGATGGCCAAGCCCTCCATGCGACACTTGGTCCGGGATGTCCCCTCTGTCCCCTGCATCCACAGGTCCTCCTGGCGGGGCGTCAAGCCCAGGTGGGACGTGCGCATTGGCACCCGCATGGCAGCGGGGATGGCCCTGCTTGGACCAACTGCCCTGCACCCTCTTGCTCCAGTTCCTCCATCTCTTGTCCCGAGAATTAAAATCTACCCCGAATCTGCCTCCTCGCTCCCGGTGCTGGGCAGGACAGATGGCACGGGGAGGGTGACACGTGTGGGACCGGACCCCAGCCCCACACCAGCCATCGAGGGGCGGGCAGCACACCGGGCTGCGGCGGCGAGGCGCAGCAGTGCGCAGACATCCGCCGGCGTCGCTCATGTTTAATCACAAACGANAAAAGGAAGTGGGCGGCGGGGAGACGAACCGGCAGCGGCAGGGAGGGGGCTGGCGCGGGGTCAGCCCTGCAGCCCGCTGAGCAGCGCGGAGAGGAGGGAGGCGAGGGCCAGCGTGCCCAGGGTGGCGGTGGCGGCGGCGGTGGCGGCGCTGCCCAGCGGGAAGGGCTCGGTGTTCTTCTGCAGCCAGCGGTACTCCTCCTCCAGCCGCTGCCGCTGCAGCTCTGGCCCCACGCGCGCCCGGATGGTCTCGTAGTAGGCGTTCAGGTACCGGATCTGCAGCCGGGCACCGCGGGGGGCTGCGGGGGGCTGCCTGGCCGCCCGTCCCCCACCACCGCCTGCACCCCTCTTGGCTGTCCTCATCCAGCTACCCCACAGCCCAGTCACTGGCCCCATCTGCAGACCCCATTGCCCCTCTCCATCCACGCATCCCTCCATGCCCCGGCCCCGATCAGAATCATAGAATCACAGAAGGGTTTGGGTTGGAAGGGACCTTAAAGATCATGTAGTCCCACCCCCTGCCCTGCGCAGGGACACCTCCCACCAGCCCAGGTTGCTCCAAGCCCCGTCCAACCTGGCCTTGAACACCTCCAGGGATGGGGCAGCCACAGCTTCTCGGGGCAACCTGCGCCAGGGGCTCACCACCCGCACAGCCAAGAATTTCTTCCTCATATCTCATCTAAATCTCCCCTCTTTCAGTGTCAAGCCGTTCCCCCTCATCCCATCACTCCCCTCCCTGACCCAAAGTCCCTCCTCAGCTCTCCTGGAGCCCCTTTAGGCACTGGAAGGGGCTCTGAGGTCTCCGCGGAGCCTTCTCTTCTCCAGGCTGAATCCCCCAACTCTCCCAGCCTGTCCTCCCAGCAGAGGGGCTCCAGCCCTCGCAGCATCTCCGGGGCCTCCTCTGGCCCCGCTCCAACAGCTCCGTGTCCTTCTGCTGTGGGGACCCCCCGAGCTGGAGGCAGCACTGCAGGGGGAGCTCCCCAGAGCAGAGCAGAGCAGAGCGCCCTCGGTGTTTACCCACCCCAACCTCACGCCACAGCCCTGGTTTCCCGCTATGTGCACCCCCCAGCCCCACGCGCTGGCCGGCCCCACATCCCTGCTCTGCCCCTGCCCCGAGCACCCCGTACCTGCTCCGGTGACAGCAGGCTGAGGTCGATGAGGTTGCGGTCGTAGGGCACCAGGGACACCACCTCGAAGGTGAGGAAGGGCTTCTCCCCGCTCTGGTGCTGCAGCAGAGAGGTGGCGTTGGGTGTCCCCACCCCTGGCCTGACGCAGCCCCCCCAGCGCTGTGCCATCCCGACCAACCCAGCCCGACCCCGCTACCTTGGTCTGTGCCTCCACCACGAGGGCGACGTCCTCAATGCGGATCCCGAACTCGCCGTCCCGGTAGTACCCAGGCTCTGGGGGCCGGGAAGGTGCCCCATGAGCCCCGAGTCCCAACAACGACCCCATCCCACCCCAGAGGGGCCGGATCTGGCCCCTGAGTGGGGCCAAGCACTGAACACCTCCTCCCCTGGCCGGGCACTGCACCTCGGGGACATCCCCGAGAGCCCGAGGCGCCGGCCGGAGCGATGGGCGCACGTACCGATGGAGGTGAACATGCCGGCCATCAGCGGCACGTTGTTGGACTGGAAGCCCACAGGCCCTGCAGGGGACACGGGGTGGGTTACAGCTCCTGGGGACAGTGTATGCTGTGGGGACACCCTGACAAGGACTAAGGTGTCCTTGGCAGGACCACCAGTTCCACTGGCAGGAACCACATGGCCACCACAGCAAGTACGATGGGGCCACCCCGGCAAGGACTGCGGGCCACTCTGGCAAGGTCCATGGGGCCACTCCAGCAAGGACAATGGGACCACCTCAGTAAGGACCATTGGATCATCCCAGCAAGGATCATGGGGCCACCCCAGCAAGGACCATTGGATCATTCCAGCAAGGACCACGTGGCCACCTTGTCAAGGACCATGGGGCCACCTCAGCAAGGACCATGGGGCCACCCTGTCAAGGACCACTGGATCATCCCAGCAAGGACCATGGGGCCACCTCAGCAAGGACTGCAGAGCCACCCTGGTAAGGACCACAGAGCCACCCTGTCAAGGACCATGGGACCACCCCAGCAAGGACAATGGGGCCGCCCTGACAAGGACTGCAGTGCCCTGACAAGGACTGCAGCACCCTGCAGGTAGGGGACACCCGCCCCCAGCAGGAGGCTCAGCTGGGCTATGAGAAGCCCCAGATGAGCCTCTGTCCTCATCCCTGTCCCATCCCTGTCCCCCGCAGCTCAGGCCGAGTCCCCAGCGCTGGTGCCAGTGCCGCAGCACCTACACTCATGGACCGAGAGGAAGTTGCCGATGCCGTGGCCGGTCCCGTGGCCGTAGTTGAGTCCCACGTCCCAGAGCGCCCGGCGGGCGAAGGACTCCACCGTTCTCCCTGGGGAATGACGAGGTGGGATGGAGGGACCAGCGGGCCGGTGAGGTCCCCCCCTGCCCTCCTCCTCCCCATGCCCGGGGGGGTCTGGACACGGCTGGGCTCTGCCGGACGCCTGGCTCAGCACCCACCTGCCGTGTTGGGGGGGAAGACGAGGCGGGACAGGTCGATGTTGCCCATCAGCACACGGGTGTAGGCTTCCTACGAGGGGCATGGCGGGGCACGAGTGGTGCTGAGCGCGGTGGTGCCCCGAGGGGTCCCCCGGCACATCCAGCCCTGGCTGGGACCCCGGTGCTGAGTGCCGCAGCGGGGGTGCTGGCTGTCACGGGAGGGGCTGGTACCTTCTGGAGTGGGGTCGGCATCCCCCAGTGCACCGTCCGCGTGATGTCTGTCGTCCCATCCCTGCGAAGGTGGGGGGGACACGTGAACGGGGGCGATGCAGCCCCAGCGTTTCTTTGNCAGATATTGCCCTCCGGTGTCCGAAAGGTACATCTCAGCCACAGACAGCTTCCGACTGCTCCCGTTGGAGGGGCTGCGAGGGGAGAGGGGCGTCAGGGGCTGCTCCCCACCGCCGCTGCCGGCCCTGGCACCCCCAGAGCTGGCCGGGGCTGAGCCGTACCTGTAGTGGGCCAGCGCCGCGTTGAGCCCGCTGGCGGAGATGGACTGGAAGCTGGGCCCGCGGCTGTGCTTCTGCGCCCTGGAAGGCAGCAGGGAGGGAGATGCTGGGGGTCCCCGGCTGCCCTGCACCCAGCTGGGGGGGCCGCGGCGGCAGCACTGACCGGCGGAGCATGTCCACGTGCTCTGCCCCCGAAAACTCATCCACCTGCCCCTGTGGGACCATCTTCTCCAGCCACAGCAGGTACTGGATGACAGCCACGGCATCCCGGACCTGGGGGTGGCCCAGCAGTGTCAGGGGAGGTGGCCATCAGCGCCCCGCTTCCCCCGGCTGCCCCCCACTTCTGCGTGGGGCTGCGGGGTCGGGGACAGCCCTTACGTGAGCGGCTCGCAGCAGCTCCTGCTCCTTGGTGTTTTTCACAGCCTTGGCCAGCATGACGGGCGAGTAGCTGTCCTCCAGCAGCTTCTCCTGCAAGGGCAGGCTGTGGGGTGGCACGGCCACCAGCCCCCTCGTGCCCCAGGGACGGCCACAGAGCATCCCACGTCCCTGTGCCTCGGTGGCACGGGGCCATCCCCGAGCCTGGCAGGACCCACGTCGCCCACGGCCGGGCTCAGCGACGTGGGTGTCAACGCCAGCACGTGGCGGTGTCCCACCTTGGGGATGACGCCATAGAGGCCGTAGGTGGTGTACTCGGTGCCCAGCCAGACGGTGACGTTGCCCTGGGCGTAGCGGCGGAGGTGGGCGCGTGCCTGCCCGTAGTCCTGCAGCTCCACGCACAGCGGCCCCGGGCAGCCCGCCTGCAGCGACTGCCGCGCCGCCGCCGACAGCCGCAGCTTGTCCACGAAGAGGCTGGGGAGAGGTGCGGGATGGGGTGGGCACAGCGTGGGGTTGGGCTGCTGCCTTTGGTGCGTTCCCCCCCGACCCCGAGCCCGGCCGTGCGGGGCACGCCGGCGGAGAGGAGGGTGCTGGGGGGCTCAGAGGGGATGCTGGGCTGGGAACGGGGCTGTGCTGCACCCCAGGGTGGGCTGGGTGGGAGGGGACCGGACTTTGGGAAGATGTGGGGCTCAGAGGGGGACACACAATGGGGCTGGGCACCGCAGGACGTGGTGGGCTCTGGGGAAAGGGGCAGCTGGGCCAGGGGAGGGTCCCATGGGTACTGGCCCTGGAAAGGGAGGAGGGAGAGCGCTGAGCCCCGTCCATGCCCACCTTATGCTGGTGTGGGTCAGCAAGGTGTAGGAGTAGAAGACGGGGTTGTAGGGGATGTCGTCTCCGCGGAGATTGAAGAGCCCTGTCAGGAACGAGACCTCCAAGCCTGCGCCCACCGGCTGCCCTCCCACCCACAAGGCTCAGAGCCCATGGCACCCACCACAGCGCCCGCCACGGCACCCACCAGGGCACCCACCACAGCACCCACCAGGGCACCGTGGCTACTCACAGGCTGTCTCCTCCAGCCCTGACAGCAGCACGGCCGTGGGGCGTCGAGCGTGCTGCTCCATCTGCTGCCGGATCCCGGCCACCTTGTCCTGCCAGCTGCTCCCTGCAAGGGGAGCGAGTGGGCGGCTCAGCTCAGGGACCACCGTGTCCCCCGGGCTGGGGGCTGCCATGGGCGAGCATCCACCCAGTGGCCTGGGGGAGGACGGCGGTCGTACCTGTGAACTCCGCCAAGAGGCTGTAGATCTCACTGGAGGCTGGAGGGGGTCTCTGGTCACCCCACACTTGGTCCACAAGGTTGGTCTCGATGGGGAGCAGGGTCCTGCCGGAGCCGTGCAGAGCCCGGCTGTAGCTGTTCCAGGTGTCTGAGGGGGAAGGAGCAGCCCGTGGTTGGGGGCACCCGGTAAATCCACATACCCGGGAGCTGCCCTCACGTCGGGCAGGGTCACCCCACGTGATGGCCAACCCTACCGATGGAGAAAAGGAAGGGGTCCAAGCTGATGTTCCCCCCCACAGGAACCGCCTCCAGGATCCACATCCCGATGGACTCGATCCAGGCTGCAGGAGAGACCTGGGTGGCACCGCGAGGACAACCCAGGTCCCGGCCCATGCTGAGCCCAGATGGGGCCGTGGCTGTGGCAAGGGGTGTCCTGGGGGTGGGGGGTCCCCCCAGCCCCCCAGCCTGCCCCGCACTGACTTGTCCTCTGCAGCTCCCAGTTGCAGTCCAGCTGCCGCTCCGCCTGGGTCCAGTAGCGGCTGTCGGTCCACAGGGCAGCCTTGTCCCGCGTCACCACGACGGTGCCTGGGACAGGAGTGAGGGCTCAGGCATCACCCCTTCTCCAGGCAGCCAGTGGGGACCCCCAGGGACCCCAGCCCGACCTCCTGTGTGGAGCAGGACCGTGCCCTGCCCCGAGGATCCCCAAGGATGAGGGCCAGCAGGCAGCCGAGTGCTGCCACCCCACCTCCCCGAGCGGGGACCCCAGGGTGACGAGGATGCTCTCACCTGCAGAGCCGGTGAAGCCGGTGAGCCAGCCCAGCCGGGAATCCCGCTCGGCGATGTACTCGCTCTGGAGCGGGGGACGGAGCCGTGAGGGGTGGCCGCGGGCACCAGCCGGGGAGCGGGTCCCCAGGGGCGCAGGGGGGGGCTGCTGCCTTACCATGTGGGCATCCGTGGAGGGCACGATGTAGGCGTCAACGCTGTGGGCTCGCATGGCGCCCCGCAGAGCGGCGAGCCGCGCCGTTGTGTTGGTGGCCGTAGGGNTGGGCACGGGGGGTGCTCACCGGTGGGTCCGTGGAGCAGTCCCGGATGTCCGTCCTGGCGGAGGCAGCCTGCGGTGGCCGTCCCGCGGCACAGCCTGGGGGCATGGGGACACCCCACAGCCTCAGGCTGCAGCCTGGGGTCCCGCTGACCCCTTGTTCCACCCCAGGGCCAGCGCTGGGGCAGCCGTGACCCTCGTCCCCAGTCCCAAACACCCAGCCAGCCCAGCTTTGGGGCTTCTTGCAAAAAACAGGGTTTCTAGCCCCAGAAATAACGGGTGACTGGCACAAGAGGAAGTAAACGCCTCTGGGCAGTGCCATCGCCCATGGCGTGCCTGGGGACGGACCCCGGGGGTGCGCAGCCAGTGCCCACCGTGCCCGGGAGCTGGGGAGGGGGTTGGCAGGAGCATCCCTGGCTCTGGGGCAGCCGAAGATGTGCCCCAGCCAGGACCTGGCCTCTCCCCAGGGCCGCTCTGCATCTGGTGCCACCACCGGCACCGCCTTTCCCTGAGCTCTTCATCACCGTCACCGCTGCCGTCTGCGGGACAGGGACCCGGTTCTTCATCTCGGGCACCGGGCTCGGGTCCACGGGGCGATGGGGGAATGGGTCACCCTCAGCATGGTGGTGCCTCGGGCACTTGGTCTCTACGCCCCTGGGAGCCGCTCCGTACCCGTCACCTCCCCAGAGCCCGTCCCTGGGGTCAGGCGGGTGGGATTAGCCCCTCTCCGCAGCCCGGTCCCCCACCCTACGGCAGCGGGGCCGGAGCAGCAGCACAGCCCTGCCTCCCTGAGGGCAAACCCCCCTCCGGGCTTCACCCAACGCCGTGGTTCCCACTGCCCCTACATCCCCCTCCCAGGGGGTCCCAGGACGTGTCGCCCCCCCTGGCGAGCCCACCCCACCGCCCAGCCCCAACGTACCGCCGAGCAGGAGCGCCCAGGCTGCGATCCACTGCGCGGGGTGCATGGCCGCCCTGGGGGTGCCGGGCAGGACGGGGAGCGGAGGCGACCGACGTTTCCCCAGTGCCTTGGGTGACAGGTCCCTCCTCCTGCGCCTTTGCCCCGGGGCGGGGGGATGCTGGATGGGAGGGCCAAGGCCCAGAGCAGATACGGGGCCGGGGCAGGGGGGGAGGTGGCTGTCCTGTGCGTTGAAGGCGAATCCTGCCGCTAAATAAAAGCAAATAGCAAAATCAGCACAAAGTCCAAAGATCCTCCCGGAGCAGAGGTGGGGCTGTGCCAGCTCAGCCTGGCACGTCCCTTCCCCGGGGTTCAAAGCCCCCAAGAAGGGGCTGCGGGTGTTCTGCTCCACTGCGTCCCCGGGGAAACCTCTGTCCCCTGGAGCCACCGAGAGCTGACGTGGGTGCCCCTGAGGTGAGGGCGCCCCGGGGGGCCGCGGTGCCGGGGCCGTCCGACTCCCCGAGACAGCCTTCCTCCTCCCCCGGGACGGGAGCGGTGCAGAGCATCCTCCCGGGCACGGCCGCGGCCGTCCCCACCCTGGCGCCCGGTGGCGTCCGCAAGGCTGGGGCTGGCAGAGGTCGCTGGCAGAGGACATTACAGCTGTCACGGGGAGGCACAAATGCCCTTCCTGCCTGTAGGGCCCTAACGGCGTGAGCAGGGCTGGGAGCTGGCCGTCGGCAGTGCCAGTGGGGCAGCCGCGGCACCGATGAGACACCCACCCCGGTCTTTGGCTCCTGCGGATGGCTGCGTGCCGGTGACACACAATTTTGCATCCCATGGCGTCGGCTGGGTGCCTAATTTTTTTTTACACGGCTGTTCTTCCACTGTGGCTCCAGGAACAGGGTCAGCAATCTCGCACCAGAAGGCTTTTTTGCCCCAGGGAAAAGCCAGTCGGCACCGAGGACCACGTCAGTGCCCGTACCGCTCGCAGCTCCGTGCCCGCCTGCGGGGCGCTGCCCTGGCTGCTCCCTGCCGAAAACTCTGCGCCCCTTCGGTGAGGCGATGTGCCAGTGCCCTGCAGCGGCGGGGAAAGAGCCGGCCACCCCCAGCGCCAAGCACCGAGCTCCCCGGGGACGGCTGTGGGCGAAGGAGGGCAAGAAGGGGATGGGAGAGGAGCAAGGGACGGCGTGGGCAGCAGCGTGGTGCACCGATGCCTCCGGTCTCCACGCCGGCTGCGGGTCCCCGGTGCCCGCAGGTGCTTTGGGCTGCGTGAGAGGTGGCGGTGCGGGAAAACCCCGAGTGCTCCGGAGAGGGGACAGGTCTTGCTGGGTGTCCCCGGCCTGAGGGAAGGTGGCTGGAGGGCACCCAAAATCCTGCCGAGGGTCCCCTATGGACTACAGGAGCGGAGGTGGATGCTGCTGCCGCTCCCGCCTGCTCTGCCCGTGGGTGGGGGCAGAGATGGAGAGGGGTCACGGGGGAGCACGGGGACCCCGCAGGACACCGAGGTGGTGTCTGAAAGGAGCACGGAGGGAGGGGGCCACAGCGCGCGCGGTGCTGGCATCCCGGCTTGGGGCCGGTGCGGTTATACGGGAAAGGGACCGGGCTTCGGAGGGATGGAGCCGAACGCCTGAGCCCACCTCTGGCGTGCGGGTGCGGGTTTCTGGGGAGCAGGAACACCCGTAGGGCTTTGAAGGTACTCACGGGGTAACTTCAGCGGTAGTGAGAGCACATGGTCCTGCTAATGCAGAAAAAGGAACATTATAAACATATATAAATTCAGAGTGCGTTAGCGGGCCGCGTCGGAAACGCTGGCAAAGGAGACCATGGCCATGTTTTAGCATGGAGCAGCCTGATGTGATCAGGGAGAGGTTTGGTGGTGGCATATGGAGGGAGGGGAGCGTGGTGGTGGCAAACAGACGGAGCTATGCCGCGCAGGCGGGGTACCAGCCCTGCCCGCACCCCAGGCACAGGCTCGGGGACCCGCAGCCGCCTCCGAGGGCTGCGCTGGGACCTGCTCTCCGCAGGAGGAGCCCTCCGGGATGTGCCCTTTGTCCCGCCGAGCCCGTGAGCTCCGGACCGCCGTGGCATCTGCCTTGCTAAAAAGCTCATTATGTTAGTCATAACGAGCCTTGACCCCAAGGCCTGTCACTTTTATTGCACGTGCATTTCCTCGAACTGGTTCAATGACTTCTCTGCGGCTGTGGAAGAGGAAGGCTGGCTGAAGGGCAGACCTGTCGCCGGCAGGCACCAGAGGTGTCCATCCACGGAGCTTCTGGGGAGGATGCCCATCCCCACCCAGGAATGAGGTACCTGGAGGAGTCCCTGCTGGAGAGCTGCTCATCACATGAAGCTCCTTTTCACCGGCCGGGATGTGTCATGGACCTGCTGCACCACAGGGTGGGCGCAGCACCACCGTCGCAGCCAGCTGCCTGCCAGATGGCCCTGGGCTCCGTCTGCGGGTACAGCCAGCTGTGCACACCAGCACACATCTGGGGGAGGGTAAAACAGAGACGGGACAGGGTGAGGTGCAGGGCAGGGACGGGAGGCGTGCTGAGAGCAAACCCCAGGAGAAGGGTGGAAGGACCTCGCTGCCACCATGGCAGGACCTTGCGCTTGGCGCAGCAGGATGCAAGTTGCAGGAGATCTGGTAGGTCCTACGGTAAATGAACAAACAGATGCTTTACAAACAACCCTCCTGGAAAATATAAGAGGTCCTTCAGGAAACCTGGGCAGCAAATCCCTGTGACCCCCAGTGCCATGGGCAGGGAGGAAGCCCGGCCCGGCCGGCTCCTGGGCTCTGCAGCACGCCTGCCACCCTCCCGCTGCCCCTGCCCTGCCCAGACCCCCTCCTGGGGCCAACCCTGGGGCTGCAGGTCCCTACATCATCCCACACGAGCTCTCCGCTTCCCCTGCAGGGGCACGGCTACAGGGCTGGACGCAGCCAGGGGTGGGAGCCATGGTCCCGCTCAGAGATGCTGCCCCTTCCCAGCGGGATTTCATGACCTGTTGGACAACCAGTTTTCAACCCATTTAATGTGGCAGCACCTTTGCTGTGTCCTTCAAGGCTCTTGAATGGCAATGGAAACCCTCCCTCGGCCCCAGGGCAGCTGGCGTGCCCCATCCCGTCCCCACAGCAGCACTGAGGGAACCGGCACAGGCTGCCTCTCCAGGCGCTGGCATTCGGGGTGGCCAGCCTTGTCCCCCAGCCAGGAGAAGCTCGGGGTGCCGGGACAGCAAGGATGGGGTCTGCGGGTGGGACCAGCTGCCGCAGTGCCCGCTGCTACCGGGGCACACACCGCAACCCCTTGGCCACCCTCTTTTCCCAACCTCATCCTCGTCCCCCACAACCCTGCTTTTGCTGGCATGAACCTCCTAGTCAGCTCTGGGGGCCGGGACACGTGGTTGCCACTGATGCTTTTAGAGATGCAGGCAGGGATGCCGGCAGGGATGCAGGCGGGGATGATGGCGGGGATGATGGCGGGGATGCCGGCAGCGATGTAGGCAGGGATGCAGACAGGGGTGGTGGCAGGGATGCCTGCAGGGGTGCAGGTGGGGGTGCACCACTCCTGGCACACGCCGGTGGGGCTGGTGACCAGCCCCACTGCGGTGTGGGGCCAACTCCCTTCCCTGGCCCTGGGACTGGAGGGTTGGGGGACACTGTGCCCACATGGCCACCACCAGGCTGGGCCACCAAGTGACTCCTCAGCCCACACAGCGGCTGTCCGTCCTGCGGGGAGACTATCCGGCTGTGCCATTGCAGGGGCTGTCTGCTCCATGCAGCGACGATCCGGCTGTGTCACCACAGCCACTGTCCAACTGTGTCACCACAGCCACTGTCCAGCTGTGTCACCACCACAGCCACTGTCCAGCTGTGTCACTGCGATGCTGCTCACCACGAGGTGGCACCAGGACTGCGCTGTGGAGCCGCACAGACACCACCCCCCCCCCATCCCCCTGCCCCTCTGTCCTGTCCCCTGCCCACCCGCCCGGTCCTGCCGAAGCTCCGGGGCGGCGCGGGGGCCGGCAGCAGCAGAGCCTGGGGGTCTCAGGGGGGTCGCCACCCTGTCCCCGCCTGCGGGCACGCCGAGGCCTGGCACACTCATGTCACGGATGCTCTCGGGCTGCCCGTGCCTGGCGTCACCCTCGGGTCCCCTCTCAGAGGAGCCCGGGAGGGGGGCGGCGGGGGGTCCCCTGCCCCAGCAGCCCCAGCAGGGGCAGGACAGGGACAGGAGGGAGGGGGGAGGCAGGGTGACACCACAGCTGCCTGTAATTGTTATGGCAACCAAAGTTTCTCAAGGATGTGTGACGCGGTTGCCGTGGTGACGGGCAGGCAGCAGTTTGCTGCCACCCTGCTAATTAGTGAAATGTGCTAATGATGCTCCCATCCTCCCTGCCTGGTCCCTGCCCTGTGCCAGGGTGGGGGCGACACCCACAGCGGTGCCCTGTCCCCTCTGTCCCCCCTGTCCCTCGCTGCCCTGCCTGCCAGCCACCCCATGGGGTCCGCACGGTGACAAGGGTGTCCCCCAGCCCCCTTATTCCCAACCTCTGAGCTCAACTCCCTGATGCCACCACTCCCCCCCGCCCCGCCACATCCAAGGGATGGGGCTGAGGGTGGTCTGTCCATGGTACAGCATCAGCCCCGTGGCTGCACATCCATCCTCCTCCTCCTCCTCCTCCTCCCCCAGCGTGGGGGGGTGGCACCGGCAATCCTTGGGGACCCCCAGGGCCGCGTGCCACTCCGAGCGAGCCAGCGTCAACAGGACGAAGCTCATCGGCCACCGCGCGTCCGGTGGGGCCCTTCCCTCCCGCGGGAGGTTTCCTCGAAGACGAGCCGGAGGAAGGCTTTGGGGGGACATCCTCCCTTTGTGGGCTATTGTTGGCCTTCCGTCACCTGCGGAGGCCGCGGGGTGACTCAGGCCGGGGTGACGTGCCCGGCAAACAGGACGTGGGTCGGGGAGGGAGGGAGGCTGTGCGCAGGAATGCGGAAGGCGAGCGGTGGCGGGGGGATGCTGCCACAACCCCTCGCGAAGGCAGAGCATGCCTGCCCCCGCCTGCCCCGAAGCCCAGCAGGGGACGCGTTCCTCGGGGGGGGTCCCTGCTGCACCCCCAGCTGGCCTGCAGGGGTGGGGGTCCAGCTCCTGGACCCCATCAGCTGCCTCTTCCCCCTACAAGGAGCACCCCACTTAGGGGGTGCACAATGCTGGTGGGGAGCAGTGACCCTACATGGCGCCGGCAGCGGGGGGGGGCTGCGGACCAGTCTGCCCAGAGCCCCTGGCCAGGCTGTGGTAGTGCAGGGTGGGGGGCACGACCAGTGGGACCGGAACAGGCGCAGAGGATGTCCTCCTACAGACACCTGCAGGGATGTGACACGGTCCCCACGACCCCCCTGTAGCCCCTCTTACAGCCCCACAGCCCATCCCCACAGCCCAACACACAGTCACCCCCTCCAGCTCCTCCTCCAGTGCCCCCCCCAGCACAGCCTCCCCAGTACAGCCCCCCCATACGCCCCTCTCCTGGTACAGCCCCTCTGCCCACACCGTGGGGTGCTGCCAGGGCAGGGCCACCCCTCACTCTCCCACGGGACGTGCTGTCCCAGGGTGCGGTTGTACGTGTCACCCACGTTTTGCAGGGGCGATACCTCATACCTCGGGGGGGTCTGACCCTGGCTGGACGCCCGGTGCCCACCAAAGCCGCTCGATCGCTCCCCTCCTCAGCTGGACAGGGGGGAGAAAATACAACGAAAGGCTCCTGGGTGGAGATAAGGACCGGGAGAGATCACTCACCAATTACAGTCAGCGGCAAAACAGACTCGACTTGGGCAAAAATTAATTTAGTCACCCATCAAATCAGAGGAGGATAATAAGAAATCAAAACTAAATCCTAAAACACCTTC
>VUYV01000543.1:95829-124874 GCA_008711295.1 Anarhynchus alexandrinus
GGGCCCCCCCCCCCCCCCCCGGCCCCGAGCATGGCCGCGCCGCGCTGGCTCCTCCTGGCGCTGCTGCTCCTCCTCCTCTGGTTCGCCCTGGCTGCCGCCGGTGAGTGCCGGGACCCCCCGAATTGGGGGGGACCACCCCCACACTCTTCCCGACCCCCCTCCAACTCTTCCCCGACCCCTCTCCAACTCTTCCCCGACCCCCCTCCAACTCTTCCCGCTCTCCCCTCCCCGCTCCATCCCCTGGTCCGGCGGCAGGGAGGATGGAGGGGATGGGGACAGGGTGAGCGGGGGTCTCGGGAGGGTGGGGGGCTCGGAACCTCCTGCCCGGGGAGCTGGGGGCGGACAAAGCGCTTTTCACGGTGCCAACAACCCCCCCCACCCCGTGTCCGTGTGGGCAGCCGAGCAGAGCGACAGCCGGCCAAGGGCCGGAGAGCCATCGCTGCCACCGGGGCACGACCCGCATGGCACCGCGGGTGACAGCCCAGGGCATGGCCGGGACGCTGGCAGCGGGACCCACGGCCCACCGCGGGTCTCGGCCCCCTTCCCCGGCTGCGAGCCCGGTCCCAGCTCGGCACACGCACATGGCGGTGCGGGGACCGGTGCTGGCACCGGAGCATCTCTGCCGGAGGATCGGGGGGCAGTGGGCTGCAGGGAGAGGGGCGAGGGTCTGGGTGGATGCTGGCAGGGAGGGTGGCACAGGAGGGTGGCTTTGGGGAGCGCTGGGGGCCGAAGCCTGTGGCCGGGCTGCTCCGTGCCCCGCGGTGAGGCCGGTGGCAGCAGCTGCACGCAGTGGCCGTGCTCGGCGCAGGTGGCCTGGCCGCCACGGCGCAGGAAGCACTCGGGCGGCGAATGGCTCCTGCTGGGGGCAATTCAGGAAACGGGCAGGGCCCTGCCTCGGGCAAGCCCCACAGCATCCCAGTCCCCGTCCCACGGGCAGGGTGGGGGGACCCGGCTAACGCTCTTCCTGCGATCCCCAGGGCCGCTGGGCCAAGCGCCGGATGGGAAGGATGCAGAAGACGGCCTCATCCGAACGCTGGTGCGGCCGCGGGGTGCGCGGCGCGGGGCCGGGCAGCGGCCGGGCGGCTGGCGGAGGTACCGGCGGCCCCGGCCCCGGCTGTCCCACAAGGGCCCCATGCCCTTCTGAGGCAGGTGAGGAGCAGCAGGGCACGGTGGGGGGAGAAGGGGACACGTGTGACGCTGCCGGGAGGGGACTCACGCGTACCCGGGTTTGCTCTTGTTGCAGGGTTGCCACCAGCCCTCCAGGGACGCGGCTGCCATCGCCCGCTCTGTGTCCGAGCCTGCTCTGCTCGTCTCCCGGCCCCGAGCGCGGGGTCCCACCTCTGAGCCCTCGGCTGGCGTCACCTCCTCCCTGCGGCTGTCCCTGGTGGCCCCGGCACCGTGTCTGGCACCATGGGTGCCTCCCGCCTCCCCTCCCCGTCTCCTGGGGCTGGCTGCGAGCGGGTCGCCCATGTAGCTCGTGGCGGGGCCGGGTGCTGCCGCGACGTCCCCATCCCGGTGGGGACCCACGGGCTCTGCGCAAAGCACTTTGTCAGGCGGAGAAACTTCGCCTCCGGGGTCTGTGAGCTCCTTCGGGGCTCCTGCCCCATCCCTGCCAGTTGCCCACGTGCCGAGGTGAGCACGTAGCTTGTCCTGAGGAGGGGTCTATTTATTCCCGCGGTGCTAATCCCGCACCCCGGGTGAGCTGCCCTCCCCTCCCTGGTGAGCATGGGGCTGGCAGACCCACCTCCTGGGGACCCCCGCGGCGTGGGGTGCCCACCCAGGACACAGCGTGGGGCTCTGGACCCCTCTGCCCACTCCACGCCGTGGGACAGCGGGAGAAGGGGGGAGGGGGGCACTGGGGTCTCTGTGTCAAACACTGACCTGTGCCAAAGGGGGGACCCGTGCTCTGAGCGCCGCTGGGTCCTGTTGACCGTGTTTCTTGTGCCTGTAAAGATTTATTCCGTGTAAATACATCTTTATAATAAAGAGTTACAATGATGGTAAACCCTCAGTTCTGCAGGCGTGGGCAGGCGTTGCTCGCCTGCCGGTGGGGAGGGTCCAGGGGCCCTCTGCTCCCTCCTGGCGCTGCCCGGCAGTGGCTGGGGGCCAAGGCAGCCCCTTCCCCGCCCGCTGCGGGCAGAGAAGGTGTCCAGCAAAGAGAAAACTGAGCTGCAGCGCTGCCTGCCCTGTAACAGGGTGGGAAAACACAGGAGGTCAGCATCTCCCGAGCTTGCAGGTGGAGGAGGGATGCTGGAAGGGCGCAGGGATGCCGGTCCCAGCCGGGACAGCGTGGGGTGAGTGGCGGAGGGACCCCCAAGCCGTGGAGTTTCTGGCTCCAAATGGTGCCCTGAGGCCCCCCCCACACCTTTGTCCCCCTCTGGGGTTTGTTTGNCACCCTCGAGCCGTGGAGTTTCTGGCTCCAAGTGGTGCCCCGAGTCCCCCCGCCACACCTTTGTCCCCCTCTGGGGTTTGTTTGGCTGCTCGCCTCCATTCCCCTCGGCGGTGGGCATCGGCGGTGGGAGGGAGGGCTGAGCAGTAATAACTGCTTTAAAAGCGGGGAGCAGGGCGGGGGGACAGGCTCTGCCACCGAGGGGCTGTGCAGGGGACACGGCCCGTCCTGCTCACTGTCCCCCAGGCACCGAGGGTGCCGGGTCTGGGGACTCGAGCGGCTCGTGAGCCGAAGCCTCTGAGGGGATAACGGCTTTTGTGAGGCGGTTTCTCCAGGGATGCGCGGGTGCGGGGGTGCTCCCGCCATGCTGCCACTGCTGAGGTCACCAGCGCCTGCGGTGCTGGGTGAAGCCAAGGGTGCAGTACCTGTGGCGCCGGGGCAGGGAGGGGTGGGACAGGCAGGGACCACGCGGTGATGGCGGCTGGAGCTGTCTCTGCCCGCTGCCGAGCGCCTCGCCGGGATGCTCCAGCCCCGGGTGAAAGGCTGGTGGCCACCGCAGCACTGCGGGATGGTGGCCTGGTCCTGGGCACAGCTCTCTCACTGGTCCCGTTTGACTCTTCAGGCAGCCCCAGCGACTGCCAGATCCCCCCTTTTTCCCCAGCCTGTCCCCACCAGCCCTGGGCAGCTGTGGGTGCCCGGTACCTGCCATCTCCACCCCTGGCATCCCTGGCATCCCTCTCCCTGGTGTCCCCATCACAGTGTCCCTGTCTCAGGTGTCTAGGTCCCTGGTGTCCCTGTCTCTGGTGTCCCCACCCTTGGTGTCCCCGTCCCTGGTGTCCCCATCCAATGTCCCTGTCTCTGGTGTCCCCATCCCTGGTGTCCCCACCCTTGGTGTCCCTGTCCCTGGTATCCCCATCCAATGTCCCTGTCTCTGGTGTCCCCATCCCTGGTGTCCCCACCCTTGGTGTCCCTGTCTCTGGTGTCCCTGGTACCACTCTCCCTGGTGTCCCCACCCTTGGGTGTCCCCATCCCCACGAGGCTCTGTGTGAGCAGGACCCGTGCAGAGGGTGGCAGTGGGTCCAGGGCTCAGCGGACTGAGCATCCCTGTAGGATCTTGCATGTGGGTGGGGGCTGAACCCTGCAAAGGGATGGGACACCCCCCCCCCAGCCCCTCCCAGGACCTCCCCCAGCCCCAGCTGGGACCCCCAGGCACGGCAGTGCCCGTATGGGGCCCCCCAACCCCATATTGTTCTCAGGAGACCTCCCACGAGCGATGTCCCCGGGCGGGGGGAGCTCAGCCCTGGCAGACGGGAAGACGGCAGCCATTGGGGGGCACGGGCTGGGGCGGGGGGAGGCAGCACCGGTGGGGAGGGGGGTAATGGGGCCGCCGAGGAGCGGAAAGGCTGCAGCTGCGGGGCCGGGAGCAGAGCCTGGGGGAAGCGGGGCCGGCCCAGCTGGCCTCCATTAGCTCATCCTGCGGGACCGGGGAGGGATGTGCTCCCCGGCCACGCGCCAGCACGCTCCCGCCACGCCGCCCACCCACGCCCGCCGTGGGGCCGGCCACCCCCTTGCCTCCGGGGCGCCGCTGCGGGATGGGGTGGGTGGCGAGGGCTGCCAGCTCGCTGCTCGCTCCCATCAGCCTACGGGGACGGTGGTGGCGTTGCCACCGGTGCTGTGACGGGGGCAGGATAGAGAGCCCTGGCCACAGCCCCCCCCCCGCTGACCCCCAACTCCCGCTCTGGCTGGCTCGGGGTGGTGGTGGGGTACCATTCCTCCATTGCCACTCTACGGTGCTGCTGCTACTGGTTTGAACTGGGAGGGCTCTCCCCCTGCACCTCAAACCACCCCTCAGTGCTGATGGGTCGCCCCCCCACCGGCTGCAGGGAGGGCACGCAGACTCCCGCAGGGGCACGCCGCTGCGGCTGTGCCCACAGCCGAGGCACCGGTGCCCCACGGCCTCGCCGGGGCATCGCCCAGCCCCGAGCGCGGGGGCTTGGGCTGCGGCCAGGGGACACACAGCTGAGCCCTGACCCCAGCCCTCCCGCTCCAGCCTGGAAGGAGGAGGCCAGGGAGGACCCCCCGGTTGGGCCGTGGCCAGCCGGTGCCGGAGGAAAAGGCTCCTGGGCCGGGAGACCTAAGGAATCTCTGGCTTTTCCTGGCCTGGCCGGCTGCCCGCAGGCAGGTGGGAGGCTGCCGCGCTCCGCCACGTTCCCTGTGTCACCGCGTGCCATGGCGGCTCCTTCGCACGCTGCCGGCGGTGACCGTTCTGGCACTGCGGCGGGGAGCTGTGGCAGTGCGGGCGCTGCGGCACAAGGGCAGTGGTGGGGATGGGGACACAAGCAGAGCGGGCAGGGACAGACAGATGGATGGGCAGGGAGAGGCACTGCTGGAACAGCATCTCCAGCGCGGTGGCTGCTGCAAGTGCTGCCGGGGGGGTTTGACGCCAGAGGGGTGGAAGGTGCCCAGAGCCAGGGGCCGTCCTGGGTCCCAGCACGGCGAGGACGGGGTGCTCTGCTGGCTCCCGGCTCGCTGAGTGGGGAAGCAAAGATGCCGGGAGAGGGGATGGGACCAGTCTGAGTAATCGCTGGAGCCCTCCAGTCCTTGGGGACCCCCGGCTGCATCCAGGGGGACAGGCGGGGCTCACTGCCCCGCTGCGACCGGGCATGGACGTCCAACATGGACACGGGACACCGGCTGTGCCGAAATCGCAGGCTGAGCCCAACTGCTCGTGGCAGGCACAAGCTGCTGGGATGCTACCAGCTGCACCAGTGCCACCATCAGCATCGTGAGTCCCCATGATGTCCGTGGTGGCCAAGGGGGATGTGTGAGCCCCCCACCTCCACGCAGGGCACAGAGCAGCGCGCCAACAGCCTCCAAGGTCCCCCGTGCCCCTGGCCCAGCCTGGAGGATGGGCAGGCCCGGCCTTCGGCCTCATCCCCGGGGAGCAGCAGGGCTTCGCGCTCGCTCCGGCATTTCCGCCGGCAGTGGCAGGAATGTGGCGGCCGCGGGAACAATGCCGGCACCTTGCGCCGGTCCCCTCGGTGACGGGGCTGGGAGCAGCTGCCCGGGCACGGCCCTGCTCTCAAGGAGCCAGCAGGAAGCAGATGGAGATGACACCGGTGGCCGTTTCCTGCGGCAGGACGCGCGGGCTTTCTCCACCGCCGCTCCAGTTGCCGAGCCGGCGGGACCCGGGTTCCACGGGCAGCGCTGCTCCAGCCTGCAAAAGCCCTTGTGCCGCACGCCGGCACCAGCACCCTCCTGCGCCCACTCCCCCCGACCCCGCGCTGTGCCGACTCCTCCGGCCGCACCATCCCCGGTGTGGCGTGTGCCAGGTCCCTCCGCCAAACGGGCAACCGGCGCTGGGCTGCACGTTGCCCACGTGCCAGGAGCCCGCAAGCTGCTGCCCAGGAGCAGGAGCAAAACCAGCAGGAATCAGGGGAAGGGGAACCTCTGCCGCTGTCCCCCGGCTCTGCCCGGCACGCTGCCGAGGTGGCGGCGGTGGGAGAGCCCGAGGAAGGACTCGGCTGCCTTTGGAAGGCTCCAGCCCCTCGGAGCTCTCCCTGGAGCGCCGGGCACGGGGGACGGCGGAGCCGAGCCGCAGCTCTGCGTCACGGGATGCTGCAGCCCGGCAGCAGCAGCCACCCCCAGGCCGCGCGGCACGGAGCTACGTGAGAGACAGCAGGCTCGGTGTGAGCACCCAGCGTGGCCCCGCAAAACCTTGCACAACGGAGGTTTATTTGGAACGAACAGTTTCCCAATAAATTATGTAATTTAAAAATTGTAAAGACAAGAGGAAAAAAAAACCAAAAACCAACCTCACAAGGTAGGGGAGCCCCCAGCAGTTCGGCCGGTGCACGGGGACCACGGAGCCACACGGACAGCCGGGGGCTGAGCGCAGGCACCGGCGGGGGCTCGGGACCGCAGCCCCCCCTCCCCGCATCCCTGGCCTCCCTCAGCCGAGGCCACGCAGCCCCTGCCCGAGCGGGCAGGACTCCGCTTAGTGTTTCGGTGGGACCGGCCTCCCTCTTGCACCCATCAGTCGCCAGCCCCAGGGGCGTCCCCTCCCCAGCTGTGTGTGACCCTGCCACTGCAGCCCCCCTCCCCCAGCACAACACCCCCACGCGCCTGGGGCACCGTGGGTGGATTTCTGGCTCACTTCCCCCCAGCCTGTACCCCCTGGGAGCAGGAGGACAGCATCCAACGCCACCCCGGTCACCCGGCCCCGGCCCCGGTCCTACCCCCACGGCTCCGCACACAGGGCTGGGAGGGACAGGAGCTGTGTCCTGCTCCGTGCCCCGCGGGGACAGCCCCGCAGAAGCAGAGCGCAGCTCACCGCCCTGCCTGACCCAGGTCCCTCCACGTCACCCGCCATCCCCCGTGTCCCAGAAGGAAGCCAGGGCACAGGGAAGGGAGAGAGGAGAGCAAGGCTGGGGTGACAGGGGCAGAAAGCTGCAGTGCAGGGAGAGACCTGTGTGCTGGAGCCTCGTAGGGCAGGAGGAAGGGGAGAGGAGAAGGCCCTGCCGAAGGGAAGAGGCCAAATGTCCAGATAACCTTCCTGGGACAGCCACGGTCCAGCTTTCAGAGCACAGTGACAGGGCATGGGGGTCGGCTGGGGCTGCTGCGCGGCAGAGGGTGAGAGATGCCCAACACCAGCCTGGGGCAGAGCGCAGGGCTCTGACCAGTACACACCAGCATGCACGACCAGTACACACCAGCACGCACGCCTCGTACCCGCAGGGACACAGCGTGCCACCAGCCAGCCGTGCCACGGCCCTCCGAGAGCACCAGCAGCCTCCACCCTTCCCCACGACAGCTCCAGGGAGACGGGGGTGAAAAGGAGAGAGTAGTGTGACTCAGGGAACTGGTGACACCGCCACGGGACAATGGGGTCGCTGGCACAGTGCTTGGGTATCAACAGATCCACCCAGCTCCCGGGGAGAAAGCAGGAGGCTCCCGGCGTGGATGGCAGTGCAATGAGTGCGCAGGTCCTCTGCAGCGTAGGGTACAGCGGTGGGAAGGAGAGGGGAACACATCCCTTCCTACTGTAAACACGGCACTTGGAGTAGCTCAGAGCCTTTTACCCTTCTGGAGCTGTCGGAGGCCCGGCCTCAGCGCAAGGCTGGCAGCGCGGGCCTCAGCTTTGGCACACGGGCAGGAGTCACTCCTCATCCCCGGCAAGCAGGAAGCTGTAGAGGAAGTTGGTGGCACGCTGGCGGTCCTGCTGAGTCTGCTTTGCCACCAGGTTGGGTGGAGGGCGCAGGAGGAGGCTGGAGAACAAGGCGGCTGTGGAGGGAGGCCACATTCGTTACTGCTCAGAAGCGGAGACCTTGCAAGGCGCCAGGAAGGGGTTACGGTTCAGCGAGGGCAGCAGGAGGGGAGCAGAGAAACGACACACTTACCGATCATGGCGACACTGACGTTGTTGTCTTCCGAGTATTTGAGCAGCTCTCGGAGGAACGACATTAGGTACCGAAACACGCTGCGATGGCAACGAGGCAGCTGAAAAATCACCTGCAAAGAGAGCAGAGACGGGAAGCTCTCCCAGCCCACACCGCGGCAGCCTGGGCGCGCTGGGGCGCTCTGGACACCCGACCGGCAGCCTTCCCCCTTCCGCTGCCTCGTGGCGGTGGCACGACCACTGCCGTGAGCCACAGGCCCAGAAAGAAAGCAACAAGGCACCAGCTGTAACCTGGTGCTGACGGTACTCGTGGGCTGTGGCTCCTGGTGAGGCTGCCTCTGGGACAGCCGTGTCACCAGGGAAAACCCACCGCTGCCCCGGGGCTGCCTCCCGCTCATATCCCCCCTCCAGCGTGAGGACCAGGAGAAGCTTCCTGATTCCAGTACTGAAAACGTTCCCCAAAACATCTGCCCGAGGACACGCTCGGCCCTGCTTGCTGCCCCACCAGCTCTTTTTAAGAGCCACTCAGCCATAGTCCTTAAGAGACGCACGGAAACCGCAGCTCTGAGTGGGTGCTAAAGCCCTCGAGAGCAGCAGAGGCTCTTCCACTCCTCAGGGCTCGTGTTCCCCATGTGCTCAGGGTGACACAGGGCACACTCGGGGGCTCTTTGGAAGCCACCAGGACTGCTGGGAGACACCGCAGTGCCCACCTTGGAGCAGGAAAGCACTGCCCGAGCGCCCAGGTCACGCTGCCCGCTGCGAAGAACCTCCGAGCGCCTGCTCCCAAAGCCCCTCGCCAGCTCACGGGAAGGGAGCGGGACACAGCGTGCCCCAGGACCCAGGCGGCGCTCGCAGCAGCAGGGAGAGCTGCCCCGAGCCTGCGGCAAGCGGAGGGAGACAGAGGCAGCACCGTACCTGTCGGCACAGCCGGCTGTTGTGCGACCAGTCGAGGCATCGCTGGTACAGCTCGTAGCAGATCACCGGCTCTGGCAGAGCCTCCAGGAAGATGAGGAGTGCTTCAGCCACAGAGTGGTTACTGCCCGCTGGACCGGTGGGAATCAAGGGGCATGCTGAGCAGATGGACCACCTCCCTCCCCAGTCTGCTCCCTGCCTCTCCTCCTCCTCCTCTCTGCTTCCTCCTTGCAGGTCTTCTCCGCCTTCCTAACCACTCCCTGACACAAAGCACTCCTCCTCCTCCGTTGTCTCCCATCCACAGAAAACGCCGTTCCATCCACCCTGCACTGCGTTAGCCCACCCTCTAGCCCCACAGAAGTCCTCTGCTCCGTTAGCCCCTTCTCCAGATGATGGTTCCCAGTGTCCTCACCAGCTCTTGCGCTTGGCACAGCCTCGCAGAGGCTTCCAGAGCTCTGGCCCTGCAGCTGCTTTAGCCAGCACATGCTCAGCGTCACGAGAGGTGTCCTGCTTTGAGTGACACAGGACTAATTTCTCTTCTAGCGCTCGGGGAAACTGCACTTTTAGAAGACTCCAGTGTCTGAACTGGTGAAAATACTTAATTTACAGCCAGAGATGGGGTGCGAGTTTCAAGGTCTCGGTGTTTCCGAGCTCGCCGGGTGCGGGGATGAGGGGAGCGAGACCCGGGCACTGCCCACGCTGCCCAACAGGGTTAGTTCAGACCGTGAACGGCACATTCCATATCAATCAGAAAGTTTGCTGAGGAGCTCTCTCTCCCCCGTGACGGCTGCCACCCTGAGAACCCCTCGCCCCGGTGCCGCAGCCCTGAGCCCTTCCCTTCCTCCCGAAGCCGCAGCGCTCGCAGGGTCCCACATCGGCTGTCACTGCCGGGAGCGCACGGCTTCCACCGATAGAACGGGCTGAGGGTGATCCCTCTGCGTTTTGTATTGGTATCGGGATCAATACTGGTTCTTTAGTGCTGTTAATGTTAATTATCTGGTCTTATTCTATTAAATTTGTTTGCATTTCAACCCTCAGGTTTCCTTATTCTTTCCCAATTCCCCTTCCCGGGTGGGAAGGAGTCATTGGGTGACAGAATAATTGTCTAAAAGACAATAAATTGTTGTGGGTTCCTCAAACCATAACAAGAGTTATCTCTGGGGGGACAGAGGGGAGCCAACGCCCCAGCAGGGACGCTGCCAGCTAAAGGTCGCAGACAAGCTCTCCCGCGAGAGAGCTCTCCCAGCAGAGCTGGGACCCAGCAGGCTCCTGGGAAAGGCGGGTGCAGCAAGGATACGGATTTTCTCGGGGATACTGGTGTCCAGGCAGTCAATGATCTGTTCCAACTCTTCTTGCATGCCTGGAGTCTGGAACAGGTCCTCCTGCCAAAAACAGCACAGGGATGGACAAAGTCACCTTCCTCGCAAAGGCTGAGGCGCACAGCGAGAGCAGGGTGGAAGCTGGTACCCCCAGCCAGTGCCTCAAGCGCAGGGGAAAAGCCCTGCCCCATAAATACCAAACTGGAGGTGATCTCCAGGTGCCAGTGATGAATCAGGTCACCAAGCTCTGCAGAGCTTCCCGGCACGGCAGAGGCCCTCTCCCTCACCTGGTGGCAGGCATGCTTGAACAAGTGGTCCACCAAGAGCCAGATCTCCTTGGGCACCTGCAGCGGCATCCCACTTGCATCCTCACTGTCCAGGGAGCCCATCTGCAGAACGGATTTCTCCTGGTGGCAAAGAGCACACAAGGGTTCAGGGAAAGCTCAGTCCCTCTGGAAAGGCCTGGGTAAAGAAAGCCTGGAGGGGGGAAGAAGCAGGACCCAGCACCCAACTGGCCCTTCCTTGCTTTTACGGCACAGAGCCGCCGCTCCGTAGGTCCCAGCCCCACTGCCCCCCGCTGCCCCACAGAACAACCCGCCTGGGCCACCAGGAGACTGCAGCAGACAGTCTCAGCCCCGCCTCGGAGGAGCTCCCCCGGCCACAGCAGCTCCCACAGGATGGGGCTCTTGCTGGCCGAATCGCAGCTCCCCCCGCGCCCCGCAGCCGACGCTCTGGAGGAGCGGAGCCTGAGGACTCCTTCCACGTTTCGGGTCCAATGCAGCCACCGCGCCCCACTCATCCCCTCTGGACACAGTCACCGACATGCCTTTCCCAACTCCCGCGTGCTCCGACCACGTCTGCCCGCCGGGCTCTGAACCGGGCCGCTTTCCTAAAGTTTCCTTCCTCATTTTCCTAAGGAGCGGTCTCTGCCGAGCGCGGACTCCCCTGACACCATTGTCACGTTTTCCCACTTACTCATGCAAAGCAGCTGACGAGCTCAACTGCTCAGGAATCTCCATCGCACCCATCTTTAAGGGGATCAATGTATTTTGCTTGATTTTACTCTCACTTTACAATCGCCCGTGTTCCTGTGTGCTGCCAAGAGGAAGCCATGCACAGCTCTCCTGAAGCACATTCAGCAGAAGCACCCAGAAGAGACCGGCGCAAGCAGGAACGCAACCCAAGGACACCGGCAGAGAGGAGCGCCACAAGCCAAACGCAAAGCGCTTCATTTCAGCTGTCGGCTTACGTGACAACTGCGATCGCTGTCCCTCTGCAGCACACACAGTCACTCACAGCCAGCTGGGGCAGGGTTCGCCTTCCCCCAGTACGCCCAGAGACGCCTCGGGTTGGCATGAGCCCTGCCAGCACAGGCAGTAGCCACGCTTGCCCCCGCAGCACAGCAGAGCTTTGCTTTGCCCCGCACACCACTCGATTTTACCCAGCTGGCAGACGCTGGGTCACGGCTGCACGTCTGCCTCACTCATCCAAGCACAGAGGGAAGGTTCGGAAGCAGCATGTTAGGCAAGCGCGTTACCACTTCCCTCTAAAAGGGGAAAGGTGAGAGCTGTGGACCCTCGTGGGAGAGCTAAGGGCTCTTCAAGAGAAAATCCCCCCGCCAGGGCATCGCAGCACTGGAGCCGAGTGCCAGAGCAGCGCTCGACTCTGCCAGGCTGCCCCTGGCTGGGAGAGCTGCGGAGACCCCCAGGGCAGGAGCCCCGGCTGCTGAGAGCGGAGGAGGAGGAGAAGGCTCCGGGCTCCTCAGGGCATGGGAGGAGGAGGAGGAGAAGGAGGAAGAGGAGGAGGAGGAGGCGCCGGGCCTTCGGTTTCCTTGTGCATCTGCCGGGCACCGAGCGCCCTCTCCTGCCGTGTGCGAGGAAGGGGAGGCAGGTCCGTGTCCTCTCCGCGGGAAGGAAGATGCTCTGCTAAAGGGTGTTCCCAGGAGGCAGGTACCAAACTCCCCCCTCCCCTGCTGCTAGGAAGGAGTCTGGGAGCTTTATGTGGTTCAACACCCGAGTTCAATCCCCTTTTGGAGAGGGCACATCCATTCCCTCTCCTGTTTTACCCTGTCACTGCACTGACAGCCTGCAGAGGGACCAGTCACCCAGCCCAGAGCCAGCTCAAACAAGTTACCAAACGCCTGAGCCGGCGCAGGGAGAGCGGGAGCAGCGCTGCCGCACACCCCCCAGCATCTCCCACTAGCTCTCCGAGTGACGGATTTGACTCGCTCAGCCTCCAGCGCAGAGCACAAGCGCAAAGCAAAGCAGCGATGCGGCTCAGGCATCGGGGGCTATGAGAGCTGGCAGCCCGAGCTCTGCTGCTCGGGGAAGCAGAGGAACATCTGTCTCCTACGCAAGGCCCTTCCTCGGCATCCTTAAGGACACGCCAAGATGGAAAGAGCAAAATACTCTGGTTTTCCAATTCAGCCCTCTCCCCACATGTCTGAAGAGGGTGCTATGGTGAACCCCACCTTATGTGCGTGGTTAGAGCCAATTCACACACACCAAAGGTTGCCAAGCTTTTCTGGAAATATCCATCATTGCTGCCAGGATCAGGAGAAATTTTTTTTTCCCCCAAAGTAAATTTGGTGAGCTTTAAGCGGCTCAGTTGGGCTGGGCCCCATCTTGGCTACGGGGTCACTTGGTGCTTCTACGTGTTCTCATCCAGCCCACAGCTGTGCTAAGAGGCTTTGCTGGAACCAGTGCTCCCCCTGCACCCACCTCCCCTCCCCTCTCCAGCGGGAAACAAGGGGAAAACTCTCACTCTTTACAAACAAGACATTGAGAAGCAGACTTCCCCAGCAATTGCTTGCGTTACCTTTTCTAAGAAGCTGTCTTCTCCCTGAGAGCAGTGGGAAAAAGAGAAGAGGAAAAAGTATGGTTAAGAGAGGGAAGTACTCTCAGATTTAGCAGAAACCTAATTTGCATTACAAGAACCCACTGAATGCCAGGTCCTTCACACATTTTGCTGACATGGCCAAAGTTAAACCTGCGGTGAGAGATTTGCCTGCCAATTAGCAAAAATCCCGCTCACATGATGCACAACCTTGTCAGGATTTCTCCAAAGTCCTCCAAGGGGCCTTGCAGCGGCACTGTTCGCTATCTGGGCACACAGTCGGGCCACAGGCAGACGAGAGGTGTCCGCCAGGAAGAACTTCCCCTTCTTGAATCTTCCCGGTCAGAAATAAATATCCCCGTATTATTTCAGCCATCTTCCCTTGTGACCAGGCCGGAGATAAAACATTCGCTAGGCTAAATCTGTATTTCGGAGTGTGTGGCAGCTGCGGAGCTAACAGGCCCCCTAAGCAGCTTTGTGTATAGTCAGGGAAATGAGTGTTTGTGCTCAAAACCCCAGGCTGCTCGGCTGTCTCAACCTAATAGCATTAACACACTGCGAGGAGGAGCATGCCAAAGCCCCCTCCAGGCTGCGTGTCCAATCCCTCCGGCGACGCTGAAACACAGCATCCGTTCACCGGCGCGGTGCAGGCTGGCAGCGTGCGACATCGGTCAATGGAGTCCGCAGGAGGAAACAGAAGCAGGTTGCCCAAGCCGAGTTTTGGCGGATCGACCTTTCAGGGTGGGAGCAACTGAAACACATTCAAGGGCTGAGCTGGAAACACAGCCGCAGCCGCCACGGCACAGGGCATGCCTGGGAGGGAGCGGCATCTCGGGATCCTCTGTGGCTTCCGCAGTGCCTGCTTCCTTTGGAGGCTCACCGAGTTTTAACACAGCCACAACAGACTGCCCTCTTGCAGGGAACAGCTTGCTCCAAACACGAGCTGGCGCAGGTTCTTCTTCCAAGGCACAGGGGGAGGGACAGCAGTCACAGGTTTGGGACGCCAGATAGCCACGCCGCACAGGAGAGGCTCGTTTCGTAACTGGGTGAGTCATCCCAACAGTCTCACTACCACCTACCTGACTGCTTGCCCTGCTGTTCACCTCTCTTCCTGTAGCGTTCAGCACAATTAGCTCCGTGAGACGAACCTGCTCCTGACAAAGATTCTTCAAGAGGCTTTTTAAAGCCCACAGTAAGATCCCAAGAAAAAATAGGATGAGACACTAATACTGAAATCCCAAAGGCGAGATGCTCAAGCGTCAGCAGCTTCTCCCGGGAGAACCAGGAGAGCCATTCCCAAACAAGCTCCCACCTACACTTTGCTATCCTGCATCAAACTGCCTCTCACACCCTTACTGACCTGCATTCTCCTGATCTCCCTCTGCTGAAGACAACAGATACAGTCTCGCCAAGGCTGAGAAAAACGCCTGATGCAGTGAACGACAAGCCCTAACACAGGTACTTAAGTGCAGGAGGGAAAATGGTTCTTAATACACAAACACGCTGCCTTCCTCGCGCACGGTCTAAACATCAGCTAAATACACGTAACTGGACCAAAACGCGTCCGGGCTGCAGAGTGGTTGGCACGTGCGCCACTCTCCCTCGCACAAAGTGCTCAGCTTGTCCTGTCTCCAAGAATTTCTCAACGCACAGGTATGATCAAAACCAAAGACCTAAAATAGCTCTAACATGACAGTAGCTTTATAATCTCAGCAACTAAATTTTGCTTTGGGCCGTTACACATCGTATTCCTTGAGCGTGCTTAACATGTTCCGATTGAAGCACTGCAGTCGCACTGACCTCACTGCCACAAGAGACTGTTTCTTTGCTGCAGATACTGGGCCGGGGTGCTCTTCCCCCGTTGTTTTGCTTCCTGTGCTTCTACGTGTTTCCCTGAATAACAGAAGAAGGAAACCTACAGGTAAAGGACGCAGAAGAAGCCTCAAAGTACTCTTAGGAAAGTAATAGTGCACATCTGTGAGGGCAGAAGCTAAGAGTCCAGGCCCACGTTCCTGTCTATCAAGCAAGAAGTCAGTACTGAGCAGGAAAAAGCAGGTGGAAAAGCCACCAAGATCGATGAAACGCTTCAGACCGAGTTCAACATGTTTCCAGAACAAGACTGACTTTCAGTCGAATCCTGAAAAGTACGAGGAGCCCGAGGCCTGGATTAGCTGCCGGAGTTGAGGAGGCAAACACTGCATCTTGCCCCTGGATTCTGCTTAGCCTGATCTTGTGATTACAAAATCCAAATTCTGCTATAATAACAACAGCCTTTCTGTATGTCGGGCCTGTGAGAAAAGTAGACACCTAAACCAAAAGGTGGGAACGGGAAGAGGCAGCAAGGGGCACAGCGCAGCTGCTGAAGGGAAGAGAAAGAAGTGTAAGCAGATGGGAGCGGACGCCGCCAAACCTACGGATGTGAAAAAGCAGCAACTCACTGGACAAAAAAGATGCATGTAAGGATGAGACGAGAGGGAAGGTATCACATGTTGGCGAGACTAAAAGAACTGGGCTAATCTTTCAGGTGAACAAAAAGGAATGGCTTTCCTGGCTAAGCAAGAATGGCTAAGTAGGTTAAAACTCGGGAACCGCTAAACCTCACTGACGCAAGGCCAGGAAAGGCCATCAGAAGAGAGGAGTGAACGCAGGCTGAAAGCAAGAAGATCCCCAAAACGGGGCTTAGCCTCAGAAACAGCCATGAGATACCAAAAAAGACAAAAGGTGACTAGGGCAGAACTGCAGCCCCTCACACGCACACATCCTTCAGAGGGATGAATATGGATGCTAGGGGCCGGTGGGGCTTGGGGAGAGGAACGGTTATCTCTGCACCGCAGAAGCGCTTGCTCACTGCAGTCGGCGTGAGAGGAACCGGCCAGAGAGGCTGCGAGAGTGGCCATTTGCTGAGCCGTACTCAGCAGTACACTTAACAGCATCAAAGTCCTTTCTTCAGTCCTCCTGCTTCTGCTTGTTCCTTCCCTTGAGCAGGGCAACTGCCACAAGCGTCCAGAGGGAAAAGGATCCCGGAGCCCTGGTCACTGCAGAAGCAGCCTGGGCACCTCGGAGGAGACCTCCTCCGACACACCAGTGCCACCCAGCTGAGCCTGCCAGCACCAACATGGCAGTTACACAAAACACGAGGTGCTGGGATCACCTTTTTGTCCCACCAAACAATATTTAGAACCTACTCAGAAATAGGGGATAAAGTACAGGCTGTCAAAAGCGATCGGCTGTGGTGGAGGGAAATAATAGAGCAGCTCAAGCTCTGGAAAAAGTAAATCAGCTCAGAGTCGGCACAGCTGACCCAAGCTGAAGGCATTACTCCTGCTTTTAGGAGTAAACAGAAGGGAACACGCTCTCTCCCTGTTCAGAGAGCTGCTCCAGAATGCTGCTACTCACCAAGTCAATGAGTTTTGTGACTGGAACTTCTCGGATGGGTCGTCTCATTCGGCATAAGGCCTCCAGGGAGGTGCCAAAGCAGCTGGGCAGGTAGGTCCCACTGATGGTAAGGAAATAGTCCTTCCCTCGGTCCAAGTGAAGGACAAGAATATCCTCAATTTTATCCTCGCCAGAGTTCAGAAGGGTTACTGAGTCCTTACTGACATACACGTCCAGGGAGATGTCCGTGCTCTCATCTGCAACAGACAGGAGCCCTTAAGAACACGTAGACACTCTCCGAAAGGTACGACAAGGACAAACATACAGTGGCAGGCACAATGGCCACAAAACTGAGATGACAAACAGACAAGGATGATGGCAAGAAAGGTGAGACAGGGGAAAGATGGGAAGAACTGAACGGAGATGGGGTGGCAGTTGTGTACACACTGCAGAAACCGTGGTAAAACTCACCTGGCTCCAAGTAACCTTCACAAGGCTCGGCCCGGAGCCACGGCTTACAGTAGTGGGTGTCGTTGAGCTTTGGGATGAAGGAGAAGTGACAGGTGACCTGCCCGTTATTGGTGATCTGGAACTTCTGCTTCTGCAGCTGACGGAACTTCACATTCTCAAACTCAAACTGCAGAGCAAAGAGAAAACACAAATCACGCTAGTGGCCACGATGGGACACACAGCCAGGCACCCGGACTCCGCGGTGGCAACCCGTGACTGAGGAGTGCCCTCACAATGCAGAGCTCCTAACAGAAGACCTGCCAAGCAGCCAAGACGTCTCTTCTAATCCAATTCCTGATCATAATGGCTAAAGTTCAATTTCCTATAACCCAGTTTACCGAATCAACAACTTTAAAAGTAGTTCTAGCACTTCTAAGGCTGCTCTGTTTGGGAAGCGGACAGCGATTCGGGTTTCATCCTCACTTCTCTCCTGCTTAGCTCCAGCGAAGGAAGAAAGTCGTTCTCCATTCTGTCCATTAGACGAACGATGTCTTCAAACAACTTCCGATACTTCTGCTCATCCACAACCTTTACCTGCGGAAGATCAGAAAACACTCAGCAAAGTTTCTGACCAGCTTCACAGGAACTCTTTTGATCATGAGGAAACTGCAGAAGTGGAATATTTCTCTAAGCGCTTGCTACGTGCAGCAGAGGGGCTAAGAGAATTTGCACACATGGGTGCACTGCCAAGCTGCACATGCAACCTTACGCATATTTTACCCCTACAGATGTTACTAGGGTCTTTCTAGCCACTGATCACACTACTGGGAGTGATCCCTCTGGGACAGCATTGGCATCCTGCAGCATTACTCGTGATTCTCCCCAGGAAGAGGAGAAAGGCACTTCTTTAAGGGGACTTGAGCTACCTAGGGAGCAGGAGGAAGCAAAAATGGACACGGACTGTCTCTGTTCAGTAAGGCAGGAAACCCAAATCTGCTGCCAGCCATCCACCACCAAAGAAACACAGATGTGAACCAGTGACACGCTCTCTTAGCACATCAGTGGCAACATTGCAACAGCAGGCACAACTATTTACAGCTCTCTGCTGTATCTCCCTGCGGAGGACAGAAAACAGTAGCTCACCCATTCTAGTACTAGATATCACGGGTTATACCCCAGATGCTAAGCAGCATCACTAAAGCAGCTGATGGGAATGCCTCTCTATTTACTACATGACCGCACCTGCTCAGGTAAACTCCAGCAAACACCCGCGTTACCGTGGCGTAACGCTGTCCCGGTGCCACGCAGCTAAGCTGCACTGCACAGGACGCCCACAGCCTCTGAGCTGTTTGCTGAGCAGAGGCTGGCACAGCTGCCCAACAGCAGCGCACCTACACAGTGGACACACCTGAGTTTTATTTACTCAGTCCTCTTGCAACAGCATTAGCAGAGGTACCTTGACTATATCACCACCTCCCGCAGGAATGCAGGGCAATATTGCGATCCCACCCTAGCATATAAAAAAAAGAGTTACCCCGATGCGGAAGAGCGCGCTGACTGGTTTGTGGTCACTAGTCTTCAGGTCCATATGACTGCAATACCGGAGCTGATTTATGTTGCTTCCTCTCCAAAGGATTCGGTCACACCATGCTGGCACACGACACTTTCCACTACAAAGAAAAACAGGTTACCAGGGAAATCCAACAATCCTAATAAACCAACCAAGCTGTTCTCCTCTTCCCAGCCAGGCAGCTCCCTCCACCCCCACCATCAGTGACTGCATCAGCAGTGATGGAATGAGCTCTTATCACTTCCCTCCACTTGAATACTATATTCTGTCTTCTGCTGCCTTCCCCTTTCCCTATACAGTAGTTAAAATTCACGTCCTTTCCAGCATCAGGAAACAGAATAACCTCAGACAAGACCGGTTCCACAGCCTGAGGCCGTGTGTACGGTGACCCAAGCCACACCAGTTTCTTTTGCTGTCAGATCTTTCTGCCCACTACAATCTGATCCATCACTTATTGTTTCCGCTATGGAAGGTCTACTCAGCTATTACTATTATATTATGAAGACTGAATCCTGGGTTATCCTTCTCCAGATTAATTACTGTTCTGATTCATAAACACAGGCAGAGTAAAATCGATCACTATATGGTCTGAAACTCCTTCTTGGGAGCTTCTCCATTTAGAGCAAGCTTCTGCAGCAGATGCACAAATGTCTGTGGGAGGCACCAGAGAGAGAGCAGCAACCAGGAACCACTGCTGCTATCGCAGTGTAGCCACCCCGGCGGGCGTGCAAGTCAGGTGACAGGATGACTCAGAGAGAGCGTTTCCTTATCTCCTCAATTCCTTTTATACTGTTCATCTCTCCCTGGTAGCAGAAAAAGCCGTCCAGTCCAGGGCCGCTTGTGAGTTCACACTTTACCCGCCTTCGCCTATTGGAACCAGCAGCAACCCAGGTTGCAGGCGTGTGCCTGGTCAACGTATACAGGGTCTGCTTATTTCCGAAAGCAGGGGAAACGAAGGAGTACAGACTTGTCTGTGCACTCCAGCCATCACCACAACACCGTGGGGTATTTACAGCTCTAGGGAGCAGGAAATCAAGTTTTGTGAGAAAACGCTTTTTATGTCACAGGAAAACATGTCCATTGGCAGCTGATTTACCTGGAGTCCCAGCGATCTGTTTTAGAGTCATATTTATATGTGGGGATGAATTTGATCTCTCCCTCGGTGAAATCTGCAAATGCTTTCTTATGAGTGCGCTGAATATTCAGCTAAAGCAGAAAAAGAACACTTTAAAGAAACAAAACCAAAACCAACAAACCATCCCCCAACACACAGCAGAGCATCAAGAGCAGGACGACAGGCAGAGCAATCGCAGCCTGTGGCCATGGGATTCACCGGACATCCCCCAAACCACCCCTCAGACCTTATACCTTTAACAAAGGTAAAATTTCAACACATCAGTAGAATGTTTTCTAAACACACTGAATACAAATCAGCATAGTGCTGCTTAGCAGACCATGCAGACAGCATAAAACAATAGTTAAGGGAAATATTAATTGCTCCGCTTGTGCTAAACGCCTTCATTAGTTTTCAGGCTTAAGCATCACCGTCATTAATATTTCACTGCCAAACATTTTACCAAAAGCCTCCAGGAGTGCACTTGGCTCACAACCTGACACTGCCTTCCTTTACTCATTTAGTCTTCTGAAAAATTTCCTAGTTGTTTTCCTCACAAAAACCTAAGCTACAGCCGTTTGCTGCATGAAGTTCTGCAGTACAGCAGAAATGAGCTACGGAACAGAATCAATCAGGTTTACTGTTAAACTGTGTGTCAGAGATGATATTACACTATTTCTGTTCCTGTTTCACAGGTACAATCCTTCATCTTAAAGGCACATCTGGTGCTGTCTCGGTTTTCGGTGTGCTGCAAAGAAATGCTGAGCGGGGAAGACCAGAGCACAGAATTGAGGTCAAACTGGCTGAGCAGAGAGCCTTGGCCACACGCGCTGGCCCCCAAATCAATACCTCTTCCAGAACACTGATTACAGCAGCTTTTGTTGCTGTTACAAATTCCTATATTCTAGCTTGTGAGTGAGGAGAGAACTCTTCCAATCAGATGCAAAGACACTTCTACGGTGATTGCCCGAGTCATCCAGTTAACCCCGGTATCATGTACAATCTATTTTCGTTTAGGGGGTTGATGTCACCAGGACGCCCAGAGCTCTGCCGAGGGTCTAGCGTCTCTGTCTACCGCCACTTATCGCAGAGCGTCTGCCAGCTCCTCCCAAGCACGGCCACATCTTAAACGAAGGCGGCCTCACAGGCACAGTGCAGTCGTGAGCGCAGTTCACTGACCTGGTCGTACGTCAGCAATTTCTGAAGCTCATTCTTACTGATGAGACTTTTCACTTCGCTGGCATCAGGGAGACAAAGCCTGTAGTTCAAGTCTCCTAGCCAGATGACAACACTGAAAGCACAGACACACACAGAAAAGAAGAGCCAGCAGTTACTACCGCAGGCTACACAGGGAAGAAGGGGCGCAGGAGAATAAATGGTTGGTTGCTGGTGATTAAGGTTGAGACACGTGGAAGACAAAAGCGGACACGAGAGATGGAGTCTGACAGCAGAAGTTTCCAGTGGCAGCAGATACTACAGTACAAAGTCCATCTCCTTTGGAATCCCACATGGGATTGAGACTTGGTTTAATGGGAGATACCTCAATCTGACAAAAGCCTGAGAACACCATCAACTCTCCAATGAAGCGAAACCAGTGTATCTTGCCAAGCTTCATAACCTCTCAAGCTACACAAAATCCATCTAGTATTCAGGCTCTTCTTGTGTACAGACGAGGACAGTGACAGATCTCGTCAAGCAGAGCCTGCTTGTCAACCAGTTCGGCAGGCTGACGCGCATGTATCTGCGTGCTCATACCCCGTGTCATACCATGGTTTTACCAGTTTGTTTTCCACCGCCTTTCTTTCAACCAGATCAGGCCACTACTGTATCATCCACCTAGCAAAGGCTGACTGATGCAGAACTGGCAAAAGCAGAGTTGGGTTCCTGTTGACTTTATGACCTCCAGAGTGCCATTGTCCTATCTCACCCATCAGCCGTACCTCATCAGCACCTGCTCTTACTCTGCTCCTCTCTGGGCTTTCAGACAGACCTACAGCCTTCTCAGTACCAGCAGCTAAAGAACCACTTCTGGTATTTACTCCACAAAGGTTTCATTTAAAGATTAAAATCTAAACCCCTCTCTAGTATCAAAGCTCCTCCTGTTTATAGTCACACCTCAAAATTTCCATTAGTGGATTATCAAGGATAATCTAACATTTGAAGTTTTTTCTGTACTAATCCACTCTACATTTTATTTTCAGTTTTTAAATGGTTTAAATATTAACTACAGAAGAATCAATCATTTGTATCAGGTTATAAAAAACTTCATTTATAGTCTTTGTTGTACGCATGTTTGAGTTTGATTTGGGTTATTCAGCACCACTGTCACCTCATTAAAAATAATAGTAATTAAAAAAAATCAAGTCTTGCCTGCGTATCATACAATTAATTTAAAAAGAAACTGAAACAGCAAGTGTAAGCATTTGTTACTCAAAAAAGCCTAAACAGCACAGCCTCTGCCCATCCTGCTATCCCTTTTCTTCCCCTACTCATACTCCCACTTCCCATCACAAAAAAACCCTCAGTTTCTTCAAACCTTGTACCGTTCCGCCATTGACTCAGGAACGGTGCCTGCTGAAATGGAAGTATGGTACACATCATGGAGGGAAAGGGCCGTCAGAGACGGGCTGCACAAGTCACCGCAGCAAGGTGACCACGTAGAATGAGTGCAGGAGCTCTAGCACACCAGAGGCCTTGGCATTTTGGGTTATATTATTAAGCCAGAAAACTTATCTGTCCAAAATCTTCTGTTGCTGTGACTCTGACTTGATTTGGGTTATTCAACACCACTTCAAAAGGGAAAACAGCAAAATAAACTTACTCGTGTTTCATGATGTTGAGCTGAGGTAGAGTATCATCAGGGGTTATAAAACTCATCCGAGCACAGATATCCTTATAATCCTGATTTCGCCGCTCGAAGTCCTCCACGTGAGCAGCGAGGTGGGAATTGACAACGCAGAAGGTGGTGTTGTGGAACACGAACCTCACTGCCACACCGCCCTTGTTGCCCTGGGGAGAGCAGCACCAGAGGCCGTTAGGGAAGGCGGCAGGGAGCAGATGGACGTGGTACAGACAGCTGAGCAAAACCGGACTGTGCCGTTTCTTGCATGGATACACGGAAGCGACGAAGGGGCCGTGGTGACTTACCATCTTCCCCATGATTCCTGTGCCCACGGACTCCGTCATGATCTCTCTGATATTGCTCAGCTGATCCTTCTTAGCAAATATGAGCAACATCATCCCAACCAGACGGACCACTTGCACCTGTGAAAATAAAAGAGATCCCGAGTCCCAGAAAGGCAGTGGAAATGCAGTTCCGATTTGCCTGTTCCACCTGATGTTCCGCTTCTCTGGCTCTCCCCATTCCTCATCACGTTTTGTACTCAATCCCTGCTTGCAAGACCACCCAAAGGACCTCCTGGGTTCTGGAGGACAATCTACCACCCTCCAACAGCTATGGGCTGTGCTGAGCTCACTGCAGTCCCCACTCTAGTGCTTCCCTACAAACGGGGCTCTCTTGCGAAGTAACAGAAACTTTACAAACACACAGTAGATCTGCTCACGAAGTCGCAGCCTTTTGCTCTAATCACCAAAACAACCAGAGGAAGATCCCGAGCGCTCTGGTTAGGCACGTCGCAGAGAGCTGCTGGCTACGGCTGTCGCTGAGGGCTGCAGGTCCAGCTGGGAGCTGGTGCTCACCTTTGCTTACTCAGGACTACAGCGCAGCCAGTGACACGCGCCAGAGGGGAATGGACAGAAAAGTCCGTATTTCCTGAGGCAAACGTGCCTGACCCATGGGGTACCAAAAGGCAGCCATCTCCGAGCAAACTGTTCGCTCTTCAGAAAACACTGGTTCTCTAAAGCAGAGAGTCTTTTTCTGGAGCTAAGAGGTTCTCCTCGTCTGCAGAGCTCAACCCACAGGTGTTCACACAGCGCTGCCGTGCACTGGCCCAGCAGGGACCTCAGCTCTGCCACCAACTCTTTCACACATGCTAAGCCCATGCACTTCCCAGTCCGTGGCCTCCCAGTACCTTCAAACAAGTGGGGCCACAACTCTGAAAGCCAGTGACAAGGCCTAATCTTCTTGAGCACAGTCTACGTGCTCACTTTAGAGGCATAAAAATATTAAGATTTCTTGGGAGTAAGTCTACGTAGTGAGGGACGAAGCTGAAACCAGCGAATTCACCTGGAAGAGCCCAAGTACTCCGTCCACTCTGCTGGACTGGAATTTGCATGAAACCACAAGTCTTATCTAGGGTTTCAGTCACTTCCCCCTGCCTGCGGCCATATCCTGTTCTCTGCCTTCCGTGTAGTGGGAGAAATTTGCCTAAAATTCAATTAAAGCAAAGGGACAGGAACATGAGCCTCTCTGCAGCTCAGGTCATGACCCCTGGCTCCCTCTGGACGAATCTCGGTTCAGCAAGGTGCTGTTTTCCTGCTGTGATCACCTCTAACGCGTGCCACTGAGCTCAACTCAAAGCAAGGAGGACAGGGGTGTGACAGTGAACACAAGGGCTAAGGAGGAAGAGGAAACTAGTTAACGTATTTAGGGCTGGTACCTACAGCAGAAAAGTTTGCTACAGCAGAGATAAAAAGCAACGGCTTGCTCTAAACCAACCAGAATAAAGTCCTGCTGCCACAACTGAAACAATTCTGTTGCGAGGCAGCAGGCTCTGGAAGATTTCGCCTCATAAATTATCCCATTCCTTCAAGGAAAGGGGGGATAACACATTCATTTAACATACCAGCTCGAGACACACCTTGCTTCTATAATACAAGTGTGAAAGGGTAACACAGATAAAGAATTTGAATCCGCTGCTATGATTCCACTGAGCATACTACTTCCCTGACACCAACCTTGTATTTTATAAAGTTATTTCGATCCCCATCTTTACAAATTTCTGCTTCAAAGTACAATATCCCCCTACAACTGTGGGGCAGAAACACAGACTCTCCAGATTTAATTTGGCATACTTGACACACGCACCGGTACACACATGCCAAGTATAATGCATCCTTGGTTTCTCCAGTCACCGCTCTTCGGGTCAGGTGAGGAAAGGGGAAGTCCGTTTCTGTTTTCCTTCCAATCATGCAACTCTATGACAAAACCCCACAACACTGAACAGAACTCACTTTCTTATATTTAGCCTGAGGGTGCAGGGACTTCTCCACAGCAGCCATCCATTCTTGCTCCTTTACAGAATCAAAGTAGAAAAAAGCCTCCGTGCTGAGGTCCAGCTCCTGGAACCTAAAAAACCAAGGCAACTTAGCACATCCCACCTCTCCTACGGATCACCCTCCTCCTACAGAAGGTCCAATGTGAAACCTCTAGCAACAGCTCTTCTTGGAAGAGAAGCTCCTTATTCCCCCTTGCTAAATAAAGCAGCAGAGTTTCATCACAGTGCCTCTGAGGGCCTACTGCAACACACTCCAGCAACCATCTCCCTGAGAAGTATTACTTTAGGCTGAGGACAACCAGAGAGCTCCGTGGATGCCTCAAGGAAAATCTATTTTGCGATGACATGCCAGGCTCATTTAACCCAATACTCTGCCTCATCCAAATGGCTCTTTCCCCTCAGACAGCTCTCCTGAGGTGTAGCTCAGCCTTGTGGAACCTCTGAGAACATGACAGGAACTTAAAATAAATAGAACCCACCAGCATCCAAGCAAGAGCAACAAGAAACCCAGCACCGTAAGTAAATACGAGGTCACTGCCACTCACCCGATGCAATAGAAGTCTGGAGGCTCTGTGTCACACACCAGCCAGGGCTCCAAGCTGCTGTCTGGAGACTGCCCGTTCACATTCCACGTTCCCACAAAAAATCTACAACACAAAAGCAGCTGAACTGTTAGAAAACACAATAACTGCACCAGCCCGGTCTCTCCAGTGCACGCACAGCAATATTCAGGCTGGGAGCAGACACAACACACGAGCTGTCCATGCGCAGGGCCATGCCAACTATGGGGTAACTGAAAATTCTTCTAGGCTTGGCTCATTTTCAGTGACACTCATCTCACGGATTTTGCAAAATGTTACAAAATTAAAGACATTTCACTGGGGCCAGCGAACATCTGGCTCTTTTAACATCATGTCATGCGGGGCAACACTAAGACAGTGTGGTGGGACAGCTGCCTTTATCCTCTTTCTGCCCAACTGCTTCAGTCTTACTCGAGGGTCAAGAGACCTGACACACACAGGGGAAAAGATGCAAAAGAAGAAGCTGCACTGCAGGCACTTATCGACTCCCAGTCTGCGCCGAGCCTGGTTTAGCCACCCAAGCTGGCCACACGTCAGCGGCTGTCAGATTTCAAACCTGGGTTAGATCTGAGTTCACAGACGAGATTAAACAGCTTCGTCTCCATGCACCCTGCCGCTCAGTCACAGCTCTAACCTGAAGTTGTGAAGGTTGACGTACGCCTTCTCTTTCTTAGCAAGCACATGTTTGATGAGGCCTTCTCTTTGTCCCGACTGCGTGCTGGGCAAAAACATTTTGCGCATAGTGTTGGTCACTTTTGGCTGGTCTCTTGATGTACCTTCTCTCTCTCGGTGAAATCTAGGAAGGAAGCAATAGCAGAATCAAAACTGGTTCTGCTGTCTAGGAAGAGAAAGAGAAAAGGGAACAGATTCACCATGTTACTTACTGCCTATTTGGAGGCACAGGAGGAGGCGGGGGCTCCCGGCGAGATCCCGTTTGGTGGTTTTGCATGTTTCTTTTCTCTTCTAGGCTCAGAGCATTGAAGTCATCCTCAAACTCCAAAGCTCCTATAATGAAAAAAACCAAGCACAATACCCTGAGAAACAATTTAAAACAGCTCAGATCAAGAAAGAAAAAAATGTAACTCCACAGAAAATCAAAAAGGAATATATTGACTCTGATGACTCTGGGAATGAGAGAAAGAGGTACTAACCACAAGCCAAGGCAGGAAGGAGCTTAACGCACACAAACCAAGGCACCAGGCAAAGGATAGCACTCACGAAGGAATGAATGGTCCAGGGCAACAAAATCCAAAGACCGAGATGTTTTACTCTGTGCAGGGCAACGCAAAGCGAGGAAATGGGGCAGAGGCCGGACTACTGAGCACAGGGTCAGACACAGCTCCCTGCCCCTGACTGCCCCATTACTCTACGGACCACCGAGCGTACAAAGGTGACAGTCAGTTCAATACCCGAAGAAGAGGCCTGCGATAGACCTGGGAGGTTCTTCTCCACCTGATGCCAGCTGGCTGAGTCCTTAGGTTCGGGAAGAGAAGCTTTCAGGTGGGCTGGAAAAAAAAAAATCAGCCCTGTGAGAAACTGCTGGCAGTCAGAGGATTTCACAAACACAGCTACAGCTCTGCCTACCTTCCTGTATGCTCTGCACTTCTGAAAGGAATCCTAAGCAACGCTCCTCATCAGGGATTTCAAAGAGCCGCTCCGCTGTCTCATCACCTTGTATCCGGACCTTACAGCCTGCTTCAAGCATAAACACAGACTCACAGAGTCAGTCAAGGCTGGTTCACAGATATTACGCCCCGAGAGTGACCAGGCTTTCTAGATACCCTTGTGCTCACCAATGAAAGCCAACTTCCAGCTATTGTTTCCGATGGAAATCTGCACCTAAGCTAGTTTCCCTGTGCTTCTGAGATCCCGCCCCGCCCCACCTCCCTCGGTCTATCATCAGCCATGTTTTCCTGGTTTTAGGAATACTTCTCCCTGCCGCAATCTTGGAGAGAAGAGCTCTAAAAGTAGTAAGAAAAATTTCTTGAAAGGGAAAGCAGAATCGGTGACCAGACAGAGCGTTGTCAACGCTGAAAATGGCAGACAGTAACCCAGGCTCAAGTACAGGACAAAGAAATGGAAGGGAGATGAGGACGGTTCAGAACGCAATGCAGGGCCTTGAGAAAAGATTTAAGAAGTTAAAGCTTGATCAATTGCCAATGCTTCAATCTGGGCATTTAAAACCGTGTTTGTCACGACAACTGACTGTCTAAAAGAGCCAGACAACAGCATTAGAGGAAATACAATCCCTGCTCGATCAAAAGACAAACACAAAGTATGGAGGAAGATTATGAAGTGGTAGGTAAACTATGCATGCATCAGCGCCCAACAGGCAGCCTGGCTCCCGACAGCAGCTTTAGCCACCCAACTACAATTATAAAACTTACTGTTTGTAGCTATATCAATCAGTAGAGTTTCTTCCGCCTCTGGAAAAGAGAAAAACAGGATCAAGAGAGTTGACACTGAATGCTGCAGTAATTGAGCACTCAAAAAAGCATGCCGCCTGCTACTAGCCGCAAGACTCCTAACAAAGGAACAAACAGCTTTAATTTACACCTGTACTGTTAATAACAGCTCTGGCAATCTGGACTGTTATTTCCCACAATCAAAGTGGCACATGGGAGATCCCTAATATTCAGAGTTCCTGCACACCTTGATGGTTTGTTCCACATCAGTGTAGCTCCTCTGGGAAAGGCCAACCTGACAATGAACTTCAGAGCTTGCCTACACAGCAAAAATGATGGGCAGAACCACGCTGAAGGGTACAAACTAATCCAGGCAAAGGTGCTTTTAGTCCTGAACAAGCGTTTGCCCCAGGGACACACACTGCTATTTAAGTTCCTCCAAGACAAGGCCTAAAGCTCCTTCCCATTCCATAGGCAGCTCTTTGGACTTGACAGCTTGCCAGATGTTACAGGAGTTCTGATCTGAACATGAAGGAATTCAACTAAAGCTCCCAACTTTTGCCGTTATGGAGAAGACAGGCAGACAGACATCTGCAGACATGAAAATTTCAGCCACTGCAGACAAGTGCTGAACGTGCTGGCTCTGTATGATGCCAATCCCACCACTCATCTGAACCAGCCAAGTTCCTCACAACTCTATGCTGACATGGAAAGAGTACCCATTCGGATGAGGAAGAAGCGGGATTCCATTAACTGCAAGTTTTAGTTTCACAGAGAAGCATTCAATCTGTATGGGTGCCCAGGAGGCAGGTCAAGAAACACCACTAAATTCGTGTTTTGCTAATAAACAGCAGTGGAGATAAACAGCAGTGGACTCCTGCCACCACAAAAGAGCCCACTCCAGGAGAGTCAGTACCTTGTACGCATTTAAAGCGGCTGTTGATGGGAATGTAATCCGGATCAGAGTTTTCTTTCTCCTGTGAATGGATAACTATCCTGGAGACAGAAATAAAGGCTTGTAAAAACACAGAAGAAACAACTCCCTCCTCATAAACAGGCAAATGTTGATACAGCCACAGTATTTACAGAGAAACGCAATGTTTGATTTCTATTGCTGTAATCTCAGGATGGGAGACAATGCTCAGAGCCACGCAGGATGTGGGTGCAAACACATGAGCGTGCGGTGAGAAATTAAGCGCTGTTCAACTTTCACTGCCACAGAGCAGAATCGGCGTTAGGGAGGCACTGACTTTGGCTCCTCGGAGGAACCCAGAGTGGGAACGCACAGCCAGAAAGCCGATTTCTCCTCTCCCCGCTCGCGGGACACCGTCTCCCGTGCCGGAGGGAGAACACCGGGGGAAGAGGCGGCTGCCAGAACACGCTCTGCCACTGTCCCCTCTCTGAACACAGCGGCTCAACAGCTTTAAAGTTTCCTGACACAGCCACAGCGGCCGGGAACGGCTCGTTTCTCTTCCACCGCCGCCGAGGCACCGGGACGCCCTTGGCGACCCGGTGCCTCG
>VUYV01000543.1:137917-159467 GCA_008711295.1 Anarhynchus alexandrinus
TCCGTCCCCAGGACCCCAAGAATGTCCCCAGCCCCCCACACCACCCCCAGCACCCACCCCGGCCTGTCCCTGACACCCTGCAGTGTCCCCGCGCTCACCCAGAGCCATTGAGGGGACACACGAGTGGGTGGCAGACGCTGTCAGAGGCCCCAGCGGAGGGGGTTGCGTGGGTCCCGCGCTTGCCAGTGTCCCGTCGAGCCACCCGAGGGGTGTCAGGGGGTGCCTGTGCCCCCCCCCCCCCCCCCCCCCGGGGGGTGGCGGGGGGGGCCGTGCCCCCCCCCCCCCCCCAGCACCCTTCCCCAGGGCTCCGGACCCCCCTCGGCAGCCGCAAGAACCATCATGCACAGGCAGCCGTCAGCAGGGAGCAGTTTACCAAGCTGGCCAGATTAAAAAGTACAACATTCAGAAAGTCCGCGCTATGGCGGGACCAGGGGACGCCGCCGCCAGCGCTGGCCGGGCTCTCCCCAGGGACCGCGAGCCGCTTTTCCTACAGCGAAGCAGCCGCAGAAACGGTTCTGCACCCACAGCCGGAGGGAGGAGGAAGCGAGCGGCCAGGGACGAGCTCTCGGCCCGGAGCCGGCCCTTTCCACCAGGAAGAGCCCATTCCTCCGGCCGGGGAAACGAGGATCTCCGTCCCATGGCCCGACCGCCGACTCAGCAGCCAGGATTCACCCCGGGCCTCCCAGACATTCCTTATCCGGTAGCAGACGGCCGCTTTCGCTGCCAGCGGTGCTGGGTTTTTGCCGGGGTGTCCCCACCCCGTGCTTGTCCCCAGCCCACTTTGCCGGCTGCTGTCCCCCCGCAGCCGCTAACGCTCCCACCGCCTCTGCCGCCGCCACCGGTTTCCTGAGCAGTCATGTGCAAAATGTACCCGTCCCCAGAGCTTCCCTCTCCCGTCCCCAGGGCCCCGTCCCCGCCATGCCAGCACCCTGCCGCCACCGGCCCGGGAGCAGCAGGAGAGCTGGTTGCCATGGGATGGGGATGGAGCATGGAAATTTAATAAGAGGGTTTTTTTCTTTTTTTTTTTTTCCTTTTTTTTTTTTTTTCCTGAGTTTCTCAGCCTGGATCTTAATTACAGGCTTAAATCTGCAACCCCGGGAGAGGGAAGGGAGGGAGCAATGTGCAAGTAACGGTAGGGAGGGGAGGGGGAACCAACCGCAAGGAGCGCGGAGCCTCATTTAGGGTCAAATCCAGCACGTGGGTGTGTGGATGGGGAAGTGTTCGCGGCGGGCTGTGCTCCCCGGGGCCCAGGCTGTGTGCAGAGCTCCTGGGGGGGGGCAGAGACCCCCCCAGACTAGCCCTGGCCCCTTGGGGGGGGGCAGCTGTAGCGCTGCCGTGGTGCCTTCCTTTCCCCGCTGCCGCCCGCATCCAGCCGCATCGCTCTCCCCCACGCACAGGAGGGCTGGGCACGCTGGCGCTTGCAGAAATATATCAAGAAATAAAGCGGAAATTTTCCTAAACACCCTGTTTCTTTGCCAGCCGCAGTCTGGCCCTTTCCCTCTTGCCAGGGGCGCGCAGCCGCGCTCGTGCACAGAGCTGGGGCCGGCATCTCCGTCCTGCCCTCCTCCTGAGATCTGTCCCTGCCCCGCTGCCCCTCACCGTGGCCGCTGTCACCGCGAGCCGGGGCTCCCGTGCTGGAGCCAAGCCAGGAAGCAGCCGCTGGGGACGAGGGGGACGAATCCCACCCTGCGCCCTCTGTTGTGCCCCGGGCAAGGGCTGGCACCCCAGCCGGGGACGTGCAAAACCCAGGCTTTGGCAGGGCTGGGCAACGCGGCCGCGCCAGCACCGCATCCCCCCCTGCAGCACTGCGGCACGTGCCACCTCCTCGCAGCACCCACGCAGGCAGCCTCGCAGGCACACACCGCGTGGGCTCTGCAGCGCAGCTCGGTCCCGGCCCACGGGACACTCAGGGGGAGCACAGTTTGGCTGGCTCGGGGACCCGCGCGTGCCAGGGGGACGGTGGCACTGCCAACAGCACTCTCTGGAGAGCGGTGGGGTGCAGCCCCTGCTTTGCCAATGGCGCTGGCACGCATCCTGCTCGGCCTCGCACAGCTCCCCTGCAGCCAGCGGGCACGGGCAGAGCGGTGGGTAGCCACCGAGGGACCCCAGGGGTCACCTGGGAGGTGGCTCAGGTGACATCTGTCTGGGTTTGGCCAACAGCTCGCTGGCAGCCCAGGACCTCCAGCGGCTGAGGCGGCAGATGCGTGCAGGAGACGCTGTCGCAGGGTAATTTGGTGCGATGCAAGAGGCAGAGCTGGGGAAGGGCTCTCCCGGGCAGCGCTGGCCTGCCGCAGCCCGCCCTTCCCGCAGCCGCAGGGCCGCCCGCACCCCACGGCACCCCAAGTCGACAGCCCGGTGCCGGACCCGCTCACGCCGGGAGGCTGCCAGGGAGCGGGGAGGCTGGCGGACCTCCGCCTGTGGTGCGGCCGGCGCGGCGAGGCTCCTCGGGGCCGGCGGCGGGGGCGACCCTGGGGATTGCTTTTGGACCGAGAGCTGAGGAGCTCTGAAATGCAGCATTTCGGGGGCTTTTGAGGGGCTGGGTTTTGGCTTGAGGTCGTCGCGCTGGCTGCGGGCGCCGGGGTGCCTGTTCCCCGTGCGGTGGGGGAGGATGCTCAGGACGACGAGGGGGAACCGCTTGTGGCTCTTCAAAAGCAACCTCAATTCCAGCTGGCCCCCTTACGTCTTCCCAAAGTACGTCTCCGTGTATCCAGCCGAACTCAAGCCTGGGATCTTTGCCTGGGAAACTCAAGGTACAGTGTCAAATGAAAGAGAATAAAACATCATCACCACTGTGCATTAGAAAAGCCATTTAAAGTACCACATGCCGGAGTGATCAAACAGTTTCAAGCTAGCTTCGCTGCGGGCGCTGAGCGACGCCGGGGGCTGCAGTCCTGCTCTGCTTCCCGAGCAGGTGCCTTCGGTCCCGGGAGCCAGCTCAGCCGGGGACGGTCCCAGCCGCGGTGCCGCCTCTTCCCTCCTGGAAAGGGCCAGAGACGCGGGGGCTCGGGCTCCCAACGCTGCCTCTCGGCCGGCGGCTCTCCAAGGAAGAAACAAAAGCAGAAGAAAATCCCTGGTGGGACTCGTGGGCTCACCCGGGCAGCCAGGACACCCCTTCCGCAGCAATCCTCCCTCTGCAGCCATCTCCAGCCCTTCATGGCCAGAAGGGACCACGCAATGTTAGGGCTGGCTTTTGGGGCTGTTTGCACCGTCTAGCTCGGGGGCAAACTCCGTCATGACCCTCCGAGCCAGCGGGTTTGTGGTCTTGAGCAGTTCAGCGGCAGACGGCCGGGTACCGGGGCTGGTTTTGCTGCCCTTCTTCTGGAGCAGGGCTTTAAAGTCTTCGTTCCTGCTGGAAGACTTCCCGGTGCTGCCCGCTGCTGCCGGGGACTCGCCGGTCGGGGAGCCCGACGTCTTTACGGGCGAGTGGGAGTTGGGCCGGCTGCCAAAGGTGTCACCGGGCTCCTTCCGCCCCAAGACCTTCCTCTTCGACCTAGGCACCAGAGAGACACGCGGTGGGAGCAGCCCCGGGCAGGAGCCGCCATCCCTCTGGATGGGGCGAGGTCCTACAGCAAGGAGCACGCTGCCAGCCCAGCAGCGGCTGTTGCTCTGCCGGGGCAAGAAGACAACCCGTGGACGGCAGGCGATGCACCTGGCTGCCGGCAAACGCTCTCCTGGCAGCTAGGTCCAACCTGCCCCGAGGCCGATGGAGCAGTGGACCGCCCCCCCCTGCAAGCTGGTGACCCAGCCTGGCCGCACGCTCAGGGTGCTTAAATTCAGAAGCGCTTGAGGCAGCAACAGCCGGGTCATCCCCAAATGTGAGCATTGGCCCCGGTGTTGAAAATTGAAGGTGTTGTGGCGGTGGAGGGGGGGCACACTCCGACACTGCGACGGCGGCAGGACGCAGGAGGTGCGGGGGGCTCTGCCCACCCAGTGCCACACACCAGCCCTACCTGTGGATCACGGTGAAGAGATCCTCTGTGGTGCGGGACGTCACGAACACGTCGTCGTCCTCCTCCGCGATGGAGTCGGCCGTCTTGTCGCTGGCGAAGCTCTTCTCCTCCGTGCCGGCCTCCGCTGAGCTGCCTGCGGGCGGGGAGGAGAAGGCAGCCATGAACCACGCTGCACGGGCATGGGGGGGACCCCTGAGCTTGGGGTGAAACCCACCGGAGGAGCGGGGAGACCCTCACCTTGCTCCGAGGCCGGGTCGCCGGCTTGTCCTGTGCCCAGAGCCTCCGGGGACGGCGGGTCCTCGGCGTCGGGGTTGCAGCAGGCAGGGTCGACGTCCAGCGTGATGATGGGGCTGGGGGTGGGCGCGGGGTCCCCCAGGCCGGCTCCCAGCTGCGCCGGGGCCGGGGCGAGTGGCAGGTAGAGCACGCTGGGTTTTTTGGGCACTGGCGGCGGCACCTTGGACTTCCTCCGCTCCCCCTCGCCGGCACCGCTCCGCTCTGGCCGCGGCTCGTCCTCCATGCTGCCCTGCGAGAGCCGCCGGGGTCCCGCCGGGGCCAGGGGTGAGGGGGGCTCCCCCAGACCCCTCCTCAGCTCCCCTTTCCGCAGCACCACAAAGCCGTCCTGTGGCAGCCCCTTCTCCTTGGTGGCAGCAGCCGGTGGCGACGTGGGGGACAGGGGACCCTCCTCCCGCAGAGCTGGGGGCTTGGGCAGGATGCTGGGGGGCCGCTTGGCCAGCGGCGGCTTCTCTGCCACCGGCGGCTTCACCTTCCTCTCCGGCCCCAGGCAGGGACCGCGTGGCGGCTCCTCGGCGTGCTCCGGGCCGTCAGCGTTGTCCTCCGGCTCCGAGCGGCTGATGGAGCGGAGGCGGACGGAGCGCAGGTCGGACTGCGTGACCACGGGCATGATGGGCGTGATGGGGCTGGTCTTCTGGGCCAGCTTGGTGCCGAAGGTGGAGTCGGAGTGGTGCCGGCTGACCTTCGTCTTCCCCTTCAGGGAGATTTTCAGCCCTGAGAGGTCGAGGTGGGCGGGTGGCGTGAGCGGCAGGTCAAAGGACAGCCTGGACTTGGGGCTCCTCTCCATGGGGGACGTGGGGGGCAGCGAGGACTTCCTCTCGGGGACCAGCGGCCTCACCCGCACCTGGTGCGGCGAGTGCCCGAGGATGGCGGAGGTGGGGACGGTGGGGGTCGGGGTCTCCGACTGGCTGGAGTACCCGCTGGATGGGGACATCAGCCCTGTGGGCCTGCCTGGGGAGGAGGTCTTGAGGTCCGCCTCGGCGGAGAGCTGGGAGGGCGTCGTGGCCCTGGAGATGGAGGGGGACGTGAGGGACTCGGAGCTGCCCCGTGCCTTGGCGCACTCGATGGCCGTGGTCCCTGTGGCCGTGCTCGAGCTGGAGAGGGACCGGTAGGGATCCCCGGTCTTCCAGTCCGTGAGATGCCACTGGTGGGGGGCGGCCGTGCCGTCGGGCTCCCTCCCCACGCTCCCACGGGGGTCGGCGTGCACCAGCCGGTGGCCCTGCGGCTCCTGTGGGATGCACAGGCTCTTGGGTCGGTGATCCTTGAGCAGCACCGGGCCGGGCTCCACGGCGTCATCCTGCCCCTCTTTGATCAGAGAGACGCTGCGCGTGGGCGGCGAGGGCTTCTTCTTTGCCTTCTTGAGGGAGATGCTCTTGGAGCGCCGCCGCTGCTGGCCCTCCTGCTCCAACCCCAGGGAGACGTTGTCGGTGCTGGTGCTGCCCTCGGAGCTGGCACTGGGGTAGCCCAGGGCGTAGTTGGCGCTGCCGCGCCGGGTCTCGGCGTACGCAATGTCCACAGAGCAGAGGGAGCCCGAGTCGGTGGGCACCGACAGCGACCGCTCGCGGAACCGGCACCCTGCCCGCTCCACCCCCAGCCGCGACGGTTCCACCGCCGGCTCCGGCTCATCTTGGCTTCCCGGCAAGAGGTTCACCTTGGCTTCTCGGCTCGCGCACCTCTGGCCACCCCCGGAGGTGGTGGGGGACTCGGGCACCGCGCCGGAGAAGGAGCTGGGCCCGTTGCTGCCCACGTGCTCCTCGGTGGCGATGAAGAAGGAGGCGGCGGCAGCGGGCGAGCCGGGGCTGGGCGATGGGATGGAGCCGCCCGGCGAGGTGCAGATGCCCCCCTTGCCCTGGCCGGCGGTGGGGCTGGGGGGGCCCGCGTAGCCCAGGGCGCTCCAGGGCGGGGGGAAGGGGGTGCCCTGCGGCCCGTTGCAGGCGCCAGCGCAGGGGGTGGCCGTGCCGTCCATGGCGGTAGGTGGAGGACAGCAGCGGGCCCCGAGGTCGCTGAAGGTCTTCCTCAGCGGGGCAGAGAGGGGCTGGCGGGGGCTGATCTCCTGGGGCACCTTCACCCCGCTCGTGGCCTCGGGGACGAAGCTGCAGGAGAGGGACTCAGCGATGGGCGCGTGGGTGTTGAATGTGGGGCCGTTGGCGCCGCCTGCGAGGAGAGAGACAGCCCGGGTGAGCATGGTCACACTTCGCTCTCTGCCAGCGGGTCAGTGGCATGGTCCTGCCCCGCGTGCCATGGGGCCAGGACTGGTCCCACCCCGTGGCCAATCTCTGGGGCTGCATCTCTGCCCAGGCACGAAACATGTCCGGGTGGACCCGAGGGGACGGGTCGACACCTTCTTACCAGATGCTCTCCTACCCCGTGTACTGGCACGGCCATAACCCAACTGGGGACAGTCCCTGGCCTGTGTTAACCCTCTGTCTGTTGGCTGGGACATGCCATGAACAACTTAGCAGCCACGGCGGGAGTCTCCATCTATGGGGACATCGGCCCCACGGTGACCAAAGTGCTGCCCCAATGCTGCCCCGTAGTGGGGACACAGATGGGGACCAGGAAGAGCAGAGCAAGGCATTGCCATCTGGGTCGGGGAGGGACGTGATGGCTCACAGTGCCACCTCATCTCAGAAGAACCCGGATGGGGAAGGACCTGGGGATCCCGCTCAGAGCACACCCAGCAGACCAGGACTGCGGGTTGAGGTCTGACCACCTCCAAGGGAGGAGCCGTGACAACCTTTTGGAGGTTTCACCACTGTCACGGGGAAAAACCTTCCTCCTACGCAGTGACAATTCCCCTTGGTGCAGCTGGTGCCACAGCTTCTCCTCCTCCTGTCCCTACCTGCCTCCGGGAAGAGCCTGGCTCTGGTTCCTCTACACCTTCCCTAGGGGATGGCAGGACAAGGTCCCCGAGCGGGGATGGCTGCTGTCCCCATGGGGTCCAACACCGGTCCCTGGCCGTGCCGGGAGTGCTGCAGGCACCCTCAGCCACGCGAGTGCCCTCGGCACGCTGGCGCGGGCCGGCTCGCCAGCCCCAGCAAAGCCCCAGGCAGGGTGCGCATCCCGCAGCCCCGGCACCCTGCGCACGAGGTCTGCCCACGGCCGGGGCCGGCGGGCACGGGGCCGGAGCTGCCGGGGCCAAGGCCGGGTGACTCCTGTCACTAGGAGACATTTCGGTGGCCGTCTCGCCCCGTAAGTGTGCAGGACCCCAACTTGGGGTAAAGGGGCTGCTCCCGATGCCACGCCAGCCCCAGGGCCAGCCCGGCGTCACCAGCGTGCCCGGCACCTCGGAGCCCCAGGAGTGAGCAGAGCCAGTGCGGTGGCCTTTATGTCCCCAAGTCCGGGTCGTCCCCGGGGAGCCCGTCTGTGCCCGGGCTGGCTGCCAGCCCCCAGGGCGGCTCTGCCCACTGTCGCGGCAGCTCCGGCGGGTGCCAGCCCTGCACAGGCGCCGCTGGGGCACGGAAGTGGCTGCGCGGTTCTTGCCGTCACCTTGGTCTCGCAGGGACAGGTTAGGGAATCCGATAATGGTCCGTCTACGCCGCAGGGTGGACTTGGGGTTCATCGCGGTCTCTGTGTTAAACAGGGAGTGACGAGCACTCGCGTGCCTAGCAAAGTGCTGCCCTGTAGCCAAAACAAACAGGCTGTACGTGGCGGTGCCGGGAGGGGCTGCCGGGGCGGGGGCTCGGTCCCCCTCCATCACCGCGTGTCCCCTGGCTGTCCCCCGGCCTGGGATGGCGACGGCAGGCAGGCGTGTGGGATGGCAGGAGGGTGGTGAGCCATGCCGGGGTGAGCCGCGGGGGAGATGGAGGCACGGCGGGCGCCGCCGGCCGGCGGGAAGACGGAGATGTTGCAGATGGAGGTGGGAGGCACGGAAAGCTGCGGAGACCGGCCCCGCGCGGCGCGACAGGCTCTGCTCTGCTCTGCGCTGCTGAGGCCAGACCCCGCACCGCAGTCCTTCGTCGTGAATGGGGCCGGCGGTGCTGAGCCACACCGGGGCCATGGACATGAGGAACAGCAGGGCGGGGAGAGGGACCGGCGTGCTCCCGGCACGGCTCTCCATCGCGGAGGGAAAGGGTGGAAAGACATCTTTGGCCCTCAGAAGGCGCAGCTTGCCCAGCCACCCGCTCCAGGCTCTGACCTGGGGGCAGAGCACAGCCCTCGTGCCCACAGCCCTGCGAGGATGGACGGATGGAGGGACGGACAGACAGGCGAGACAGGCTGGCCGTATGGAGTGGGGTGAGAGCCAAGGTGACAACAGGACCGGCTGGCTGGGCGGCACAGTGGGAACGAGAGCGGATGGCGGCGTGGCCGGTGGATCGGACACACAAAGTTGTGGATGGCGGGACGGATGGCTGGGAATGACGGACGCCAGCGTGGCCCCTGCTGTCCCCTGCTCTGCCCCCCGGCGCCCGCCTGGCCCGCGGGGACGCAGGCTCGCAGGTCTGGCCCCCCTTCCCGCCGCCCCGCGCCCCGCCGCAGCCAGCAGCTGGGGCACATCCTCGCCTGCGCCCCGCATCCGCGCCCCGGTGCCGCCTCGGCGCTGGGGCTGCCTCTCGCACCTCTCCCCCCACGCCGCGCCGCGGGGGTGCTGCCCTACCCGAGACGTTGATGGGGACGATGTTGGTTTGGACGGAGCAGGACTGGTGCCACTGCTTCTCCTCCACGGTGGGCAGGGGGAAGGCCCTGGTCCAGGCTGGCTGCTTGTCCGGGCTGGTGGGGAGGCTCAGGGAGGCGTCGGGCGGCCGAGCGCCGAGCGCGGTCGTGCCGGCGGTCTCCTCTTCGGTTGCTCGCCGGCTCGGGGGCTGCAGGGCGAAAGGCCGGTGACCCACCGAAGGGACAAGGGTGGGACACAAATGACACCCCCCCCTCAGCCCTGCTGCCTCTCCTCCGGGCGATGCTGGGGCTGTGCCGCCCTGCCCCGCTGCCGCGGCACTCACCATAAGCACGAACTCCAGGCGCTTGGCAGGCGGGGGTCGGGGCGAGGGCTCGGGGGGGGTGTCGGGGGGCAGGTGACCGGCGGCACGGAAGGTCTGCCCGGTGACCCTGCTCTCGGCGTACTGCTCCTCATACTCCTCTGCAAGAGAAACGGCGCCTGGGACCCCACTGCAGCCGCCGGCTGGGGGTGAAAGCTTCGCTCCCGGGGCAGGAGGGACATGAAGGCACGTGCGGCTGTCCCCAGGCTGGCTGTCCCCAGGCTGGCTCGCTGTCCCCAGGCTGGCTGGCTGTCCCCAGGCTGGCTCGCTGTCCCCAGGCTGGCTCGCTGCTCCTGCTCAACACGGGCAGCTCCGGAGGTGGGGAAGGGAGACCCCAAGGAGGACCACCAGGGCTGGTGGGGGGGGTGTGAGGCAGTGCTGGGACCCCAACAGCCCACCCCGCTCCTCCCAGGGGCTGCCTGGGGCCGCGGTGGGTCCCACGGGGAGGCAGAGCCCTGCCAGGGACAGCCAGGAGGGAACTCAGTGTCTCCCCATCCTGTAATTGTCGAGCTAATTAATGCCGGTTGTTATGGCCTGGTGGAAACCAGGGCTGCTCAGGCTGACTTAATGAGATTACAAGCCGGGGGAAGGCCGGGCTGCTGATCTAATCGATGCCTGCAAAGCATCCCGGCCGGGGCCGCGTGACGGCTTGGTTAAGAAATTGGAAGGAAACAAAATCAACAGCCACACTGATCCGGTTAGGCAGCGCGGCGGCCGGGGCTCCAAGGCCCCCGTGGGCAGAACCGTGCCGCGGTGGGGCTGGTGGGCGCTGCGGCAGCCGCTCTCGGCCCTGGCTGCTTTGCCACTCGCGGCAGCGACTTGGGAGCGGAGACCAGAGAGGGGCCGCCGGAGGCCGGCACCCCCCCGGGGACCCGACTTCTGCAGCTTGGCGAGGTCCAAGGTCCGAGAACCGGTTCCCACACGTGCATGTGGGAGATGACCTCGCTGCGTGGCGGTGGCATACCCAGGGCGGCACCCATCCCTGCCACCCTCACCCAGCCCGCCGCCGGCCCTTCTTGCGCCGCTACCTTGCAGCAAGCTCTGGAGGTTGAGCTGGGCCTCCTGGTGCAGCTGCTCCATGCCCGGCGGGCGCCCGGCCGCCAGGAAGACGTTCACCGGCTGCTGCCATGACAGCTTGGTGTGGGCGGCTTTCTTGCTCTCGAGGTCCAGGTTAGAGGTGGCTGCGAGCGGGAAGGAGCAGAGTGAGAGGGAGGCGGTCGAGCGGCCAACACCGCGCCGGCACAGCGCGCTCATCCCATCCCAGGTCCCTCCAGGAACGCCGGGATGGGGATGTGGCTGTGTCCCACCCCGGCAAAGCCACCCACGCAGGCTGCTGCCAGCTGGGACCAGACCCCATCACCGCCACCGCTGCTGCTGGACGCTGTCCCCGCGGGCTGCCGGGACAAGCCAGGCAGGGAGCAGGGTGAAATTGGGGAAGGAAGCGAGCCCCGTTGCCCCGGGTGACTGCCCGGCTGCTCCCGGGCGCAGGAAACGCCGCGCGCTCCGGTGAAGCAACCTCCTGCCTGCAGAAGAGCAGAAGTTGCAACCGAAAAGGAGGAGCGAAGGGGACACGGCGTCTTTCATCACACTGGTTTCATCCTGCTCAGCGAGGTTAACATGCCCTGCCCCGGCGGTGGACGCCCTGCAAAGGTCTCCTGGGAAGGAAACCTCTGTGGGGATGCACCAGACACTTGCCCAGACCCTCTGAAACACCCATACGGGTGGAAAAGTCTCCGGGAGAAGGATTTGGGCTCACCGGGGAGCTGGCGGTGCTGGGAGCTGAGGGGTGCTCCGGCAAACAGGCTTCGCCATGGGAACCCCTGCAGCCCCGGCACCTCCGCTCCGGAGCAGCGCTGGTCCCCGGCGGATGTGGGTTTCCTACCCAGCGTGGTTTTGCGCCGGAGCCAAGGGAGTGCCGCTGCCGGCACGCTGCCTGCCGCGCGCATCCCAGCCCCGACCCGGGCGGTGAAGGCAGAGAGAGGGTTTGTGAGCTTTAAACAGAGGGCTCGTGGATGACCAGGGCCCCATCCCTGGGGATTTAGGGCTAACCCTTCTCCAGCTGCCCCTGGCGCGGGCAGAGGGACGGCTGCTGTCGGCACTGGGCGCTGCGCAATGTCCTGTGCCCCATGTCACCCACTGGATTGGGTGTCACCCCCAGGGACCAGGGTCCGATGTCCTTCTGCCCTGTCTGGTAGCCGGGATGCTCTGGCTCAGCAGCCGGCACCGCTGGGCGACGCACAGCCCGAGTCTGACGCATGTTTTTGAGGGAAGAGCAGCAGCGCGCGGTGCCAGGGGGCTGAGGGCTTTCCCACGGCACTGCGTGCTGCCTGCGTGCCCATCCCCATCCCCATGGGTCGCGGCGCTCCCATCACCGGCGTGACAAACACTCCCCCTCTGCCACCCGCAGCGCACAGGGTGCCCCGTCCCCAGCGAGCACGCCACCGCCCCAGCTGCCGAAATGCAGCCGCCTCTGGCCGGGACACCCTGCTTCACGCCAGACCGCGGCCGACGCAGCGACAGCAGCCCCGCTCGCCTGGATAAAGGGTAACGGCGCAGAAATGGGGCCGGGCTCCCCAGCACCCCCTGCACAAGCCACGTCCCCCTCTCCCCGCGGTGTTCGGGCAGCCGTGCCCCGGCTCAGCCGGCGCATCCCCCCGCGCATCCCCCCCGCTGCCCGCGGGTGCCACGCTGCCCCCCCTTCCCCCAGCTCCGGCTGACGGAGCGGCAGAGCCTGCACACCGCCCAGCACCCGAAAGCAAGGTGCCACGTCCCTAGCCTAGTTACTTTTATAATTTGTGTTACCATAACGACGTGCCTTAACACCAGCCTTTTTTTCTTTCTTTCTTTCTTTTTTTTTTTTTTTTTCCTTTTCTCCTTTAAATAATTTGACTCGTTTCCATATCAACCAAGAGGTGTCGGGGCGTGTGTGTGTGTGTGTGTGTGTGTAAACCACGCTGAGGCTTCGCCCGGCAGCAGAGCCCCAGCCCGGAGGGCAGTGCCACGCAGCCGGGGATGAAGTTTCCCCTTTTTCCCACACAGGGATGGGGCTTTTCCTCCTCTCGCCTCCCAGTTTGGTGCCTGCCGGGTGGCCGTGCCCAGAGGGGCCGGGGGTCCTGGCAGAAGGAGCCCTGTGCCCTGGCCTCTGGCTCACCCCGTGTGCCCAGTCGTCCCCAGGATGGGAGCTGGAGCATGGCTGGGCACGGGGCACGGTTGGGGCATCTCCCCCAAAACCCGACCTACAGGGCTGCGGGGAGCTGGGGGCACGGCGGGGGGCAGGGACCCCACGTTCACCTCTGCAGACCCCTCCAGCCCGCTCTCTCTGGCGGGGTGGGGGATCCGCTGCCGCCCCCTCCATTTGTGAGCGCACCCCAAAAACCGGCCCCGCACCCTGCACCCGGCTCGCTGCCCCCCTCCGCCCGGCTCGCACAGACCCGGCCTTCGGCCTCGGTGGGTGCCGATGCTCCTCACCGTCTGCCCACGCGTCCCCCCCCCCCCCCCCCCCCCCCCCCCCCCCCCGCCCACCCNCCCGAGCCACCCGGCGCCACCACCCTACGGGGGGCAGCCCCCCGCCGCCCTCCCCGCCGCACCGCAGCTTACCACCTCCGCCGCCTCGGCCCCACTGCCGGGGCACCCCCAGGCACCCCCCCCCGCCCGGGGCACCCACCCCGCGGGCTCCCTCCGACCACGTGGGCAAACCGCAGCGCCGAAACGCGGGGCCGCCCATGGGCGAAGCGGAAGCGTGCCCAGGCAGCGGGCGAGGGGGGGCCGGCACCCTGCCCTGCCCCGGCAGCACGGCCGTCCACGGTGGGGCGGTTGGGGGGGGGTCCCTGCCCTCTGGGGCTTTCCACCCTTTGGGGACACGCGGTCCCGTGGGAACGCAAGCGAGCCGGGCATCGCCGAGTCGCCGGCGGGGACGGTTTCACCTCTCCACCTCCGCAGCAGCTGAGGAGGAGAAGGGGTGGGGGAGAGGGCGGTGGGGCCGAGCACCCCTTGGGCACCCCGGACCCCCGCCCCGAGGGGCCGCGTCGCGTCGCACCCCCCTGGCTGCACGAGCCAACGCACCACCCTGACGTTTCGCCTTTTGCCCCTTTCGGGAGCAGTCGCTCCGAGGGGGTTTGTGGGCGCAGCCGCGCAGGGCTCAGCATCACGCGGCGCCTCGGCGCTGCGCTGCGCTGCGCTGCGCTGCGAGGAGTCGGCAGCCCGGCCGCGGCGGGGGCTGATGAAGCGGCGCTGCTGCCAGCGCTCCCGAGGGCCGGGCTGTTTTCGGAAGCAGCCTGGTGCAGGCTCGGTGCAAGGGCAGCGTTGGGATGTCCGCGCGAGCCGTGGCTGCCACCCGCGTCCGCGGGGCTCCACACGCCCCGGCCGAGCCGGAGCGCCCGGCCAGAGGACGGGGCGGCCGGTGGGAACGGTGCAGCCGGAGCAGAGCCTGCCGCCCTTGGCGGTGACCCTCCTGCCAAGCTTATCGGTGACAGCCTCAAAATACACAATGCCTCTGAGGGGGCCCCCGCCCCGTGGCAAATGCCTGCGGGAGGCGAAGGGCATCCCGGGAGAGCATTGCCGGGGGGGGATGGCTCCATCCCACGCACCCCTGGCACTCCGCACCTGAGCCTGGCCAGCCCCGCTGCTGGGGGGAAACTGAGGCACGGCCGGCGGGGGGGCTCACCCCGCACGCAGCGGGTGACAGTCCCCCCTCCCTGCCCCGGGGGGAGCGGGGGGGAGTGGGCAGCAGCCCCGGCTCTGCCCGCGGACAGGCGCAGGCGTGGGCAGAGGTGTTGAGGATGGGTGGCCAGAGGCTGCTCCCTGCGTGTCCCCAGGGGTTTCTGTCCCCTCTCAGAGCTGCAGGCTGGCAGCAGCGTGCTCTGCCCCTCGCGGCGCTGGTGGGGAGGGCCATGGGGGATGGTCCCTGCTGGGGTACCCCCGGGCAGGGGTGCGAGCCAGCACCGTCAGCCGCAGCGGGTGCTGCGCCCTCCGTAACAGCCCGCAGAGCGTTACTGAGCGCGAGCGAGTGGTCGGGCCCGGGACGCCGCAGGCACTGCGGGTGGCTGAGGGCCGGGAATGAAGCCGAGGAGAGTTCGCTCCAAGGGGAGCCGAGCTGCACTCTCTCCTGGGAGAAGAGCGGCCCCGCGGGACCCCCAGAATGCGCACAGAATGCGCGCCCTCCGCGAGCATCTCCCCGAGTCACCCCCGCTCCACGCCAGCATCCCTGTTTACCTACTGCCCAGGCGTCCCGAATCCACAGGGAGATATTCGACAGAGCCATCGCGACTTGTCTCAGTTGAGGCCGAAGCTCCCGTGAGACGGCGCCTCTTGCTCGAACTCGCCGCCAAACTTTTCCTTCTCAAGCTCGCTCCGAGGTCGCAGGCAGCGCCGGCAATGCAGACGGTGCCGCTCGGCCCCTCGCCGCCGATGCAGAGGTACCACAGGAGTGATGTAACGGCAGCAGCAGGCGATGCACCATTAGCAGAGCAGCCATGGCAACGGGTATCGGCACAGCGGCAAGCCAGCCGCCGCCGCCGCCGGTCCTAGCACACAGGAGGATGAGGACGGCGAACTTGGGAGGCTGAGACTGATCCCGACAACAACCCAAACCCCGCCGGCAGGAGCCGATGCGCCGCAGTGCCGGCAACATATGCCGCCGGCTTCGAGCGAGCGCCCCGGCCTGCCGCCGGCACCGCGACTGCTCGGTCCCGGCGCGTGCGGCTTGATGACATTCCCTGTGGTACGGAGCCAAAGCGCACGCTGCTCTGCGACGAGCGGAGAGGAAGAGAAAAGAGCAAACAGCGGGAGCTGGCAGAGGCGGCAGAAAGCGCCTCCTGTCCCAAGCTCACCCCCCGCTGAACTCGGACCCGCGGTTCCAGCTGCCCCGCCGGGACGCGGAGCGGCATCCGCACGCGCGGCAGCTCCGGGGCTGGCTGCCCTCCCGGGTCCCAACGACATCCTAAAGCGACACCCCACTAAACATCCACCGACCCAAGGCCAGGAGGGAGCGCTGCTCACCGGGCAGACCTGCCCACCTTGCCGCAAGCTCCCGCCCAACGTGAGCCCTCGTTGGGACGGCCCTGTCCAAATCCAGACCCTCCCCGGGACGTCGCCCCTCTGTTACATGCCTTGTGGGCACATCTCCAAGCCCGCAGAGAGGTGGGGACATCCTTACCAACGTTTGACCTGCTGGTGGTTGAGGCCAGAGGGGCTGGAAGCTTTTTAGGGGGGTGCCCGTGCCAGGACCCCAATGGTGCCCTGCACAGCACATCAGCGCGCTCCTGCGCAGGTGCCCAGCAGGACCATGGGGCATTGAAGAATCACGTAATCAACCGATTTTTGTACTGAGAGGAGATACCAGCACCGCGGTTGCTGGCAGGGGTGCTGGGTTTGGCAGCTGTGACGGTCACCCAGCCCGTGGGGAGAAGGCTGGATTGTGTGACACGGTCCTGTCAAAACCACCAGCAGCAAAACAGTCAATAACGTCACTGTCCATCAGTAGGGCTCAGAGTTAACGGTGTGCTAGGGCACTCTGCCTGCCCGGCCCTGTGATGAGATCCAGTAAAACAGATAAAAGCCAGACGCCAGGTAGTCCGTGACCTTTGCCTAATGCCTTGTGTAGGGCAGGAGTGGAGGGGACGCGCGTGCTCCCCACGCACAGTGCCAGCCGTGACCCCCCTACAGACAGGCTGGGGGAGCCTCCTGCGGCGGGGTGTCCTGCCCTGGTGGCAGCAGGGTGGCAGGGGAACAGCCGACACCAGTCAAAGTCCCCGCGAGCCGTGGCACCGCTGGCTTGGTGACTGCCCTTGAGCCCGGCAGGGGTGGAGGCCAAGCGGCAAGCGGGGGCCACTGGTGAAAAGCCGCGCCGGGTACATTTAGCTCCGGCAACGCGAGCTGGGACCCCGTCAGGGAGTTTTGGCAAGCAGGGGAGGCGCGTGTGCTGTGGGGAGGACTTGGCCGGCGAGCCCGGCACAGGAGGAGCCCCGTCGCGCCATCCGCCCGTGCTGCGGGGACGGGAAGCGCCCGCGGCCGCGCTGGCAGCGGGGTTTGGCCCGGTACCGCAGCCGGCCAAGATGAACTCACGCCGCTCCCTGCCGAGGGGCCGAGAGCCGCCGCTCCCGAGGACGGAGCAGCAGCCCCAGGAGTGGTGGGGGCTGCTCTGGGCTGGGCCACAGCTGCTCTCATCACCCTGACTTTGCCACCCCGGCGCCCGGCCGGACCCGGGTCCCTGCGGCAAAGCCGTCAGCCCCGGGTGGCAGGATCGGTCCCCTCGGAGCCCTTCTCCCAGCCCCGCCGCAGCAGCCCGCCTTCCCCCTCGTATCGCAGCCCTCGCTCTCACGTGCTTCCCAGCCCAAAAACCCAGGCGCGAGCCTTTCTCGAGAGGCTCAGGAAACGCGGCACGGCAACCTGCCAGCCCCGGCCCCAGCCAGACCTCGGCACCCCGGCACAGCATCACCACGCACCGTGGCCAAGGGCAACCCCCGGCACAGGGCGGCTGAGGCCGGCTGCCCGCTAGCGATCCCCCGGTGATGTCCCCGACCCGGCCGGGACGGTTCGGCGGTGCGCGGGTGGCCAGGGCAGCGCTCGCAGCTCTCCCAGGCGCGTGGGCTGCCTGTGCCGGAGAGGCTGCAGCCCCTCGCTTGGGCAGGGGTGCTTCCAGGAAAGCGCCGTTTCCCCTGTGCCCGGCTGGTTTTACACTCCGCGGAGCCGGGACAATGCGAGGAAGTCGCCTGAGAGGGGAACGCGGCCAGGCCCCAGGACAAAGGGGCCCGAGACCTGAAATCAGCCGCGGCAGGAGCAACGGCGAGGGCAGCGAGAGCAGCGAGAGAGAGCCCCGGCTGACTGCGACACGGGCTGACCCACGCGCCTGCGGTCCCCACTCCTGCCGCCACCAGCAAGCGAGAGCTGCTGGCAGGGTACAGCATCACGGGGCCGGGCAGGATCGGTCCCAGCGGGGCTCAGGAGCGGTCGGTGGGATGCGCGGGCAGGGGGTCTCCGTGCTTCTCTTGCTTTGTCGGAGAACAAGGATGTACCCAACGGGCTGGGGAAGGGCAGCAAGGATTTCAAAGGGCAGAGGACACACCGCAGTGGCGGCCAGGCTGGGAAAGGCGCGACAAGCCCCGCGCTGCCGCGCAGCACCGACCCCACGGCTACCGCACGGCCTCCGGAGAACGAGAGCCTCCGCGTCCCCGTGCCCGACGGCTCACGCCAACCCGGGGTCTGGCCCTGCAGAGCGAGGGCTCCTGTGAACTCCACCGCCCTCGCTGCCCGCTCCTCTTGGAGGAGGCTGCCCGTGCTGCCTGCCCCTGCCCGCGCTGCCTGCCCCTGCCCGCGCCACCTGCCCCTGCCCGCGCCGCCTGCCTTACCTGCCCGGTGCCAGGGCGCCAGGAGCCACTCTGCCTTGGCCATGGCTGCGGGCGCAGGCGGGAGGGTGCTCGCCCGGGACCCCTCGCTTCAAAAACAGGCGGAGAGAAGTGAGCTCCCACCGCCGTCCCTGCCCGCCGCCGGCTCCAGCGCGGGGGGGAGAGGAAGCGACCAGGAACTGGCTGTTTGAGTCAGCGCCACGGCCCATTGTCCCGGCCCCGGCCCCTCTTCCTTCCCCGCCACCGGCCCCGGGGAGGGATGGCGGAGGGGCCGTGGCTTTGCGCAGCCCATCCTCTGTCCACCCTCCCCGCCGGCCGTTCGCCCGGGGGTCCTGCAAAGGCAGCGGGGCGGGGCGGAGGGGCTCGTCCCGCTCTCCGTACATCCCTGCCGCAGCGCCCGGGGAGGGGACGGGGTCCTGGGGGCCATGGCAAGGACAGGCTGTGCTCCCCCGAGCTGAGCAGAGCCACGGAGCCAAACCGTCACCCCAGCCGTGGCCGGAGCAGCAACCGGCACCGTCTGAAAGCTGCGGGTGACCCGGGGGGACGGCAGCGCCCGCTGGCTCGCCCCCCCCAGCACAGCACGGCTGTGACCGCGTGTCCGCGCTGGAGCAGCCATCGGCATCCTCACCTGGGAATCGGCTCCCGGAGCCCACCGCTGCCTCCCGGCTGGGCCGAGCTGCCTTTCCCCGCAGCCTCCCAACACTCGTTAGCTAAAAAAAGTGTGTGTGGGGGTCTTTCTGAACGCACCTGACTTCGCCCTGGAAGCTGCGAGAGCCCCCAGAGCTTCCTCTCGCTGTGGCTCCTCCCAAAAGCCCCGAGCAAAGGCTCCTCGGGGACCACTTTCCCGGCGCCCCGAGGGTTTGTAAAGCCGAGCCCGCTTTTCCCAGAGGACGGAGGCCCCCCGGGAGCCGGGAATGCAGCCCCGAGCCCTGGCTTACTTCGGGAAGCGGCTTTGGGGCCACCGGGGCAGCGCAGGGAGCACGTGCCCTGCCAGGGGCTGGTACCACGCACCGCCGTGCCAGGCACCCAGCGCCGCCGCAGACCCCAATGACGGGATGGGTAAAGGACGGCAGATACCGGCAGAGTTCCTTTTCCCCCCTTGCACGTGGCTCCGGCAGATGGGGGGGCGAGGAGACCTGCCCCGGTGGCCAGTGCGTCTCCCGGGACCCCGTCCCGCGGTTGTAGTGGCAGCGGAGGACAGACGCAGTAAGCGGAGAGCTGTCTCCCAGCCCCATCGGACCACCGGGCACAGAGACCTGCAAACTCATCACATGGGTTCCAGCCTACGAGCACGCTGTCTTCTCCAGCAATCCCCTCAAACACCGCCACGCTCACAGGCATCCTGCGCCCCGGAGCAGCCTGCTCCGCTCTTCCGACGCACAAGGAAGGGGAGCGGGGGGACGCGAGCCCCCACCAGCGTTAGAGGGGCATCAAAGGTGCCAGAAGGCCGGGTTTCAATGGTCAGGGGTGACAGCGTAAAGACCCCTCCGTGCGCTGCGCTGCGCACGGGGCGGAAGGACGACCCTGCGTGAGATGAGCCAAGGCACCTCCTGGTACGGTGGGTCCCTGCCCTCCTCTCCCAGCCGGCGGGCGTCCCACCCTGCCGGCGACCCAGACCCACCGCAGGGCTGCTTCTTATCAAGCTCCAGCTCCCCTCCCCTTGGCAGATAAGCTCCAGCCTGGACCTGCCGCCGCCTCTCCGCGAGGAAGCTTGGTGTAGCTGCTGAGGAACGCCCCAGCCATCGAGGTCCCAGCAGCCCCATGCCTAAAGGGCCCGGCAGCATCCCAGTACTCACCCCGGCTTCACGCCTGAGATGAGTTTCGAGCTGCCCATCGCCATTCCTCCCTGCTCCCAGCAGCCAGGCACGGCTCCGCCGTCTCCCCGGGGCAGGCCAGGCACCGGGAGGAAGATGTGCTGGAGACCTCCAGGCTGGCAGGGAGACGCGCCCCGCGCCCGAGGACGGAGATGAACCAGCTTCGGCACGGCGGCTGGCCCCGCAACCCCCCCCGGGCCCTTCCCGCAGCGCTGGGAGGGCGATTCGCAGCTCCCAAGAATCCCTTTGATGATGCAGAAGTGCGATTAGCTCCCGTCCCGCTCCGAGCTGCGCCGGACAGTTGGAAGGGTGGGAGAGGCAGGCGGGGAGCAGAGCAGCACCCCGCGGCCCCGCTGAGCCCACCGCCCCTGCGCCGCGAGACGGGCGCCGAGGGCCGTGTGCTGGGTACCGACCCACACAGCATCCTTCATCCCTCAGGACCCGCCGGACCGGCGTCCCTCCCGATCCCCCGTGCAACCCGAAGCTCTTTTGCCCCGTTTACAGTCCTTTGCAACCATCGCTACAACGGCGGCTGCAAAATTAGACAGAGACAAGCTGTACTTCCACCCCCTCTGCCCGCTAATTATTAAGCTGTGACAGTCACTCGGGCTGTGACAATCACTCCCCATTTTCTTGCAGCTTCCAAGCGATTTTCCCCGAGGTCTCTCCCAGGGCCGGCAGATCCCGGCGGCTGCCCGCGCTGCCGTGGCCCCGCTCGCACGCCAGCGGGCAGGCAAAGGGCAGCGGGCGCCGCAGCCGAGCCCGGCACACTGCGCTGCGGGGAACCGGACCTGAGAGGGGCCCCTGAGCCAGGAGCGGCGGCAGACCCCGTCCCGACGGGTCCCCCGGCGTTTCCAGGGGCTGGGCTGGGCCGGGGAGGGAGCCGCAGCCCGGGGTGTCTGGCAAGGGCTGCTGAACTGCCTGGGCCAGCCCGCTGGGGAGCGACCGGACAGGTCCTGCTGGTTCGACCCGGCTTTTTAGAGGGCACTTGTGCTCGGCCGCCCGCTCCCTGCTCCCCCCGAATGCCCCCCCCCCCCNCGCCTTCCTTAGATAATTTGTGGTATGAGGTCCCTCAGAGACACCCACCGCCTTCGCGACGGGTGGGAGAAGGCGGCGGGGGTTCCGGGGGCTGCGCAGACACGGGCTCCCTGCGCGGGCAGCACCCAGCTCGAGGGCCAGCACAGCGCAAGGCCTCCCCACTGCCTGGGATGGCTACCTGCGCCTCGGGGCTGGCTACCTGCTGCCTGGGGAGGGCTCCCCATCATTGGAGCTGGCTCCCCACAGCTCAGGGCTGGCTCCCCATGGTTGGGGCTGGCTACCTGCTACCCAGGGCTGGCTCCCCACAGCTCAGGGCTGGCTCCCCGCTGCCTGGGACTGGCTACCTGCTACCCGGGGCGGGCTCCCCACTACCCAGGGCTGGCTCCCTGCTACCCGGGGCGGGCTCCCCACTACCCAGGGCTGGCTCCCTGCTACCCGGGGCGGGCTCCCCACTACCCAGGGCTGGCTCCCTGCTACCCGGGGCGGGCTCCCCACTACCCAGGGCTGGCTCCCTGCTACCCGGGGCGGGCTCCCCACTACCCAGGGCTGGCTCCCTGCTACCCGGGGCGGGCTCCCCACTACCCAGGGCTGGCTCCCTGCTACCCGGGGCGGGCTCCCCACTGCCTGGGGCTGGCTCCCCACTGTCTGGGGCTGGCTACCTGCTACCCGGGGCTGGCTCCCCACGGTTCGGGCTGGCTCCCCACTACCCAGGGCTGGCTCCCCGCTGCCTGGGGCTGGCTCCTCATGGTTGGGGCTGGCTCCCCGCTGCCTGGGACTGGCTACCTGCTACCCGGGGCTGGCTCCCCACTGCCCAGAGCTGGCTCTCCATGGTTGGGGCTGGCTCCCCGCTGCCCGGGGCTGGCTCCCTGCAGCTTGGGGTGCGGGTCAGCACCTGCTCCACACGCCGGAGACCCACTGTGCGCCCCACCGCGACCCCCATCCCTCGCCGTCCCCGCCAGCGAGGCCGAGCCTCAGCTGGAGGTGACCTCTCCCGGTGTCCTCCAAGCGACCCGAAGGGACCGGCTAGCCCGGGGAGGGGGGACGGACGGACACGGACGGACCCGCGGCAGTGGCCGACCCCCCCCCACCTCCCCTGCAGCCGGCTCCACGGCAGCCCGGGGGGCGGCGGGGGGCGGCGGGGG
>VUYV01000543.1:179550-200180 GCA_008711295.1 Anarhynchus alexandrinus
TGGTGGGAGGTGTCCCTGCCCAGGGCGGGGGGGTGGAATGAGATTGTCTTCAAGGTCCCTTCCAACCCAAACCATTCTATGATTCTATGATTTCCCCACAGCCAGACTCCTCAGGGCCTTCCTACAGCTCGCAAGGTGCCACCAGGGATGGACCCACCTCGAGCCTGGCCACCCCAGAGAGCCACCACTGCCCACAGGTCTCGCCAAGGGCACGGGCGGTGCGGGAGTGAGATCCTTGCAGTGCCGGGGATGGGGCCCAAATCCCGGGAAGCGAGAGCCTGGCCCGTGCAACCACACTGTAGCTTTGTTGAGGCACCTGCCCTGCCAGCACCGTGCAGGTCTCTGTCTGCTGCAGATGGGGAAACTGAGGCACGGGGCCACATCTTGCCAGCAGGTAAAGAGGGTGAAGCCACCCCGATTCTCTTGGCCTGGTCACTCCCTGATCATGAATCATCATCCGGGAGAGGAGAGCATCTGGAGCCCATCAGGATCAGGTCTAGTGGGGAGGAGCAGGCTGTGCCGAGCGCGGGAGCCCACTCCGCTCTGCTCCGCTCACCTCCCATCCTCATCCCCATCCCCATCCCCTTCCCCTTCCCCATCCTCACCTCCCATCCGCATCCCCATCCCCACCCGCCCTGCCCGGCACTGACCTCTCCTCCTGCCCAACGGGAAGGAACACACGCAGACAATGTGCCTATTTCATGGCTTTTCCAACAGAGTTCTGTTTGTTTCAAGATTTCCTTAAAGCGCAAAATCCAAGAGCCAGGTCTGAACCGTGGGTCCGCACGGCTGCGACCCTGCAGGGGGAGGGGGGGTGAAGGCGGGGGGCCCTCCCAACACATGAACTTACCCAATTTTCTTCTGGTTTGAAGGCGGTTTCCTGTTGCTGTGCCTGGCGATGCAGGTTTTTGCCGGCAGCAGTGTCGAGGTGTGCGGTGTTCTCTTCGGCTCGTCCCCAGCCCTCAGGGCTGGCTCAGCGACCAGGAGGATTTTAAGCCTGGTAAGTGGCAAGGGCTTTGGCTTTTGCTTTCTGCGTGCCTTTGGCTTCATTTTCAAGCCTTTCTCTGCGACTGGAGAGACCCGAACACCGCGCCATCGAGTGCGAGCAGAGATCCTCAGGTAATCACCTGACTCCGGGAGTCAGGGGATTCATTAAACCATCACACAGTGCAAGAGCCTTAATAAAATCACAAAACCTGGTTGCTTGGAGACTTAAACTGGCTTTTTTTTTTTTCTCCTAAATGGAGTGTGTTTTCATAGAATTATAGAATGGTTTAGGTTGGAAAGGACCTTGAAGATCATCGAGTTCCAACCCCCCTGCCATAGGCAGGGACACCTCCCACTAGACCAGGTTGCCCAAGGCCACGTCCAGCCTGGCCTTGAACACCTCCAGGGATGGGGACTCAACAACCTCTCTGGGCAACCTGTTCCAGTGCCTCACCACCCTCAAAGTGAAAAACTTCTTCCTAAAAGTCTTTTCCTTAAGTCTTCTGTCAAATATTTAGCGTGAGAAAACTAAAATGGCGCTTTAAATGTGAAGTAAGCTGAATAATGAAGTCACCACATTATTATGATGATCGTTACAGTCAGAGTGGGGCTGGCCAGGGCAGGAGGGCTGGAAACGAGCAGCCACAGCCCCGCAACGGCTCTGGAGCTGCCGGACGAGCCCCAGGGGAGAAATCCCACGAGGAAGCGGTGCGGGAGCGGCGTGGCGCCGTGCCTGCGGCGGGTGATTCCCCCTCGGGTGCGGGGTCTCCGCTCGGACCCCTCGGCGTGGGCAGAGCCCGGCGCTGCTCCAGGGGTGCAACCGGCTGCAACGGCCGTGCGAAACCCCGGCGCACGCAGCGACGGGCTGGGGATCCTGTGGGAAACAGCTCACTTGGCCACTGGCCGGGAGGGAGCTCAGCCAGTTCTGCAAGCAGTGATTGCAACCAGATGCCGCACGGGATGATTTTCCTGCTCTGGCCCCGCTCCGCCCCGCAGCGGAGCATCTCCCCGAAGGAAGGGGACGGGGCATGCCCTGGAGGCGATGCCTCGGGTGGGCTTTTTTGGGTGGCAGGGCTTTGGATGGTGGGGAGGGGGGCAGGGGACGGGGACGCCAGGGTCCTGGAGAGGGTTAGCGGGGGGACCCGACCTTTCTCCTTCTCCCTCGCTTGTCCCGGGGCCTCCCACCACAGCAAGCACCAGGCAGCAGCTTTTAAAATATGAAATAGTTGCCAAAGCGCACCGGCTCGGACAGCTGCTGCCTTGGCCCCCGCTTTGCTTCCAGGGAGGGAGCGGGAGGCACATCGTGGAGGAGCGCAGGGCCCCGAGGGAACGCTGAGCTGGAGGAGGCGGGGGGACACACACACACGTTGGGCAGCGAGGGCTGCCGGGTGCCTTGCAGGGTTGGGATTTCCTCCGCTCTCTCGCTTGCTGGGGACTGCTGCCAGCCGCTGTGTCACCACCCAGCCTCGGGCGTTGCTGCCGTCTCCATCTCCGCACGGCGGGCAGCTCGGGGGGCCCGGTCCTGCCCTGGCCCCGCAAACCCCCCCCTTGCACCCGCCGCGAGGGTGAGACAGTAAATGCCTTTGCCTTGTGCCTTCTCCCTTAACATCTGGCGATAGGAGCGAGGATCGTCATCCCTTTACAGAATTGCCCTCCCCAGATGCACTCGTGGGAGCCCGTGAAGCCGGAGCAGCGACAGCGGCTGGGCGCGATGCCGGCGGCGTTCAGTGTCCAACAGCCAAACTTGCATTTATTTTTTTTTTTCTTTTTGAAACTGCTTCTTACATCACTGAGACCTCCATCCCGAGGGCAACGCTGGGCCGGAGATCATGGCCGGGGGGGGGAAATCAGGCTTGTGCTCCCCACAGGCAGCGTCCGAGTGGAGCAGGAGGCGGTGGGCGCAGGACACGGTGGGCACAGTATGTGGTGGGTGCAGTATGTGGTGGGCATAGAAGGCGGTGGGTGCAGGAGGTGGTGGGCTCAGGACGCAGTGGGTGCAGGAGGTGGTGGGCTCAGGACACGGTCGGCGCAGAAGGCGGTGGGCACAGGATGTGGTGGGCGCAGGAGGCAGTGGGCTCAGGAGGTGATGAGCACAGGAGGAGAAGGGCACAGGATGCGGTGGGCGCAGGAGGCGGTGGGCTCAGGAGGTGGTGGGCACAGGCTGTGGGTCGGGGCTGCTCTGCCCCGGCGGCTGCCGGGACCCCCCTTCCCGCTCCCCCCGTGCCCGGTGCGCAGCCCGCAGCGGGCGGGGGTCTCCCACCGCCCCCCCGGTGCCCACTGGAGGGTGCTCTCTGCCCACGTTTGCGCCGCCGGTGCTCCCGAGCAGCTCTCGGTGCGGCGGCGGGAGGGGAAAAAAAAAATAAATGAGGTGTTTGGAGCGGTTTCTCTGGGATGTGCGGGGAAAGCCCCTTCCCCAGCGAGAGGGCAGCGCTGGACCCCCCGGGCGCAGTGCAGGGACCCCCGCTGGAGCCACGCTCCCGGCGCCGGGTCCTGCCTCTCCTTTGCCTCCCCCAGCACCCCCCGTTGATTTTGCCCCCCCCAGCACCCCCCATTGATTTTGCCTCCCCAGGCCTTTGCTGTGGGGCACGGCTGCTCCGCGCGCCCGAGCCGCGGGTGACCACCGGCGGCCCACACGGCGTGGCCGTGCCGCTCACCGTGGCCTTGGGGCACGCTGCCTGCGGGGCTGCGGCTCCCCACCCACCTCGTGGTCCCTCTGGAAAATCCCTTTCCCGCTCCTGCCCCAAAATGCAGCAGTTCCTGCATCCTCCCCGCTCGCCCTGCGCATCCTCCCAGTTATCTCCAACCGGCCCGTGCGATTCCATGGAGCAGCTCCCAGCACGGGCACGGGGGCTGCAGGGGCCGGGGGTCTGGTGGGACACAGCCCCACAGCCCAGGACACCACGGGCAGGACAGGGAACAGTGCCTGCGGTCATTTTGGGTCCATACAATCCCTTTTATTTACTGAGTTACATGCGAGGTCTCCCGAACTTCAGCTGAGTAGCACGAAGTATCCCCACCCAGGACCAAGCGGACCTCCACCCTGTCCCTGTCCTCCCGCTAAAAATTAATTGGCAGATCAGATACTCCAAGAGCTTCGCCTACAAATGGGGCTTCTCATCGGTGCCATTCGCTACCAAAACTGGAAGCAGCGTCCCTTGTTCTTAGCTCACCCGTGGTCCTGACCGCTATAGTGGCTCCTTTTCCCTTTAAATGAGCCCACCCCCGCCCTGGGAGGGACTGCCGCGCGCTTTGTGCTCGCTGGAACTTGTGTGCTGCGGTATTTGTTTGTTGAAGCGGATATTCGGCTACAAACTCATCACCCACTTCCCTGGCTTAGGTTTCTCCGAGGTGCTTATGGGCTTTTCTGGATTCAATTAACTTCCCTCTGTGCCGTCTGCGAATTGGGCTCTGCTCTCCAGCTCGTTCTCCTTTCCAGATCACTGCGGAAAACATTAACATACGCGGCAATGAGATCCACGGCGGTGGCGTTCATGAAAAATTGCAGATTAAGCCCCCTCAGTTCTCTGTCCGAGTGGGTTTTTCCCCATGATGGTATTCTTCTCCTGCCCTCGTGCCCGCCTTTAGCGCTGCACCTTGCTCAGACCTCTGGCGAGCCCGAAGAAGCCGCACCTCCTGTTGGAAGTGGGAGCGGTATCGGGGATGTTTTGGAGAGGCTGACGCATTTTCCTTCGTGGGATCCATGTCATCCCATCTGTGCTCCGTTAGTCTATTTTTAATCACCACTTAAAACCATTTTCCAGGAACAGCTACAAAGCTTAGTGGCCTGTAATTCCTCCCCTCGTGACATTTGAGGTCCAGGTACACGACTTGCTGCCAGGTAGAGCAGGGACTGCATTAAAGGGTCGCATTTTTTGAGAGCAGATCGACAATTAATCATGTTATTACACCTTATTGAGTCACTAATTGTGACCCTAATTGGTTTTCCCGAGCTAGAGGCTGGTAATAATCCCCGACTAACTTCAGCCCCCGACAGCCGGCGTGCTGCACCCCGCGGCTGCCCCGCGGCAGCGTGCGCGCGCGCTCTTGGCGGCGTCTCCTTCGCCGGGACGAGGGGCTGCGCTCAGGCGAAGACGGTACGCGGACTTCGTGGGCTGCTCTGAGCGCAGCTCGGTGCGCTCCCCCCAGATTCCCCTCGAGGCGGCCACCAGCCCGTGCGGGGCTGGTGTGTCCTGGCCGGTGCAGGACACCAATGAAGGAGGGGTGCAAGGCGGGGGGGTCTCTCGGGGGTTCCCTCCCTCGGAGGAGACGTCTCTGCCGTTCTCACGTGTAAAGTGCCCCGGTGCTGGGGGAGCAACTTGTGCCACGCTGCCCGTGGGGGGGGTCAGGGTGGGAGGGGGTCCGCATCGCTGGTGCACTGTGACCACCAGCCCCTGTGCCGAGGGACGGCAAAGCCCCCGGGGCGCCAGGCGAGGGCAATGCTTCAAACTCTTCTCCGCTCTGTGGCCACTCTTTTGAGGCAGAGGAAGCGATCTCCCTCTGCCCCGGGGGCTTTTAGCAGCTCACCCCCCACCGCCTTGGGCTGTTTTGTACCTGTGACACCGGCAGCCCCCGCGGCATCCATCCGCCTCCTCCTGTGCCCAACGGAAGCGGGGCGGTCGCGCGGCTCCAGCGGGGATGCGAGGCACTTCTCTCACCCGGCTCAACGAGGAGGCGTGAGGTTGCCCTGAAGGATGAAAATCGCCCCGTGCAACGTTCGGCTCTGCCTGGGAAATGTCCCACCATCCGGGCGACCTCGCTCAGTATCTCAATGTTAATTAAAAACTTTGCAAAGCTCGACCATATTTCCTCCCCTGTATTTTGCAGCATGTTGCTGTTTAATCTTCGGGGACACAGAACTCATTATTTGATGTGCAGGCAGTGATGAGTAAGTGCTTAAATAAACTAGTGCAAAATAATAATTATCTGACAAAAGCCCCGGGCAAAATTCAATCTACAGGGCACAGGAACACGGTTCTTCTAATAGGTACGCTGTAGGTATTTGTGTCTGTGCGCAAATGACACTTTGATGCTGTGTGAGTTTTGAATGAGTCCTAAGATATGGGTCACCCGGGCAGAGTCTTTGAGGACGTCTCTTGCTGCGCACTTCGGAGTTACTTATCCTTTTCTGTCGCTGAAACCGAGGGCTCCCGGCACGCGGGCAGCGCGCGGCGTTCTCCACAGCGGCATTTTTGTTCTCTCTTTCTTCCTTAAGGTAATTTACTTTCGGAAATGAAATGAGATTTTTTTTTTTTTTTCTCTGAGCCAATAGATTTTGTAGGATCTCTACCCGTTTAGAAGCCAGGGGGTGACGCGGCCCCGTGGCAGGCGGTGGCTTGGCAGCGGCGTGGGAGGACGTGCGGCCGCGGGCGCCGCGAGAAGCGGAGCAGGTCCGTACCCGTGACCTGTTAGAGAGAGAATTAGACCCCCGGGTTAAGTGATAACCAGCGCCCTGGGGTGGCTTCAGCGTTCAGGCTGCTGGAGCTCACGAGAAGGGCACGGCTGGGGAGCTGGGAAGCGCCTGGAGCCCTCTCTCTTGAGGTGGTGGTGGTGGTGCATCCACCTGGGAGGGATGCACGAGTGGGAAACTGAGGCACGTCGGGTGCCAAGCATTCCTGTTAATGAAGAGACACTTGGTGTCTCAGCGGAACGCCAGCGACACCCGTCAGGACTGGCAAACAGCAGCCGGGGAGGAGGGGACGCCATGCGGTGGTCGGTCAGCTAATGCCTCGTGGGGGAAGATGAGTGTTTCAGAAATAACCTGCTGCCCGAGGTTGCTGGTTGTTCCACCCTGCTGGGAGGGTTTGAAAATGAGCTTTTGTATGGGTACACCTCACTGGGTGGACCAGTCAATTCCGTGTTTCGTTAATGCATACATTGCATACATTATATTCAGTGGCTTTAGTCCTCTTCTAATCTAAGCTTTTAATGTATTGATGTGATTGTAAATGGCTGAGCAGAAGCCATATACAATGCAGCAATATATTTAATTAAATATGGGCTAGTTTATATGCAGCATATATTTTAAAGACATACTAAATTACCAACATATTTTTTTCCTTGGCTTTATATAAATATTTATAGGGCCCGGGGGGTAACTTCCTCTCCTGGAAATAAATAGTGTTACTTTTCCATATGGAAATATACATTTCTAGAACAAAAATGAATTATTTATTCTCCTCATGTGAGGTGTGCCCAGCATCAAAGTGGACTGCAGAAGGCGAGCGTTTGCCTCTGATCTCAGTCCTCGGTCGCCCTGCAGAGCTCCTCTGGACGGGTGTCCCCATCACCTCTGTCCCGGCGCGGCGCCTGGGTGTGACGGTGACAGCTTTCGGGGCCTGTCCTCATGGTGTCACTGTGCAATCACTCTAGGAATGCTGAGCAGCACTGCCTGGGAAGGGATTCGGCCCAAAAGAGGAGAGGAAAATATTTCTCATCGCCTGCAGCGACCCCAGCGCTGCTGACGGCCAAGCGCTCCGGTTTGCTTTGGGCTCTCTTCCCCCTGGGCCCTCTCCCTCCCGCCTGTTCTCCTCCAGCTGCAGCACTCATCTCCCTCCTGCCAAAATCCTGACACCCCTCCTTGGGCTCTCCCCTTCTCCCTCTGGCTCAGGCTCCCTCTCCCCCCGGGAGCCCAACCGGAGCGCTTCCCCGGGATGCTCGCCCCACGGGAGCCTGGCACGGGGTCCCCTCCAGCCACAGGGGGTGGCTGCCGGGGACCCCACGGTCATGGCTCTGTGCGTGGGGTGCTTGGAGCTGGGAAGCCCAGGCTGGGGCTGGCTGTCCCCGTGGAAGCCCCGTGCCGGCAGCGGGGCGTACCGGTGGCTCGGGGGAGGCTGACCTCGGCTTAGGACCGACGCTGACCTCGCAGAGGGGCAGTACCGCAGGCTGGGGCTGGCGGGAGATTGGAGGACCCCCCCACCCCAGTCATTCCCGTTTTACCAAAGGGAGGAAATCTCTCTGAGAGCCTCCCGGGGACTGACGAGCCCCAGTAACTCCCGTCTCAGAGGATGGGAGTCCTGTTTGAGAAGCTGCACAGGGCAAGCTGGATGCCTCCCCCACTGGTGGAAAGCTCTGTACCAGCAACTTAATGGGCACCAGGTGATGATTTTTATCAGCTTAATGGGCACCAGGTGATGCTTTTTGTCAGCTTTGGGGCAGGAGGCATTTAGGGGGGGGGATTTTGTGGGTGGGATCCATCCAGCAAGGGAAGGATGTGGGGCTGGTGCTTTGCTGGGTGAGGTGCAGGACTCTGGTGGCCTCATTCCTCCTTCTGTGGCTGCTGGAGGATGTGCTGCAGGTACGGTCCCTGGGATGGGGAGGGAGAGCGGGGCCATGGCTGCAGCACGGAGGTGGGCAGGGGGTGCCAGCCCCTGAGCCCCCCCGGCTCTGCGCCCACTGGGTCCTGCAACCGGCCCTGGGTCCTGCAACCTGCCCTCTCCATCCACCCACCATCGCCCTGTGTGACCCGAGGGGTGCACGGAAAAGCGTCCCTAATGGTTTGTTATATGGACCCCTGTTGTGAGGAGTGGAAAAAGGCTGTTCCCTCTCAGTGTCTCGTCCCGGCCGTGCTGTGAGCAGAGTCAACGGGTATCCAACGCGCAGAGATGACCGAGGAGTCCTGCACGGGTGCTGCCACCAGCCCGAAGCGTTCTCACAAGGTAGGGCTCGGCCTCCCGAGCAGCACACAGGGAGGGAAATGTTCCTGGGAACAGCTCCTTTTCCAAACTGGAGGAAACCATCCTCTGGGAGCTCTTCCCTGCTCCCCCGCCCAGAGCTGACAGGACACGAGGAGTCCCAGGACATCCCCGTGGCTTCCAGGGCACACGGCTCTAACGAGCCTCGAGTACAGCCTCCGTCAGAGGGCTCCCCGCTCTTATGGGTTGAAATGGAAAGACGGAAAATCCTCTGTGGGACAGGACTGCCCTTCTCTGTCCATCCCCCCGTGTTGCAGCCATGGGGTCTCTCTGTCCGTCGGCACCATCCAGCGGCTCCGTCCCCGGAAATGCTCCACGCTCCTGCAGCTGGGGCAGTAACACTCCTCCTCCTGCTGCTCGTGTTAATTTTGGGAGTATCAATATATAGGAGAGAGTGACTATTCCAGGATAAAATGCCCTTTGTTGGAGTGTGCTGTGCTCCCAAATAAATGATGAGCCGTGATGAAGGGAAGGCAGAAGAGCGATGTCCGCCTCCAGTGTCAGAGAGAATTTCTCCCCAGCTGCTGGCAGTTGCCTCCTGGCTGATAGTCACTGGGAAATTCGGGTTTAGGGAATGACTCGGGATCCTCACAAGCCTGGGAAAAAAGAGCATTAGTGAATTTGGGTGAACCGGCGCCGTGGTGTGCTGGTGCTCTGCCTGGCTGGGGGGGGGCAGGTCGCCCCCACACAGAGTCCTCTGGGAGCGGGACCGAACCCGCGCGCTGCCCAGCAGCACGTCCGCGTTCCCCGAGGTTTTCTCGGAGGTGAAAGAGCACGACCCAAACCGGTACCAACGAACCAATGTGAGTGATGCCCGGGTGGGATTTGGGAGCCTTTAACTGTCAGAGATCTCAGGTGGGATCGGGAGTTCAGAGCTGCGGTGGGGAAAGCCTTTCTCCAGCAGGCTCCTGGGGGGCACACCAGCCCTGGGAGACCCCCCCAGTGCAGGTGGAGACCTCAGGCCGGGGAGAGATGCCTTTTTTTCTTGCTTTCATTTGAAATGAGCAATGGAAGTACCGGCTGTGGGTGTCTCGTGGCCAGGGCACGTGCAGCTCCGGCAGGGGAGGGTGCCAAGGACACGCTGCAGCAGAAGGACAGAGACCCCCACAGCCGCCGTCCAGCCGGGGGTGGCCGGGGGGGGAGGCCTGATGGTTCAGGGATTGTCCCTGCCCCGTCTCACCGATACCCACACTCTGGCAGCCCTGGGCAAGTGCCAGAGCATCTCCTCCCTCACAAGCCCACGCGCTCTGCAGATATCGTGTCCCTCTCCATCTCTGGCTGGACCCCCCCCTCCCTTTACTCGGAGCGCCGAGATGATCGCGGCGTGCCCGGGCAGCTCAGCAGCCTCAGGGCATGTGTGTGGGCAGCTGTGGAGAGCCGCTTTCTGCCCGGAACACAGCTTTCCATCGCTGCTCCCGCGGTGGCTCTGCAGACCCCATTAGGGCAGCAGCGAGGTGGGCAGGAGGGCGGGCAGCCCTCGTGTCCCTGGTCCCCGAGGTGTCCTCTGTCCCCAGCTCCGGGTCCCATCACAGCCACCCGGCCCTTTCCTCCGCCGCACAGGTCCTCACCGCCACCTGAGCGGGACAGGACGGAATGAGGGTCTCCCGGGGGAGGGAGGGGGACACTCATGGGGTGGAAAAGCCCCAGCAGGCAGCAGATGACAATCTTGGCGGGTGGAGGTGGCTGTTGGTGTCGTGCCCGTTACGTCGGCCGTGTGTTAGCAGCAAAACCCCTGCGGAGAACCCTTGGCTCTGGGGAGGGGGGTGTCGGGGCTGCCGTGGGGCGAGCGGTGGGTGATGCTGGGCAGCCCGGGCCGTGCACGCAAGGAGCTCAGCCACGAAACTGGGAGTTGGACTAGATGATCTCTAGAGGTCCCTTCCAACTCTGAAAATTCTGTGATTCTGTGAAACGTGGGGGAGCGTGAGGAGGGGGAGATCCCGTCTCCAACCCTGAGGAGGGCCCAGGGACCCTCTGGAGCATGCACTTGTGCTTGGTCTAATCCACTGCTGCTGGTGTGGTGATGGGGGGACTCCTCCGCTCGGGGTGGGGAATCGCCCTTTCCCGGCACGTCCCGGCCCATCCTGATCCCGGCTCCCGGGAGCTGCGTGTCCGTGCCGGGGTGAGGAGCGCTGGGGTTTCCGTCGGGGGCACGGGGCTGCTGGTCCCGGGGGTGTGCGGGGCCAACCCTTTTGTCCCACCGTCACGAAGAGGGGTGTGTTCTGCTGCTCTTTGCTTTGACTGTACGGGGTTTTGTCCTGAAGTGTTTGATTTTTCTTGCCGGTGACGCTGTTAGGACACACAAGTGGCACTTCAGACGGAGGGGGAAAAGGAATTAGACTTTACTAACAGAGGTGCAGCTGAAGGCAGTGGACATCTGCGTCCTCAGTTGGCTCCTGCCCGGTTCGAAGAACAAAGCGGGAGCCATCCCGCTTCTCCCGCGCAGGAGGGCCAAATCTCGGTGGGAGCGGGTAGGAGCTACAGTGCCATAAGGAATGACCGCAGCAGCCTTGGACTGCCCAGGGAGGTGACAAAAGTCAGCACAGAATAGTGGGAGGGACATGGGGCGGACCTTGCGGATGACTTCTGCCTGGTCACTGCGGAGCTCCTACGGTGGCTTCCAGCCCTGCCTTCCAGCTGGCCGTCCGGGCCAGACGGGCGCGCTTCCAGCCCATGGGCCACTTCCCAACCTCGGTGCCGTGCTGGTGCACCTTTCCTGCGGACAGGCAGCCAGTGCAACAACACTTCCACCTCTGACTATGGACCACAGCGCTCCCAGGAGGGCTCCGAGACCCTCCAACGGGGTGTAGGGTGCCCCCGGGGTGGGAGAAATTGGGCACGGCCGGCGTCAGCCCTCGGTTTCTGCAGTGATGGGTCCTGCAGGGAAGGAGTGAGTCGTGGTGCTCAGACAGTTCTGTGCGGCTGCTCGGGAGGGCTGGGGGTCCCTCGGAGCCCCCCTCTCTGCAGCGGGGTGGGAGCAGGCAGAAGATGCTCACGCTGAGCCCAGGGCCGTTGGCAGCAGCTCCTGCGGGAAGGGAGCAGCAGAGGCGAGCGAGGAAAGGAAGCGGTGGCAGGGAAGGGATGGAGCTGTGATTCCTTTTGTCAGGAAATCGATAAATCAGCGGGTCTTGCACTCCTTTTGGCGTGTCATCCCGCTTAGAAATCCAGCCGGGAGGTGGGCAGCGCAGGGAGCTGGTGGCTCTGCAGCGAGACACCGATGCAGCTCAGCTCGCTAAAGTCAGAAGCCGGAAAACACTTAAAAATAGCAACTGGATGGCCTTCCCTGACCCCGTTAGTCATCTTTCTCCCCCGAAGCGCAGATGAGAGCAGCCTGGGCTCCAGCGGAAGGTCTGCTCTTGCCCAGTGGGACCGCTGGTGAGGAGGGGAGGGAGGAGGCGCGGCGGCTCTGGGCAGTGATGCTGGCAGAGACGGGTCTGCTGCTCGGCTTCCCTTGGGGACAGGTTCTCCTGGTGGCACCAGCCCCTGTCCCTTGGGACACCCACTCCGGAGCCTGGCATGGGAAATGTGAGCTTACAGCCCAGGTCAGGGCCGCGGCTCTTCATGACGCGCGGGATGGCACAGGCTGGAGACCATAACAGCACCTCCTGTCTTCCTCCCCGTGTTGTGTCACCTCTCTTACCCAGGGACAGCGTAAGGCAGCAGCTCTTTCTCCATGGAACCCGTGTCCACTCCAGCCTGACAGTGTCCTTCAGCCACGGGTGGCGACGGTACGGTGGACATTGTGGTGGAAACGCCTTCTGTTTCCTTCCACGAGCAGATCCACCTGAGACGAAAGCTGATCTTTGTGATTTCCTCTTTTGTCTCGCAGCAGTTGTGCGTCTTTCATAGCCCAGCGCTTTTGGCCATGTCAGACTCAAAATCCATGGTGAAAACCGCCAGAAAATGCATTTGATGGTTTAACTCTTGACAGTTTAATTCTTGGTCCCCAGTTAGTATTAGCTGGTTTTGGTTTATAAATTAGCAATTGTAATTGATACCTGAGCATGGGATAACTGCTTCTGGATTGAGCTCCTGTCAGCCTTCGTGACAGTTCATTCACTCACAGGATGATTTATGCGAGCTCGGCGCTCCACAAGTACGACTTTCTGCTTTCCTGCCTATGAACTGCTCTTGTTTTATTCTCTTTGCCTCTTACTCCAACTCACAAATTGATGCTCATCTTCTGCCATTTGTTTGCATTAGCTCAGGACCGGGTGAGCACAACATTCATTAAGGGGACGAACGCAAACAGCAGGCACGTGGCACACGTGCGTCCGGAGCGGTGGCAGAAGACAGAGGGTCCACGTCCCGCGGCTCGAGCACACACCAGTCGACTCGTAATTCCTTAATTGGTTCCCCCCGCCACCCCCCGGGTCAGGTGGGAGCCCGGGCTGGCTGGGCACGTAGGAAAAGCGGTGGGGTGTGCGGTCCCGTAGGCGGCACGGGCGCTGCCGAGGGCGCTGATGGTGGGGTGAGGCAGACGAGGCGCAGCGGGGGCCGACGAGCGGGCTCGCTAACGAGCTGTGTGTGCCCTGGCAGCCCAAACGAGAGAGGGGCTGGCAGAGCGGCCAGGCTGCTGCCGCTGCCGAGGATGAGGATGAAATGCAGGTGTCTGACGGGCTTCTAGAGGAGAAGCAGAGGACCGCTGGTGGGAGGTGAGTCTCCGCTTCTCCAGGGCGGCTGCCGCAGCGGCTGGAGGAGAGCAAAAGGAACGACAGTATCTGGGGTGGCACACGGCCCCTCGGGCGTGTGGGTGTTTGTTAGAAGCCAGAGCTGCCACAGGCAATGGGGTTTGGCTTTGCGGGTCTGCCGTGCTGTGAAAGCCGCTGTGTCCCCGCGCACGGGTCAGCCCCCGCCCGGGAGAGAGACCTCCGCAGCGTTCCAGCTCAGCGCCCCAAAGCAGCCACGGGGCAAAGGATGTCCGCAGGTCAGGGCAGGAGGGCGGCGAGCGTCCTGCCGAGATGTCCTGGGTTAGATGGTACGCGGTTGGGAGGTTGGGATGCTGGTGGGCATCTCAGCGCGGGGACTCTGCCCCATCCACCCAGCTCGGCTGGTGCGACCGCAGGACTTTTCTGGCGGGGCAGTCTGCGGCGCCAGCGAAGAGCTCTGCTGGTGGCTCGTTCTGGGCTGTGATGAGCTGACGTCAGCTGGGGAAGGTGCGGTGAGCCATCGCCTGGCTGGGGGAGCACGCTGCTCCCCGCAGGGGAAGGATCGTGCCCCCGACGCAGCCCCCCCGCGGCCGGGCACCGGGGGCTGCAGCGCGTCCCGTCTCCCGCCCCGTCCAGGGCACGGGGAGACAGGCACTGCCCCGCAAGGAGCCCGGCGCGGCTCCGCGGGCAGCGAAGAGGCACAGAGAGAGCGCTCGCCGTCGTTAACACGAAGCCAAAAAGCAAATAAAAGCCCCTTTGTCCTCCTCCTCGTTAGTCGGTGTCTCTCCCCAGTGCAGGGGAAGTAATTATCCGTTTCTTCAGGCTGCTGTGGAGAGTCTCCTCTTTCTCTCCGTGCCCAAACACCTCATCTGCAGAGTTAATTGACGCGCACAATGGATTTCTTCTCGCTATCCCCATTCTTGAAAGGGCTCTGTGTTGTGTTTCGGTTTTTGTTGTAGGTTTTTTTTTGTTTGTTTTTTTATTTTTGTGGTGCCCACTCAATTAACCGAATAGGGGCAATTTTGCCTTTAGGGAAGGGGTTGTTCCCAGGCAGCAAGCGGCACTCACTCGGGCCCTCGGTGGGCTGTGCGGGGCCCCAAGCAGCGGCTGGTGCTGCCCGTGCGGGGCTGATGGCAGCGCCCGGCGGGATACGCTGCCGCGAGCTCACGGCGCCGGCGGCTCCGGGCACCGAGACACCCCTCTGCCCCATGGGCTCCTCTCCAAAGCGCACGCCACGCCGCCTGCGGGTCACATCTCCGGTGAAAGGAGATGGAAGGTTATGAAAGTGAAGTCTCTGCTCTCTCCCCCCCAGCCGTGGCTTTGAGTAGTTTACCCGGGGGAGTCCGAATCCCCGTGGTGCGAAGGGCCGGGGGGGAATTTCCCGGAGCAGCATCTCACAGGGGCTGATGAAGGAGCACCCCCTGCCCCCCAGGGAAGCCTGGTCAGTGTGATCGCAGAGCGGCCACCCAAATCCTTGCACCTCCCTCTAACAGCCTTTTTGACAGCCCTAATGGTCTCCCAGTGTAGCCCTGAGCTCTTANTGGGGGGTCCTGGAGCAGCATCTCACGGGGGCTGATGAAGGAGCCCCCCCCCTGCCCCCCAGGGAAGCCTGGTCAGTGTGATCGCAGAGCGGCCACCCAAATCCTTGCACCTCCCTCTAACAGCCTTTTTGACAGCCCTAATGGTCTCCCAGTGTAGCCCTGAGCTCTTAAAAAACACCTCCTGCCTACTGGTAATAACTAATTTGGATGATGTTATTGAATTAATGCTATTGATGTCCCCTCCTGAAGGTTGAGCTGGTAATAAAGTCATAAGATAGTATTTATGCTAATACTACAATTAATTACCTGCCATTTTTATGTGTATTAATGATTTGTTTGTGGTGCTCTTTACAGCTGTAATGGCAGGCCAGTGACTGATGTACCTCTGTTCTTTATGAATGTAATTAAAAAGACAGCACTTTAAGGCATTTGTTCCCAAATAACACCCACCAGGATCAGAACCTCAGGTGGTGTGCATGATCCGCACTGTTTGTTAAATGTTTTATTCCCAGTTATGGGCTCCTGCATGATTCACATCGGGTTGCTCGGGTGGGGTGTGATCTCGGCACGCTGCTGCGGGAGCGACAAGTGGGAGCTGCGGTGGGAGCGGCAGAGCAAAGGCAGCGCCGAGTGCGCTGTGGGCGAGGAGCACGGCATCTTCCCTCACCTTCCTCCGGGCGTCTTGGTCAGTAAGGTGCTCAAAAGCCTCCTGGACACGAGTGTCCTTCCACCAAGTGCTGCCCGTGGCTGGGCCGGGTCCTCGCTGCCCAGGAGGACTTTGAGCATCCCCCGTGGAGGGTCGCTGCTCTTCCCGGTGGTGTGTGGGAGGGGGGAACACGGCGAGGGGTGTCTGAGATTTTGGGGTGGCACAGGCTGCTGTGACGCTATTGGAGCTGTGTGCTGACCCCCAAGTTCTGGCACTTGCAAGCCTGCTTCGGCTATCACAGGGCTTGGAGCTTGTTTGACTTTTGGATGCCCTTAGGGATATCAGCAGAGTAAGAGCAGTCCTGTTAGAGGTGACGAGGACCTCACCCCCCCGCTGTGTCCTAAGTGCACCGATATACACATTCCTTTAAATCCCGTGGCTGCGAGATGTCTTGACCTCTTTAATTCAGAAACTGCCGCCTCAGAGCAAGAAACTGCCAGGCTGGATTTCTGCTGACGGACTCCCTTCCGCAGCAGCCCCTCATCTCTCGGGCGTCCACCAGCCCCACGCCGGTGTTTAAGACATTTCACAGTCTCCATATCCGAGGGGGACATTTAAATTCAACGGGTTTGTCTGGGAGAACTTCCCCCAGCTCTGAGCAGGAAGGTCATCTCCAGCTTGCGGCGTGTCACTGGCCATTTGGGGCTGAGCTCTCCGGGGGTTTTGTGCAGGAGATGTGTCACTTGTGGGTTTCATTGCTCCGGTGACAGCGGAGTGCTCTGACAGCACAGTGTCCGACAGGCGGTGCGTCAGTACAGTTCAGCCTCTTCCTTCTGGCTTCTCCTCCAGCCACCCGACCTCCTTCTCCACAGAGCTCTGAGACGTCACTGTTGATTTTAATACTCCCTCTTTATGGCCCGCCGTGGTCCCGGGTGTGAGGAGAGCATTGCTCAGCGCTCCTCCAGCGGCTGCTTCTGGCTCTCCGGCGGCACATCCCATGTTGTTCTTCATTTGCCATCCCAACCGGGCCACGTTTTTGTCCTGTCCGCTTGGGATACGCGTGGAGGTGGGCGGGCGGTACTCCGCGATGGACTCTTCACTCCTCCAGGTGCTGGGAATCTGTGGGGCCGGTCCCCATCCGCCCCTCACTCCTCTGCTCCCCTTGCGTGCAGCCCCCTGTGCCTTCTGATAAAGCTGTGGGGTTTTTTTTTTCTCATCATCTCTTGGTTTCTTTTCTTTTTTTTCCCAAAGGGACTGTTTTTAAGACTGATATTTTCACAGCCCCCCGCAGCCACGGTGCGGAGGTGAGGTTTCTGGTGGAGCAGAGATGACGGCAGCCCCATCACGAGGCTGTTCTCGTTTGAGGTTGGCGATGGAGACCTGGGGGGCTGCGGGGCTGCGTCCCAGTTTTGATTGCTCGGGATCTCTGGAAAGGCAGATGTGGAGCCAGTCCACCCCGAGCCTGCCATCCCTGGTCACTGAGCGGAGCTGCCTCCGGGTGAGGCAAGAAGCACTGACGCTGACGTGGCGCGGTGGGACCCATTTCACATGGGACGGGGATGTCCCCCTCGGCTCTGTCCAGCGCCGTCTGAGGTCACCGGGCAGGAGGAGGTGTGGAGCTGCTCTGTGGCTCCTGCTCTCACGGAGGCATCTCCGGAGCTCCGCGGTGTCACGCCGCGTGGGCAGCAGGAGACGCGTCATCTGCAGGAGTAAGAGCACAATTTTCTCTATTCTGAGGGAAACAAAAGAGCAGAACAGGCTTCAGAAAAACTGCTTCTCAGCAGATTGAGACTCTGAAAAAAGAAATGGTTTCACATAGAACTAAAGTTTTCGACTCTTTTTTAACCACCGCTTAATATTCTAAACATATTTTAAGGCATTTTTTGAACTCGCTCGGGGGAATTTCTTTGGGAGGGGCTCTGACATAAGCCCTCTGGTGAGATCAGCAGGGATCCGCCGCTCATTCTGGAGACAAGCTTGCGTTGGTGATGTTAAAACCTCCTGGAAAGTCTCCCCTATCTCTTAATTCCCCTGGAAGATGTGACCCAGCCCCTCGCCGCCCCTCTCTGCGCTGTGAAAATTTGGAAGCAGCAGCTGCAGCGACCGTCAGGCACTGCCTTCACGGCACACGTTTCTGTCGCTCGCGTGGGTTCACCTGCGTTTTTCCGCCATGGGCAACTGCGGTTGTCCCTAATTTACATTACGGAGGGCCCAGGCGCGCCGAGCACGACGAGGGCAGCGGGAGCCCCCGCCGCGGACGCTGTGCCGCCGGAGCAGACGGAGAGGGAAGCAGGAGACGAGCCGCCCAGCATCGCCGGTGACCTTTCGTTCTGAGGCAACGGTGCGCGGTTGCTTATGCAGAGAGGGAACAATATTCTCGGTGTCTGATTGGTATTAAATATTTCACAGCTCGCGAAGTCCCGGCGTGCATTAGCATATGGCAGAGTTGCCTCAGTTTTGGCTACTGCGATGATTAATTAGTAAGACATTTTTATGTATGAAAGCGAAAACATTACAATCCTTGCGGTTGGCAGCGTGCTGATGTTTTACATTTCTGTAAGGAATAGGAGGATATGCTCGTTGGCACGCTTCCCTGAAATGTTTACCAGTAAACATTTATCCTTGTTTTCTGAAATAAAAAGATTGCACGTTACGTGTCAGAGTAATAGCGTGTTGGAAACGGGCCCTTTGGAAGGGAAACGGGATAGCGCGATCTCCTGCTGCAGAAACGCTCTTCTCCAACTTTAAATGAAAATGCACAAACTGTCGGGAGGGAAGTTTCGCTCGGAAGAGGCAATGAAGTAGGGAAGAGATCTGCAGCAGAGCCGTGAAGAGCATTATGCAGCGGCGATGGAAGTGCACGGGTATGAACGCACCAGGAAAGGGATTAGGGCAGTGGGCCGTGTCGATTGCCAACGACAAGGCTGACGGCTGAACCAAGAGGCGCCGCAAAGTCTGTGGCTTCGGTCAAGACCACCTCACAGACCATTTGTTAGCGGAGAGCCTTCGCTCCAGTGACGGGAAGATGGCAACGAGGGATAACTCATCACATCTGCATTTCTCTTCCTGCGGTCTCAACAGGAGGGCAGGTGGTGCATGGAGACACCCAAACCCAAAGAACAAAACACAGCGGGCAGCAACGTCACCTGAGCACCTGAGATTTAGCGAGCGTGGTCCCGAGACAGAAAATCCATCCCCCCCCCGATAAACATTGGCCTCCTGAAATAGGGCAGAGACGGGTGTGCTGGGCTGCAGAGGCGGTGGGAACTGCACAGCACAAATTCACGCTGGATGGGAACGCCGGATTGACCTGCTCCGAGACCCTCCTGCGGTTCCCACGCTTTTCCAGCGGCTGGCTCCGTCTGTGGCCCCGCTCCGCCGGTCCTCGCACCGGCTGCTGAAGGGAGAAGACTTTCGGCCTTTCAGTACCTAAAGGGGGCCTACAGGAGAGCTGGGGAAGGACTTTTTACTGGGGCATGGAGTGATAGGACGAGGGGGAATGGCTTCAAACTGGAAGAGGGCAGGTTTAGATTGAACATTAGGAAGAAGTTTTTCACTGTGAGGGTGGTGAGGCACTGGCCCAGGTTGCCCAGAGAGGTTGTTGAGGCCCCATCCCTGGAGGTGTTCAAGGCCACGCTGGACGTGGCCTTGGGCAGCCTGGTGTGGTGGGAGGTGTCCCTGCCTATGGCAGGGGCGTTGGAACTCAATGGTCTTCAAGGTCCTTTCCAACCTAAACCATTCTATGATTCTATGACTTTCTGTGCAAACTGAATGCCGGTTCAGCTTAGGCGACCCCGGCTCCTCACAGCCCCCTCACTGGTTTGGAGCGCATCAAAGAAAACCTTTTTTTCATCCCTTCCCAAATTACTAGAGTTGCTTTAAAGCACTGACGTGCTTTTACAAGGATGCTCAGGACGGTACAGGCAAGCTCAGGGACCACACGGCATGTGAAGTGGGGAGCAACAACAACCAGCAAGACTTGCAGGACAGCAGGTCCCGGAACCACCGGCACCCTGGTCAACAGGCGAGGGCTTTCAGATCTCTGCCAGAAGCTTAAGTCATGTTCCCAGGGAGATACCTTGTCTGTATGAGCTCCATGCGATGGCCGGTCCATCTTCTCTGTCAACAATCCGATCTAGGGTCAGACAGCACCGATGCCTAAAATGGCATCTTCTCTCAAGGCGAAGCATGTCTAAATTTAGTTTCCTGAGACGGAAAATGGTCAGACCTCCAAAATCAGTTGTGCAAAGCCCTGAGGTGCCAGGACTGTGCGCCATCCGTCGGCACCCACACACGCCAAGCGTAACGCCGCTGGCCCGTGCCTCGATGGGCCACTCCTGGAGCTCCCAGCACCTCCCCGCAGTCGCCTGCCTTCCAAACCCCTCTGCACCGCCCCAGAAACATTTGGCTGAAGAAATCCATTTCGCTGGATTGTGACAAACCCCTTGGGTCACGCCAGAAGAGCAGCTGTCCCCCTGAGCCCTGTCCCACCGCGCTTTGCCATTTGAAAACTGCCAATGGTGACTTTTTACGTCATTGCTGCGGTTCGGAAGGTGTGCTCGCCCAAGAACTGCTTCTGGGGATCCTTTCTGCGGGAGAGCTACCAGCAAGCTACTTTTAAGTACATCTAATGACTGTCTGACTAATTCACATGGTACAAAGATTTGTACCAAAATATCGGCACAGCATTGAGTCAAATTCCTGGAAAGACCGCGTGTATCTCTAATAGCACAATTGCTTTTACCCTTCAAATCTTTCATCCCTTCCAAAGGATGAACGTGTGTGGGTGATGCGGGCAGGAGGCAGGAGGCAGGGTGTGCAGGGACAGAGGTCTGAGCGAAGGGGGAAGGAGCTGCCTGTGCCTCTGAGAGGGCGGCGTGCTGGAGGGGGGAGAGGAGGGACCGGGGGCAGGGAGATGCACAGACCACATAATCATAGAATCATAGAATGGTTTGGGTTGGAAGGGACCTTGAAGATCATCTAGTTCCAACCCCCTGCCCTGGGCAGGGACACCTCCCACCAGCCCAGGTTGCTCCAAGCCCCGTCCAACCTGGCCTTGAACACCTCCAGGGATGGGGCAGCCACAGCTTCTCGGGGCAACCTGCGCCAGGGGCTCACC